>CM038679.1:175222033-175722934 GCA_021605205.1 Aegilops longissima
CAAGATCCGGGAACTTCCGTGTCATCCACGACCATGATACCTCAAGTACCGGGTAAGCACCGATCACTACTTTTCCCTAGACGACACTAACATGGAGTCCACTGATTGGTAGTAACCCCGTGCCCAACATTTCACCACTTAAAATTGTGGAGCCTCGCCCCATATTCATCACATACCACCGCACGGGTACCAACGTGTGTCCGGTGCCCCATAAAAATGTTCTTGGCCTCCCTACCTGGCACGACCCCGTCCCGAGAGAGAGCACCAACCCTCCCCCGTCACTAGTAATGCGGGCTCCAAGCTAGTATCGACCTAGGTAATCAATAATGCCCTTTCCCATACAAGGGTAGAGTGATTGTGCATGTAAGGTTGGAATAACGGTCGCAACTTAAACCAATCCATTTTTGAAACCACACTCACATATCCTTCTCCGGTACACCAGTTCTTTGTCAAGTGGTTACCTAGATCAACATCTCCCTCGAGCATTAGTGGCACCCGACGGGGTTTTCAAAAAGTCTTTGGGAACATATTTGCCTCCATCACCATGCATATCCCCGCCCCTTTTTGTGTAGAAACTATTTTAGCATCCTATCTACTCCCACCGGTATAACCCTCATAAGGAGGTAGGGTTATGCACAATGCAAGTATCAATGAGGAAGTAACAGAGGCAACCAACCAACGTGGTTTACCATCTCATCATGATTCCAATGCAACAATAATAAGTGATATATGACATGCATAAAAAGGTTTCATAGACACGGTCAAAGGGCTGCTTGCCTGGCTCAACAAAGTCTTTTGGGTCTTCAAAGTCTTCTGGTCCAACTCCTTCGTCAGCCACGCAATCTATCGTCGTAAAATAATAACGAGAAAAATAAGGCAATAATAAAACAGAAAAACCAAGTGCTCAGAAAAATGTCAACTCTTTTTTGTTAAATACTAGGTGAAAACTAAGAAGGGGAAATTTCTAGTTTTGATTTGGAGTAGCGTAATAGGAGAAATGGATTTACAAAGGTATATTTAAATGCTTAAAATCACATTTAAATATTCACAGTGAAGAAAAGGTTGTTGGATTTGAATGAAAGTTGCTCCATTAAATAGGTGGGATTTTTACAAGAATTTAGGAACTGGAATTATTTCATTTGGATAAATATTTTATCCTGTTGGATTTTTGGAAGGGTGACAGAAAAAGAAAAATAAAAGTGGCGTTGTGCCACTGGGCCAGAGAGGCCACGGGCAGCAGGCCCAGAGGGGAAATCGGCCCGCGGGAGGCCGCCACGTCGAAAGCGTAAAGGCGGAGTACGCCTTGAGCCGACGGGCGAACCGGTGCGCGCGCGTGTGTGCTTTTAAACCTGATGAGTGGATCCCACCCGTCAGGGCGTGAGGCTGACGGGCAGGGCCCACGGCCATCATCATCTACCTCCGTCCAGAGGCAACGGCGAGCTCGCCAGCGGTGATACAGGGCACGGGAGGGTGTGTGGGTGGTACCGTTGGACTCGGGAGGATGTCGCCGTTCGGGTGGTGGTGGAGATGGTCGCCGGAGCAGCCTGGTTCGCCGGTGACGAGGTCACGCGGCGGAGATGCTTCGGGCGTCGATGGTTCCGGCCATTCTCGGCTGCAAAAAGAGTGGGAAAGAGAGGGGAAAGGGTCAGTGACGCCTTGTGGTTCCAGATCGAGAGAGAACAAGGGCGGAGGAGGCTTATACCGCGTGGATGTCGATGACCCGAGGCGGCGGAGCTCGAGCTCGATCGCGAGCTCGGGCGGCTCTAGAGGCAACTGGGTGGTGCGGGAGGTGGATTAGGAGTGTGGGGGAGCGACAGGAGGTGAGAGAGAGGCTCGGGGTCGCCTTTTATAGGCTGGCCGAGGTCCACCGTGGGCGCGGCCTATGGGTTCCCGCGGGATCGGCTCGGATGGCCGTTAGAGAGGAAATGGAGGGCTCGGGGGTGTTCGTGGGTGTGGTGTAGGGTGCCAGGGAGAGAGAGGAGGAGCGGGACGAGCTGCACGCGGCCCACAGGAATGGTGCGAGCATTGGCCGAGCGGGGCGGCGCTCTGGCGTGAGCTGCAGGAGAGAGAGGAGGGCGCAGGAGCAAGTGGGCGGCCTGCTGGCGTGGAGCGGACATCGAGGGGCATCGACTAGCGCGGGGGTGAGGATCGAGGTGGCCGGGAGACGCGGCGTCAACGGTCGGGTGCCCTGCCAGGCGCTCCAGAGCGCGACTTTGGCCAGCATCCGCGGTTTTCCCGCGTCCGTGTGTGTCCACTAGTGTCTGGAGGCTGCAGGGGGTGTGGGCAAAAGCTGGGGAGAGCCTTGGATGCTCTGGAAAGCTGAGGGGAGAGAAGGAGGCTGAGGGAGAGAGGGAAATCTGCTGTCCAGAGAAGAAAAATGGGGTTCCCCCTCCCTTCATCATTGCTTCCCCGGGCAGGGAAGCATCCTGGTGATAGAGGGGAACTAGGAGGGGTTGTGGTAAAAAGCAGGGCTCAAGGAGGTTAGTGGAAGAGGCTGGAATTTGCATTTCAAAATTCTGCCAGAAGGTGTTTGATGATGGTTTGGGCAAGTAGATGACTTCGACTTGTCATGAGACTCCACAAGGTGAAATGTCACATATAATTAGGACCTTCCACCAATTTGGAGCTTATTTGGGCAAAGTTGCCAATGCAACTTTTGTAAACCCTAGAAACTGGCAGGAATTGACTTGTGCAGATCTAGTTGAGTAAATCACTTCTCCTTGATGCACCACTTGGTGTGGTGGCCTCATTTGGTCATGTGATCATGCTCACAAAAGTTGGGATCAAGTAGAGAAAGTTGGTAGTACAAAGTAGTTCAAATTTGATTCTGGCCAGAGGGGGTTTTGGGAAATTTCATGGGGTTATATTATTCTCCATGACATGATACTTGCCAAGATCATAAAAACATGTCATATGTGACATGCTAGAATTTTCTTGGAATTTTTGGAGGACATTTCCTTTGTAAATATTTCAAAAGCTTGAAATATACAGAAAGGGTTTTTGAGGGATTTGACCAATATTCTGAACATGACCATGTGTTGAAACTCTTATATATGGGAAATATATGCCCACTGAGTTTCCCTGATTTTTGTCGAATATTTTTAAAACAGTAAAACAATTTTTCCCTATTAAAGACCATTTCTGGCATTAAGAAAAAGCTTTTAAATAAAATAGGAAAATAACTTTTAAAATTATATTTTTGTGGTTTATGGAAGTCCTATATCTATTAGGTTTCAAATATACTCTTTGAAATATTTTTCATACCCCAAATCAAGTACTTGTAGTGCAAACCTCAATTCAGGAGTTTTTGGAAAACTAATTTTTGGAAAGTACTATTTGGCCAAATTAGTTTTTCTAAGAAAATATTATATTGCTCTATACACATGGCATGATCATTGGGCAGAATTTTAGGGCAAGGAGATGAAGTATATAGGGTGGAGTTGTGTCGACTTGGAAGAGTACTTGAAAACACAGAGAGAAAAACCAACTCCAAATAAAAGCCAAGTAATGCAAAAGTTTTTGTTGGACCAAATTTTCATTCTTCATTGATGCAAATGAAATGTTACAAAATGCAGGGTGTGACAGACCTACCCCCTTACAAGAATATGGTCCCCGAGATTCCTAAGCTAGGCTTTAAAGAGATACGGAAACTCAGATCTAAGGTAGTCTTCACGTTCCCAGGTTGCTTCTGCTTCGGTGTGGTTGCTCCACTGGACCTTGAAGTACCTGATGGTGCGGCTTCGAGTATATTGTTCTACTTCATCCAAAATTCGGATGGGCCTCTCACGGTAACTCAAATCAGGCTGAAGGTCAATGGCTTGGTGACTGACGTCTTTGTAAAGATCAGGCTTGTCTGGAACTTGGAGACATTTCCGGAGTTGTGACACGTGGAATACGTTGTGCACATCGGATAGTTCCGGTGGCAGTTCCAACTTATAAGCCACTTCCCCTCGTCAGTCAGTGATCTTGAAGGGGCCGATGTATCTTGGGGCGAGCTTTCCTTTGACATGGAAGCGCTGGGTTCCCTTGAGAGGTGTGACCCGAAGGTAGACATGGTCTCCAACTCAGAAATTCATGTCTCTACGCCGTGATTCAGCGTAGCTCTTCTGCCTTGATTTGGCAGTCTTCAAACACTCTCTAACAAGCTGGACTTGCTCTTCTGCCTCACGGAGGATATCGGGCCCAAAGACTAGTCCTTCTCCGGTCTCTGACCAATTGAGGGGTGTGCGGCACTTCCGTCCGTATAACACCTCAAATGGTGCCATCTGAAGGCTTGACTGATAACTATTGTTGTAGGAGAACTCGGCGAAAGGGAGGCAATCTTCCCACCTAGCTCCATATGCTAAGACACAGGCTCGAAGCATGTCTTCGAGTATCTGATTCACTGTTCGTTACTCGACCTCCGGTCTGTGGGTGGAAAGCAGTGCTGAAGGACAACTTGGTCCCCATGGCCTATTGGAACTTCTTCCAGAACCTTGAGGTAAACTGGGTTCCTCGGTCTGACACAATCTCCTTGGGAACACCATGAAGGCTTACGATTCTGCTGATGTAGAGGCTGGCTAGCTGGTTTCCCTTGTAAGTCGTTTTGACAGGAATGAAATTGGCTACTTTGGTCAAATGGTCGACTATGACCCAGATGGAGTCATGTCCCTTATTTGACCTGGGTAACCCAGTGATGAAGTCCATTCCGACTTTATCCCATTTCCATTTAGGCACCTTGAGAGGCTGTAACAATCTAGCGGGTCGCTGATGTTCAGCTTTGACCCTTTGGCATGTGTCACACTTAGCGACGAAAGTGGCTATCTCTCTCTTCATGCCATGCCACCAGAATCTTTCCTTTGGGTCTTGATACATCTTGGTTCCACCGGGGTAGATGGAATACGGGGTGTCATGAGCTTCTTGCAAGATCAAATTCTTGAGCTCGATCTTGTTGGGTACGCAAATGCGATTCCCAAACCACACAATTCCTTGTTCATCCTCTGAGAATCCTGGGGCTTTGCCTGCCTCGATCTTCCTCTTGATGCCTTCAATACTTTCATGTCCCTTCTGGGCTTCCTTAACATCATCCATCAGGGTAGGCTTGACTTCAAGGTTGGCTAAGAATCTTGGTGCAACCAGTTCCACCCCGAAGCTTTCAAGTTCTGCATACAAGGCGGGTAGCCTTCGCTTAAGCATAGCATTCAAGGAACAAGCCTTTCTGCTTAAGGCATTTGCTACCACATTAGCCTTTCCAGGGTGGTATCGGACATCGAGGTCATAATCCTTGATCAACTCTAGCCACCTTCTCTGCCTCATGTTCAATTCCTTCTGAGTGAAAATATACTTCAGACTTTTGTGATCCGTGTATATCTCACACCGCTTCCCTAGAAGGTAATGTCGCCAGGTCTTTAAGGCGTGAACTACAGCTGCCAACTCAAGATCATGATTAGCATAGTTCTCTTCATGAGGACGCAGCTGTCTGGATAGATATGCTACGACTCGCTTTCTTGCATCGTAACACCTCCCACCGTTCTCGACGCATCACAATATATCACAAATTCCTTGTGTATATCTGGTGTGGCCAGAACTGGGGCGGTGGTCAGCCTCTTCTTCAGCTCCTGGAAGCTCTCTTCACACTTCGGCGTCCATTCAAACTTCTTGTCCTTCTTCAAGAGCTGGGTCATAGGTCGGGCAATGCTTGAGAATCCTTCAACGAACTTGCGGTAATATCCCACGAGTCCGAGGAAGCTTCTGACTTCCTTCTCATTGCTCGGAGTTTGCCATTCAGTCACGGCTTGAATCTTGGTGGGGTCCACTAACAACCCTTCGGCATTCAATACATGACCCAAGAATCCAACTTCACGTAGCCAAAAGTCGCACTTGCTGAACTTGGCATACAGTTGGTGCTCTTGAAGCTTGTCTAGGACCATCCTAAAGTGTTGAGCGTGCTCTTCTTCCGTCTTCGAGAAGACAAGAATGTCATCAATGAAGACAACGACAAACTTGTCCAAATATTCCTTGAAGACCTTATTCATGAGATACATGAAGTAAGCTGGGGCATTGGTCAATCCAAAGGACATGATCGTGCACTCATACAGGCCATATCTGGTTACAAATGTCGTCTTCGAATATCTTGGGGTCTTATTTTCAGTTTGGTAGTACCCAGATCCGAGGTCGATCTTGGAGAACACCTTGGCCCCATTGAGTTGATCAAACAGATCTTCAATCTTGGGAAGTGGATACTTGTTCTTGATTGTAACTTCATTGAGGGAGCGGTAGTCAATGCACAAGCGGATGGTGCCGTCCTTCTTTGCCACAAACAGAACAGGAGATCCCCAAGGGGAGGCACTAGGGCGGATAAATACCTTCCTCAACTGCTCTTCCAGTTGCTTCTTCAATTCTGCTAACTCTTCTGATCCCATTATATAAGGCTTCTTATAGATGGGTCCTGCTCCCGGCATGAGCTCGATGATGAACTCAATGTCTCGGTCAGGAGGCATTCCTGGTAGCTCATTAGGGAAAACGTCGGGTATTCAAGATACTATCAAAGACTTGCTCCAATCCAACTTCAAATCGACAGTTGACTTGGTTGGCTCGAGCGAGAGGAGGGATGGAGGCAAATTTAACTTCGACTCCTTGCTCATTGGTCACAATGACAGTCCGGTTGGCGCAATCTATCAAGCCTTGGTGCTTGATGAGCCAATTCATTCCTAAGATCACATCCAAGCCTTGTGACCTTAGGACGATAAGGTCTGCTAGGAAGCCTACCCCATCGATGACAATCCCGACTCCTCTACATCCTATCTTGGCTCTCATCTCTGCTCTGGGGGTTTGTACCACCATAGGGTTATTCAGGGGTGTAGGGGTCATGCCACTCTTTAATGCAAACTTTTGGGTGACAAATGAATGCGTGGCTCCAGAATCAAACAAAACAGTTGCGGGTGCTGAGTTGACAAGGAACGTACCCAGCACGACGTCCGGGTCTCCCTGGGCTCCTTCTGCAGTGACATGGTTCACACGACCCCTGCCATTGTTGGGCGGGTTGCGGGGAGCTTGGTTCCTTGGTGGCATTCCACGGCCTTGTCCTGGGTTCTGCGCATTGGGGCGCAGGGCGTCGGGCTTCTTGTTGGGGCAATTCTTGGAGTAGTGTCTTGGCTGACCACATTCAAAGCAAGTAACTTGGTTGGGGTTGATGCTCTTGCCGGCATTGTTATTGGGGTTGTTGTAAGCTGGCCTGGGGTTGGCATAGTGCTGAGGTGGATAGTTGGTGCGGGGTGCAGGAGCTCTTGGCTGCTGGTAGGTTGGCTTGATCGGGGCTGGCTGCCATTGGTGAGGCTTCTGGTTGCTAGAGCTACCCTTGCTGATCATCTTGCGCTTACGGGTATCATCCAAAGCACGTCGCTTGTCTTCAAGCATGAGTGCCTTGTTCACCAGATCGGGAAAGGTTGGGCAGTCACACACAACAAGCGAGCATCGCAGAGTCTGGTTGAGGCCTTCCATGAAGCGCCCTTTGGCAAGATTCTTGACATCCTCCGGAGCATACCTTGACAGAACACTGAACTTCTGCATGTACTCCTTGACATTGCTGCCTCCTTGCTTCAGGGCTCGAAATTCACGCTTCTTGATGGCCATGATTCCGGAAGGAATGTGGGCCTTGCGGAATTCTGCCTTGAAGTCATTCCAAGTGATGTCTTGCCCAGCGTGCATGACCTTAAATCCATCCCACCAAGCTCTGGCGGTACCCCCGAGACAGTGGGCAGCATATGCTACCCTCTCACGGTCTTCAGTGCAGCCGACTAGTTCCAACAGGTCCTCAATGGTGCGGACCCAGTCGTCTGCATCCAGGGGTTCAGCAGTCTCGATGAAGGTGGGTGGTGTATGCTTCTTGAACTCTGCCAACGTGGAACGTCCATTGCCGCTCCCCGCCGGTTGGTGGTTGACAGCCTTAGCAATCATCTCGAGGGCTGCTGTGTTGGCTTGGCGTTCCTCTCAGAAGGCTTGGAGGAGCTGAGCCATGTCCATGTTTGGAGGTGGTGGCGGTGGTGGAGCTTGTCCTTGGGCTTGGTCCTGAGTAGCTCCTGCTCCGGCTTCTTGCTGCTGGGTAGAGGTACCAGTACGTGTTACAACAGGCATCCTATTGGAGCGGTCAAGGGCTCATGAGGGAAAGCAATATAGATGGGGTGCCTAGTAAGGGGGTGGGCGTGACACAATTTTAAGTTAAACAAGGGCCAGAAGGGCCAAACTCATGCATTAAAACCAAATGGGGGACGTAGTCGTTTACAAGTTCCCGAAGGGAAAGTACGACTTCATCAAAGCAAGTTGAAAGCAAGCACAACATAACATGGTTTCATTTGAACCATTACACGGATTCGACTTCGCATAAGGGGTACACGACCTATCCTACCTTAAGGGTTACTGAATCGCCTACCCTAGTCCTGAACGGTGTCTAAGTGGTGGAATGCTCGATCACAGATTCGGCTCCTCTAGGTCTTCCTCCTCACCTTCATCTGTCTCAGCATCTTCGTCACTTGAGGGAGTGGGGGAGTGGAGGAGCTGAACACGGCGCTGCTTCATCGGTGGCGCCGTGAAGAGGTTGCGATACTCCTTCGCCGTCATACGGCGCGACTGAGGTGAACCCTTGGCATGCGTGTCCTGTGGGGGTCGCCCGCCTTGATAGGCTACAACGGGCCGTCCAGGGGGTGCACCATCCTTCTTGATCCTGTCCGCCTTTGTCTGAGCTAGGCGGAGGAGTTCCTTGGTCTTGTGGAGTTCCTGCCGAAGCTCCATCGACTCCGAGGCCAGGTGCTGTGCCAGGCTGTCGGCACACAGCCTGAAGTAGGTCTGGAAGCGGAGAGAAAGTCCTTCGTCCATGGGTGGGGATGGTGCGCTGCTCTCGTCATCTCCTTCCTTACGATAAGGCAGGTAACGAGTGGCTGGCTCACTTGCCATCTCGGGCAGAAGATCCCGAAGGCGAGTCAGCGCCTTGAAGGCAGCAGTCTCAACGGCGAGGAGCAGGGTCGCCATCTGGGGTCCCTCAAAGAACCAGCTCGTCGGGCGCTATTCGCCTCACGACTACCTCCACGTGATACTCCTTCTAAGTACTGTTGATCCAAAGGCTCGTGGTAGGAGAAGGTGGGGCTCGAGTAAACCGACACTTCTTGAGGCTGTCCTCGAGAAGTACGGAAACCCGGTGGTCTGGAGGTCCTCGGGTACAACGGCCAGCTACAAAAGTGGAAGGGAAAGGGTCAATAGAGGAAAGGTGACCTATGTTTAGGATGTTTTTAAAAAACGTAGGTATATAGGTAATTTTTGTAGATAGTCTCACTCTAACTAACGTCCATGCTAACTAAGGCTTCCTGCAGTCAGGATGGCTCTGATACCAGCTCTGTGGGGACCCCGACTCATAAGTCGTGATCACCGAATGCATGTGTAAAGTGATCCCAGAGATCAATGCTCACTGAACACATAGAAGCTGAATAACAAGAGTCTTACATCCATACGTACCGTCTTACACAAATTATGACCATTATGCTCAAGTCTTACATTGATAAAGCCTTAAGGGCTGAACATCAAATAAAACACAAGCAGCAGACATCTTCGTCGATAAATAGAACCCATGCCATCTGCCTTAACCCTACATGCGTTCTGACTGGGAAACGTCCTAGTTCGCATGTTCGTCTCCAAAGAACTCTTCTTCGAACTCCGGTTCTTCCACGCCTGGCCAATTAAATAACCAGTGGCAAGCCAATGAGTACTTTGAATGTACTCGCAAGCAACCCATGTTTTGGTTCCAGATATAACAATGCATGATATAGGTAAATTTTGCAGAAAGCTAGTTTTGAGTGCAATGACATGTTCAACAACTTGCAAGACATGCATCAGGAGAATTCAAGTAACCATGAGGACAGGTTACAGATATCAACATAAATAGAGTGGGCACCAACCCAACTCAATCATGTCAAGTCCCTTGACTTAACCCAAGTAGTTATCCAAACACACACACTGGTTTGTAAACTTGTGGACGTAGCCCAAGAGCGGTTACCCAACTGTCCTTGACCGTGGACACGGCTATTCGAATAGTTTTACACTCTGCAGAGGTTGCACACTTTACCCACAAGATCCGGGGAACTTCCGTGTCATCCACGACCCGTGATACCTCAAGTACCCGGGGTAAGCACCCGATCACTACTTTTCCCTAGACGACACTAACATGGAGTCCACTCGATTCGTAGTAACCCCCGTGCCCAACATTTCACCACTTAAAATTGTGGAGCCTCGCTCCCATATTCATCACATACCACTGGCACGGGGTACCAATGGTGTGTCCGGTGCCCCATAAAAATGTTCTTGGCCGCCCTACCTGGCACGAGCCCGTCCCGAGAGAGAGCACCAACTCTCCCCCGTCACTAGTAATGCGGGCTCCAAGCTAGTATCGGCCTAGGTAATCAATAATGCCCTTTCCCATACAAGGGTAGAGTGGTTGCACATGTAAGGTTGGAATAACGGTCGCAACTTAAACCAATCCGTTTTTGAAACCACACTCACATATCCTTCTCCGGTACACCACTTCTTTGTCAAGTGGTTACCTAGCTCAACATCTCCCTCGGGCATTAGTGGCACCCGACGGGGTTTTCAAAAAGTCTTTGGGAACATATTTGCCTCCATCACCATGCATATCCCCGCCCCTTTTTGCGTAGCAACTATTTTAGCATCCTATCTACTCCCACCGGCATAACCCTCATAAGGAGGTAGGGTTATGCACAATGCAAGTATCAATGAGGAAGTGACATGCATAAAAAGGTTTCATAGACATGGTCAAAGGGCTGCTTGCCTGGCTCAACAAAGTCTTCTGGGTCTTCAAAGTCTTCTGGTCCAACTCCTTCGTCAGCCACGCAATCTATTGTCGCAAAATAATAACGAGAAAAATAAGGCAATAATAAAACAGAAAAACCAAGTGCTCAGAAAAATGTCAACTCATTTTTGTTAAATACTAGGGTGAAAACTAAGAAGGGGGAAATTTCTAGTTTTGGATTTGGAGTAGCAGAATAGGAGAAATGGATTTACAAAGGTATATTTAAATGCTTAAAATCACATTTAAATATTCACAGTGAAGAAAAGGTTGTTGGATTTGAATGAAAGTTGCTCCATTAAATAGGTGGGATTTTTACAAGAATTTAGGAACTGGAATTATTTCATTTGGATAAATATTTTATCCTGTGGGATTTTTGGAAGGGTGACAGACAAAGAAAAAGAAAAGTGGCGCTATGCCACTGGGCCAGAGACGCCACGGGCAGCAGGCCCAGAGGGGAAATCGGCCCGCGCGAGGCCGCCATGTCGAAAGCGTAAAGGCGGAGTATGCCTTGAGCCGACGGGCGAACCGGTGCGCGCGCGTGTGTGCGTTTAAACCTGACGGGTGGATCCCACCCGTCAGGGCGTGAGGCTGACGGGCAGGGCCCACGACCGTCGTCGTCTACCTCCGTCCATAGGCAACGGCGAGCTCGCCGGCGGTGATACAGGGCACGGGAGGGTGCGTGGGTGGTACCGTTGGACTCGGGAGGATGTCGCCGTTCTGGTGGTGGTGGAGATGGTCGCCGGAGCAGCCTGGTTCGCCGGCGACGAGGTCACGCGGCGGAGATGCTTCGGGCGTCGATGGATCCGGCCGTTCCCGGCTGCAAAAAGAGTGGGAAAGAGAGGGGAAAGGGTCTGTGACGCCTTGCGGTTCCAGATCGAGAGAGAACAAGGGCGGAGGAGGCTTGTACCGCGTGGACGTCGATGACCCGAAGCGGCGGAGCTCGAGCTCGATCTCGAGCTCGGGCGGCTCTGGAGGCAACTGGGTGGTGCGGGAGGTGGATTAGGAGTGTGGGGGAGCGACAGGAGGTGAGAGAGAGGCTCGGGGTCTCCTTTTATAGGCTGGCCGAGGTCCACCATGGGCGCGGCCTACGGGTTCCCGCGGGATCGTCTTGGGTGGCCGTTAGAGAGGAAATGGAGGGCTCGGGGGTGTTCGTGGGTGTGGTGTAGGGTGCCAGGGAGAGAGAGGAGGAGCGGGACGAGCTGCACGCGGGCCACAGGAGTGGCGCGAGCATTGGCCGAGCGGGGCGGCGCTCTGGCGCGAGCTGCAGGAGAGAGAGGAGGGCGCGAGAGCAAGTGGGCGGCCTGCTGGCGTGGAGCGGACGTCGAGGGGCATCGACTGGCGCGCGGGTGAGGATCGAGGTGGCCGGGAGACGCGGCGTCAACGGTCGGGTGCCCTCCCAGGCGCTCCAGAGCGCGACTTTGGCCGGCATCCGCAGTTTTCCCACGTCCGCGCGTGTCCACTAGTGTCTAGAGGCTGCAGGGGGTGTGGTCAAAAGATGGGGAGAGCCTTGGATGCTCTGGAAAGCTGAGGGGAGAGAACGAGGCTGAGGGAGAGAGGGAAATCTGCTGTCCAGAGAAGAAAAATGGGGTTCCCCCTCCCTTCATCATTGCTTCCCCGGGCAGGGAAGCATCCTGGTGATAGAGGGGAACTAGGAGGGGTTGTGGTAAAAAGCAGGGCTCAAGAAGGTTAGTGGCAGAGGCTGGAACTTGCATTTTAAAATTCTGCCAGAAGGTGTTTGATGATGGTTTGGGCAAGTAGATGACTTCCACTTGTCATGAGACTCCACGGGGTGAAATGTCACATATAATTAGGGCCTTCCACCAATTTGGAGCTTATTTGGGCAAAGTTGCCAATGCAACTTTTGTAAACCCTAGAAACTGGCAGGAATGGACTTGTGCAGATCAAGTTGAGTAAATTACTTCTCCTTGATGCACCACTTGGTGTGGTGGCCTCATTTGGTCATGTGATCATGCTCATAAAAGTTGGGATCAAGGAGAGAAAGTTGGTAGTACAAAGTAGTTCAAATTTGATTCTGGCCAGAGGGGGTTTTGGGGAAATTTCATGGGGTTATATTATTCTCCATGACATCATACTTGCCAAGATCATCAAAACATGTCATATGTGACATGCTAGAATTTTCTTGGAATTTTTGGAGGATATTTCCTTTGTAAATATTTCAAAAGCTTGAAATATACAGAAAGGGTTTTTGAGGGATTTGACCAATATTCTGATCATGACCATGTGTTGAAACTCTTATATATGGGAAATATATGCCCACTGAGTTTCCCTGATTTTTGTAATATTTTTAAAACAGTAAAACAATTTTTCCCTATTAAAGACCATTTCTGGCCTTAAGAAAAAGCTTTTAAATAAAATAGGAAAATAACTTTTAAAATTATGTTTTTGTGGTTTATGGAAGTCCTATATCTTTTAGGTTTAAACTATACTCTTTGAAATATTTTTCATACCCCAAATCAAGTACTTGTAGTGCAAACCTCAATTCAGGAGTTTTTGGAAAACTAATTTTTGGAAAATACTATTTGGCCAAATTATTTTTTCTAAGAAAATACTATATTGCTCTATACACATGGCATGATCATTGGGCAGAAGTTTAGGGCAAGGAGATGAAGTATATAGGGTGGAGTTGTGTTGACTTGGAAGAGTACTTGAAAACACAAAGAGAAAAACCAACTCCAAATAAAAGCCAAATAATGCAGAAGTTTTTGTTGGACCAAATTTTCATGCTTTATTGATGCAAATGAAATGTTACAAAATGCAGGGTGTGACAACGAGCACCTCAGTAGAGAAAGAAGAAAACTGACTGTCATGATAAAGCGAGATACTGGTCAACCACTCGATGACTTATCGGAATCTTCGGGATTCCTCCGCATTAACGAAGGGCCGTTTCCCGGCCAGGCATGACCGCGCCTCGTATTCTGATGAGCGCGGAGCCACCAGGGGCTATATTGTAACCTGACTGTCAAACTCCTATGGCTAAGTGAAAGTGTTAAAGCAATATAGTCCGATTGCCTAGTTCGCTGCGCTATCACCTCCTTAATGGACCAAGACGTTGGATCAAGTGTGAACACACGCCTTCTGCGAACACCCCCGCATTATATGCGTGGTAGCTGAAGCCGACGACTGCAAACTTTCATGTTATATAAACATATACATAAACGACCGCACAGGAGGCATCATAACACTTTTAGGCAAAAGTATAGAAATAGCCTTTATATAATTTAGTAAAACATTGTTTTTCAATGGGAAAACATGTCATTCGAACATAATATTCTTCGAGCAGTGCGCTTCTATTGAACGAGCGCCGTCAAGGACCTCATCAAAATAGTGCTCGACATCTACTCGGCTAATTGCCGAACTAGGGGCTGCAATTGCGGTGGCGTCAATCTCCGTCCAGTGCATTTTGACATGGGCAAGCGCCATCCGCGCACCCTCGATGCACGCCGACCTCTTCATAGTGTCGATGCACGACACATCACCAAGGAACTGCTGCACAAAACTGAAGTAACTGTTCGGCCTTAGCACTGCCCGCCACACTTGATCCACAACAGACCTCATGGCGAGTCCGGACAACCTATGCAGCTTGGCCCATTCGGCCATCCGCTCATTCAGAGGAAGCGGACACGCTAGACCATTAAATTGCGACCAGAACAGCTTCTCCACATCGCGATCTCTTTGATCTTTAAAGAACCCGGCAACATCAGCAGCACTCGTTGCCAAATCCAGATAGGCATCTGCAGAACTCCACAGCCTGTCCAGAGGAGCGTACTTAGGATCTACGAACTTCATCCGCAGCATAAAGGGCTTCCCAGCCGCGATATCCCCGGCGTGACGCAGCTCCTCCTTCATCGCTATAATTGTAGAGCAGGATTCCTTGGCTGCTACCATGGCCTTCTCCAGCTCCGTAGCCCTCGCTTGGCTTTCCTTCTGAAGAAGCCGGTATCGGTCGGCGGCATCACTTAACTCAACGGCCATCTTGGCCATCTTCTCCTTACTTTGGCAATGGGCAGCTTATTCCGCCCTCAGCTCTTCAGCCACCTTTAGAGCGGCCACATCACTATTCCTGGCTTGCTTTTTGGCTCAGGCAAGTTCCGCCCGAAGGGTCTCCATGGCCGCAGCTCCATCTGCATTTCACAACATGTTCAAGATACTGGCATCATGCTCCTCTTACCATATGTTGAAATCCGGAGATATTACATACCCCGCGCCTCGTCTAGCCGCTTGTTGACAAGCACAATGTCGGCATCTGCCGCATCAAGTCGTCGCGTTAGCTCGGCAACCTCACAAGTCCGGCTAGCCACCGGACCTCCTGCCACCTGCATATGAAGACGGCTGGATTATTACCTGAGACTATGATCCTCTGTTTACCGCCGTTTCCGACGGCAACAAGAGTCTCAGGGGCTACTATCTGCATAGGGCACGTTTTAAACATGTGCGGTACTGTCAAAAATACACGTCACTTTGCGTACCTCAAAACCTTTAAGCAGACTCATAAAGGCTTCATGCAACCCGCTTTCTGTGGATGAAACCCTCTCAACCACCGCGCCCATTAGCGCACGGTGTGCTTCTGAGATAGCCGCCTGCTCTAGCAGATCCTTTAGTGCATCCGACTGCATGACAGGCGGATCCGGACCCTTCCGGTTGCTCTCTTCAAGAGCCGGATACTGAGGACTTCGGGTGGCCAGAGAATTACCCTCTGGCCTTGCCGGATCGGGAGAAGCCCTCTGAGACAACACCTCGGGGTCGCCCGCCTCGTAAGGCGGGATGGCTTGGGGAGGCGTTTCGGTCTCCATCATCTCCGGAGGAAGATCCCTCGAAGACGAACTCTGCCGAGAAGGGTCATGATCCGGACTACAAGACAGATGTTTTGGTTATTTTCCTCAGGAGTAAAGTAGGATGTTTTTTTTACTATTAAACCCTTTACTTTACTTACAGCTTGATGGAAGGCTGATCCCCTTGCGGGCACTGTACGGCCGGGGTATCCACTGGGCCAGGACCCTCTTGCGAAGATTTCTTCCCCTGTTTAGAGACTATTGTCTCCGGGCCTTCAGAGGCGGTCCTTTTCCTTCCTTGGGGAGAGGGAGCTTTGGCTTCTTCTCCTCGGTTGTCCGCCTTCGCGGAGGCGTCAGCCTCTTTCTTCCGACCTTTATCCTCTCCTGAGGGCGCAAGCTCCAACATCCGGACTAGTACCGGATCCGGTGAGACCTCGGGGAGGGGGGCCGGACACCTGATCATCTTCGCCTTTGATATCCAGTCCTGGTCAAAGGGCGACTTTTCAGAATGATGTCGTGATGAATATAAATACAACGTGTTCGGCCATAGGGCAACTTACTTGGGTATTTGGACGATTGCAGCTCAGACCCGCGTCCTCGGTGGAATCCGGACACATTACTTGCGGTCCGAAGTACAATTTGTACATCTCCTCGGGCGTCATGCCGAGGAAATGTTGAATAGCTCGCGGTCCCTCTGGATTGAATTCCCACACACGGAGGGGACGACGTTTACAGGGCAGGGTTCGGCGAAGTAACATTACTTGCGTTACTGTGACCAGATCAATATCTCTTTCGAGAAGATCTCGGATACGGCCCTGCAGTATGGGCACGTCCTTTGCTGGCCCCCAGTCTAGCCCCTTTTTGATCCATGACGTTAGTCGTGGAGGGTGACCCGAGCGAAAGGCAGGTGGGGCCACCCATTTGGTACCCCTGGGAGTTGTGACATAAAACCATTCTTGTTGCCATAAGCTGGACACCTCCTGGAAAGAACCCTCGGGCCATGGGGCATCGGCGCTTTTGCTTATTACAGCACCTCCGCATTCTACATATCTCCCCTCGATTGTCTTCGGCTCCACTTGGAAGGTCTTGAGCCACAGGCCGAAGTGAGGGGTGATGCGGAGAAAAGCTTCGCACATGATGATAAAAGGCGAGATGTGGAGAATAGAATCTGGAGCTAAATCATGGAAGTCGAGCCCATAATAGAACATGAGCCCCCTCACGAAGGGATCCAGAGCCAGGCCTAGCCCTCGAAGGAAGTGAGATATGAATACTACGCTCTCGCCAGGTTTGGGAGTAGGTATGACCTTCCCTTGAGAAGGCAGTCGGTGCGCAATCTCGCTGGTCAAGAACCTAGACTCTCTTAACATTCTGACGTCTTCCTCCGTGACGGAGGAGGGCATCCACCGACCTTGAAGGTTGGATCCAGACGTGGCTGAAGGTCCAAAGCGCCTGACCTGAGCTTTGGGTGTTGGAACTCGAGGCGGGGTAGGGATTCGATTTAGTTCGTGGAATGAAAAAGTATAGGCCTTAGTCTCTTAATAAAGAGGGTGAATACCAGGCGTCCTCCTTGTGACCATTTGGGACTTGCCTATAATCAAGGAGTCATACCAATGAGCACGATTGGGTTAGCCACGCCCGTATTGATGAGAATCCCGTGAAGAGGGGACACGATCTCTGCTTCGACAAGACGTGCCGAGGAAACCGCCTCGCGATATGCGCCAAGGATGGTCGAAAAACATGGTTCCATAATAACCAGGCCATGGCATGATGTCATGGTATCAAATACGTCAGCAGTTCGGATTTGTGAATATTGTTCTCTCTACGGTGGAATGTGGAACTTGTTTTGCAGAGCCGGACACTATCCTTGTGTTCAAAATCTTCTATGGAGTATTCGGAGGAGGAACCCGCCTTGCAATGCCAAAAACAATCTGCGCGCCGGACTCATCGTCATTGAAACCTGGTTCAGGGGCTACTGAGGGAGTGCAGGATTAGGGGGTTTCCAGACAGCCGGACTATATGCTTTGGCCGGACTGTTGGACTATGAAGATACAAGATTTAAGACTTCGTCTCGTGTCCGGACGGGACTCTCTTGGCGTCGAAGGCAAGCTTGGCGATACGGATATGTAGATCTCCTTCTATTGTAACCGACTCTCTGTAACCCTAGCCCCCTCCGGTGTCTATATAAACCGGAGGGTTTAGTCCGTAGGACAACAACAATCATACCATAGGCTAGCTTCTAGGGTTTAGCCTCTATGATCTCGTGGTAGATCAACTCTTGTAATACTCATATTCATCAAGATCAATCAAGGAGGAAGTAGGGTATTACCTCCATAGAGAGGGCCCGAACCTGGGTAAACATCATGTTCCTTGCCTCCTGTTACCATCCGCCTTAGACGCACAGTTCAGGACCCCCTACCCGAGATCCGCCGGTTTTGACACCGACAGCGGATCTGGGGATCCGGCAAAACCCTTAAGGTTCGAACTCTGGGGTGCATGTGAAGTTCTTTCCCTTCTACCGATCTACGCCCTAGCTCACTAAGATCTCACGGACGAACTAGATGAACTCACAACACAGAGAGACACGAGATTTATACTGGTTCGGGCCACCGTTGTGGTGTAATACCCTACTCCAGTGTGGTGGTGGATTGCCTCTTGGGCTAATGAGGAACAGTACAAGGGGAAGAACAACCTCTGGAGGTCGAGGTGTTCTTGTGCTCTGTGGACTTGTGGATGAGAACTCGATGCCTCTACTGGGGTGGCTAGCCCTACTTATATAGGCCCTGGTCCTCTTCCCAAATATCGAGCGGGAAGGGAGCCAACAACGGCAGGCAACTTGAAAGCGGACAGCTAGTACAAGCTATCCTGACAAAAGCGTTATTCGCCTGCAAAAGGCCCTAGGGTAATGCCGTCTTGGGCTCCACGGTGACCCCCGTCTTGCCGTCCTGCTGGTCTTCGGTCTCGTTTCACAAGTGGGGAAACCTTTGCTAGTTGCCTCGGTACTCCGCGCCTGCGCCTGGCTCCTTAGCACCAAAGAGGAAACAAGGACGCTGGGTGCGCTGGCGCCCGCCTGGCACCGATCGTCATGGCTCACGTCACGGGAGCCTCACGAGGTTTGACCCGCCTTGATATCTCCGCTCCTCGTGAGCCTGCCTGGAGATGCCGCTCCTGAGGAGGTCTTGCGTCGTCTGCCTCACGAGGCTTGGCCCCTCGCGAGGTTCTTAAATGCCTTGTCGATGAAGATGGGCCATACAGGCTTGCTCGCGTAGCCACGCCGTGGGCCGCAGGCACGCAAGTCTGGGGACCCCTGTTCCTAGAACGCCGACAGTCAGTCTACACAAAGATCCCCGAGTGACCTCCTACCTCCGGCCCGTCCACCTAGTCATCCTCGGCCATGGGACGCAGCTACCGCCTGCGGCAGAAGGCGAGGTCAAAACCGCCGGCGGTGCAGAGCCCATCTTGCGGCAGCCCGGATGCCAGCTCTGTCCGGCGCTCGCGGCCGCTAGCTCGCAAAGATACCTCCGTCCAGCTGCTTGTCTGCAAGGTTTGCTAGCTAGATTGGCACGGCGGTGCAGCGGCTTGTTCGCGCTGCCACGCTAAGGCCAGCCATCTGGCTCGAGCGAAGGCCAGCGCGGCGGCTTGCTCGCTTGTGAGTCACGCTCGGGCCAGCCTGCCAACCCTTGCAGAGGCCAGCGCGGTGTCCTGCCTGTTCAGTGGAGCGGCGGCCAACTCGCTCATCATCGGCGCCACCGACGAACACACATCCTCACTGTTTGAAGTAATGTTCAGGAGAAATAATAATTTGAGGGGGAATAACAGGATAGAAGGTCGGATGTGGGTCCCTCGTGTCAACGGTCAAACAAAATGTGTTGGTTTAAGCTGCCTCGTCGGCACGGACGCGTGGGCCAACCCTGTCATAAATGGGTTTAAACTAACCTAATCGGTAGGCAAGGTTGGAAAAAGCGGTAGGCGTAAGCGAGGCGGTTGGCCTTCGCCTAGTGCCTAGGCGGTGCCTAAGCGCCCTAGGCGCGGCCTAGGCGGTAATATAGTTTTTACTCGGAGTGTATTTGTGATTATTATATGGTTGT
Organism: Aegilops longissima; assembly: GCA_021605205.1. Lineage (NCBI taxonomy): Eukaryota > Viridiplantae > Streptophyta > Magnoliopsida > Poales > Poaceae > Aegilops > Aegilops longissima. The sequence goes on from CM038679.1 coordinate 175,241,740, forward strand.
TGATATTAGTTTAGGGCATATAAATAAGTTAATTATTGTCTACTACCATTGGAATATAACCCGTTTGGCATATCAGTGCAGTATGTGGCATGATTTCTTGCTTGGGTAGGCAAGTCCTTACTTGCCCCGCCTAGACCTCCATTTATGCCCTAGGCGAGGCGTTTGGCCATTGCCTAGCGCCTAGGCGTGCCTAAGCGCCTCCTAGGCACTGCCTTTTCCAACAGAGTCGGTAGGTAGTAGTTTTTGGCATGGATTAAGAAATTTTTGGTATGTTTTTGCTATTGTATGTACAATAGATTCTTCCTAGGGCTGGTTTAAAGTGGTAGTTTTTTGTTAAATACTCTACATATTGTAAGTAGGAGTGAAATTTAAGCTTTGGAACCCAATAAGCAAGGCTAGTTACATAGTGCATATGTGTACATGATTGAAAGTAAATATCAACCATGAGTTACCAATATCTTGATGGAAAACTTGAAACTATGGAATACTAGGGAAATTTTTTGCATGGTTGGAAATACTAGCAATGTTCATGTGCATTGCAATGAATCATAATTAGAATAATACTTATTCACAAACTTGATACAAAAAACTCTAATTTTGATATACATATATCACTAGATATATATTATGTTTCAATTAGAATATATTCCTTGGGCTGTTTTGGTGAGATCACGGAGGGATGTGGTTGGATTTAAGATAGTAATTATGGGTTTTTCTGCAAATTGGTAGACAAGTGGGATGTTTGTGAGAAAAGGCAACAACTTACCTCACAGTCGTTAGATGTAGATCTAATGGTCACAAAAGACTGATGGCAGGCACACCATCATCACCAACTTAGTCTTCTGTAGGAGTACTAGCAAGATCTGTGCATTGCATGGAACATCAAGATGCATTTTTTTATAAAAACACTCGTTGTGATTGACCCATGCGGGAGTAATCCCATGTGTAAAAACTAATGATATCTCGAGAAATAGGAGATAAGGTGAAGAGGAGTGGGGCGTGGTGGTGATCGGTGGTCGGACTGAGCGGAGGCATGGGGATTGAATACGCCGGCAGCGGCCACCATGCCAGTTTGTTCCAGAGGCTTCCTTTCTTAATTGCTCAACAATGAGGTTGTTGGAGATAAGGATGAACGAGGGAAGTCCTTGTCTGCAAATGTGGAGAGGGGTGCGGGTATCTTTTAGTTTAATTTCCATCAGTCAGATATAGATCGGACGGTCTATATTGCAAGATGGCACGTGTACCATCATCACGAACTCGGTTTATTTTAAGAGAAGAAATATAAGTATGGAGATACAAACGTATTATCGATACTTGTTTCCATAAACTAGCATCTACATTCCATTCAACGCCTCAGCATGTGAGGCCTTAGCACAATGACTTCTCGACTGTGTAAAACAAAGGTTTTCCCGTCGCCGATAAGGAGGGGGTGATGGTGGCGCGCTTTTTGGCTTGCTTTAGTCCTAGTATTCATACTCGTAAATCTTATGGTTTCCCCCCTTTATATTCACTACCATCATCGTAGGTGCTTCCCTACTTCGTGTCGTGCTAGCACTGCTCCTCAAGACCTCAACCCATCAAGCGAAACAACATGCCACTCATAATTTCAAAGCTTACGTGTTGAAATATGAATCTGATATGATGCTCATATTACTAAAACAGAGAACGTTTAATTGGTCACCTAATGTTCCTATATTTGTTTAGAAAAGCATGTGCGCCACCCACTGGTCCAGCTAGTTCCACTTTCCTGATTTTACTCTTGATGCTTAGGGTTTTCCCTTTTATCTACTCTACTATGATATGCGTAGGTGCTTTCTGTCATACTAGCATTACTCGACCCTTCAAGCTAAACAACACAACACTCAAAATTCCAAAGATTAGTTGGTCAAATATGATTGTGATATAATACTGATATTAGTTAACAGACACATTTAATTGGTTAGCTAAAGGTCCCACTTGAGTTTCCAAATGCATGTCGTGACATATAGAGAGACAGCAGAATTGCATTTCTTTGTCACTTGTTGACTGTACTTTCTTGTTCATACCAAATATTAGTTGTTATTTTAAAGCAAATATTGGTTTGCTAACTACCCTTTGCGCGGTTTGCAGCTTCAGATCTGCCATCCCACAGCCACGGTCAACACTATACTCATCATGCTTATGGTTTCCCCATTTTAAGATGACCACGATCAGCCTACGTGGTTCGTGTCGTAATAGCACTGCTCCACCCATCGAGAAAAACAAGCTTAGTTGTACAAATTCAAATATGATATTATGCTGATATTAGTAAAACTGAGAGATGTTTAATTGGTCAGCTAAATGTTCCTACTTTAGTTTCGAAATGCATGTGAGCCACATATGGAGAGACCGGAAGGAATAGTATTTCTCTGTGCGCTCTGGTTCATCATGGGTGGCCAACCGACATTGTATAGAAATACTTTTAATATCTTCAATCTTCTTGCTCTTCTGCTCTTCTTTAAGATTATCCTATTCTCTTGCGATCGACTGGCCAGGTCTAGTTATTCTCCCTTAGTATATGTTGAATCTGTCAGGTCAGGTTGACTTGTTCTTCTTTACTATATGTTGAAGCTGTCATCTGCGAAGTATCATCACTTCTGGAGCTCTCATATTTTGAGTAGTTGGCCACATTATATTAATGCAGACACCAAATTACAGCATGCATGGCACCTCTTAGAAGTTCTAGAGATAGCACAAAGGGGTTTATAGGAAGGAAGTATTGGATTAGAATCACTTCTGCATTACAAAGATAATCTCACTTGTTTTTATGTTTTCATGCATGTCAGGTATTGAACACTATCAAAATGAATATGAGAATGGGCGCACGAGAGGAATATTGCGGAACGATCCACTGGCTAACTAACTTGGCATGGTGGAGGATGACCAGTCTTATTCACCCATAAAGGTGCATGCTCTAACTTGGCAAGGTTGTATTGGTCGCACATATTTTGCATCTGACCTCTTGCATTACTTCTACTTTGTTACACCATCTGCTTAGTTTAAGCATCATATATGAGTATATGCCATACCTATCCATTTTCTGTACCTATTCCATGTGTCGTCATACTATGTTTTTCCAGTCAAATGTTGTTCTTTCGTAATAAATGTCCAAAAGGAAGAGGGTGATTCCAGATCCTCAAGGAGTACAAACTAGGTATTTGGAAAAGGTAGTGATACCTGTTAAATCAAATAGATCAGCAGCCACATAAAACACAGGCCCAACTGTAACAGACTTTACCCCTACTCCAGTGTCCAAACCCCTATTAGAACTGCTGACAGCCGAGCGTCACGTACTTTCTATGATATCAATTCAAAATTTGAACTCCTAAATTTCTGCATGTGCCTTACCTTCTCTCTTCTATGAGAACTAAATTAAGATGAATCTCCTTGCTCAAAGGATCATAGGATCTCACGACAATACTGGGCTCTGCATTGCTCTTGTCAGTACCTCTTGCCCTTTGTCAGCATACTTACACTCATTCTTGTTTGATTATGTAGTATCCTTTAAATGTTAAGCTTCTTTATCCTTCCTTTGCTTGAAATTATAAGATCTATATTTACTCTTAGATAAATGTAGAATTAACACAATGGTTATGAAGTTTTTGATTGCTCATGTAAGTACCTGTTGTCATGTATTCCCTCTGTATCGAATTAATTGTTGATCAATTGGATGTACTTAGAACTTAATAGTGCTAGATACATCCATTTGAGCGACAACTAATAACGGACGGTGGTGGTATTACTGTAGATGCATCGCGAGATAGCTGATTGTCTAGCATTAGTCTGCATCTTATCTGCCATGCCCTCCACTTTCTCCAAATTATCATATCTACATTTACTCTTACCAAAATGTTGAATAAAGCCAATACCACTGCACACGTTGATGTCTGCATTCCTCTTGTCAGTACCTTTTGCCTTGTAATGCTGTACTTAATTCATTGCTATTTGATTATGTATCATCAGTCTGCACCTGAGCTTCATTATCCTCTATTTTGTTCCAATATTATTTGATCTATATTTACTCTTTGCAAAATGTATAATAATGGCAATTCTTATAAAGAATTTTCTTTGGGGAATTTATTGAATTATCTTTCCATCAACATGGAGAAGGGCGTTGTCCAGCCCGTGTAAACATGTAATTTAAGTTCATCCTTCTCAAGCCTTGAAACTTTGTTCTAGAATAGATTTGGATAGGCATCATTTCCTCCACTGCTGTTTACATCTGGTTGGATGTTTGCAACAACTACCAGTTTTAAATTGTAGTTGTAAAAACATGTTCCTTATGCAGAACAGATCCATTTATTTTCTTATATAATTGTGAAACATGTTATGTGTCTCCTTGTTTCTCTTTCAGAGTCGTATCTCTTATGCCAGGCAGAACTTTAGGAAAGATAGTGAGCCAAACCATCTTGAGGACAGCGAGATGACCCAAGGTCCTGTCTTGATGAAGATGGTGAGTTGAAGCTACTCACCAGCAGGTGTGAGACAACCTCTGCGCAGTCACTGCCTCAATCAGTTTGACTTCTTCAGTATTGACTCAAAGCAGAAAGGCTTGCTTCAGCTCAGCTCCGACTTGAAGTCAAAGATGTAATGAAGATGTCAGGGGACTGCCTTGCGGACTATGGTGCCATACAGCTAGGGATGAAGCATCTATCGTTGACACAACTGAGGTCTCATCAGCTTGTTCGGCTGCTTCGGGGGCCCGAGCTTGCCAGGTCTAGAGCCTTCTAAAGTGCTCTCATTTTTGTATATTCTTTTGTCGGCTCGTTTATATGCACTGGTGGCGACCTTTGAATCCCAGTGTATGTAATCGCAGTCATGTTGCACTTTATTATCACCGGGTAGCGAACTTTGATTCCTAATATGCCGTAATTTCTTTGTTGTGTAGTCTAGGTTGGTTCTTTGGTCGGTATGCTATAATTTAGGCCGGAAGGTTCAGTGGATCTCAGTGTTGTCGGTCTTCAGGCCGGCTCGTTACTCATATGTGCCAAAACGTGGGCCTATAATCAGCTTGGGCCATTAGCAGGTCTAAACCTATTGTAGTTTCCCGCCTTTAACAGGCCATGGGCTACATATTTACTATAGTGACACTTGGCTTCCTACGGGCCGTGGAAACAATGGGCCTTCTACGGGCCGTAGAAACAATGGGCCTTCTACGGGCAGTATCATCAATGGGCCTTAGATGGGCCGTATGATCGATTGGCCAAACATGGGCCAAAAACAGACCGCGTTATGGTCGTAAATGGGCTAGAGTTGGAGTCGTCCGTTCATGGGCCGACCATAACGGGTCGTCGTTAATAGGCCGTATTTGATGAAGCTATGAAAACGGCCCAATGTATTAACGGGCCACAAACGGGCCGACTGTAACCACGGGCTGAATTTGGCCCTAAGCGAAAAATGGCGATGTGGGCCGTAAGTAACGAATCTTTGAAATGAGCCCAAGGATAAATGGGCCCGGAGAAGGCCGAAAGATAACATGGGCTACAAAGGACCCAATGGATTAATGGGCCATTAATGTGTATAAAGTGATACACTGTTCATTACGGGCCAGTTTCACCCCGGGCCGTTAATGGGCCAATGTCACGACCGGTTTTCCAATAAAATACTTATTGAGAAACCGATCTTTTTGATTCCAGTATAGGAAGAATTCTCCTTACTGGTAGACAATATACTTGATACAGAAGTCCAGTAGCATTAAATATATTACAGGGTTGAGCTGAGGTTGCTCAACAATTTATTACAAACACGCCAATATTGTACATAAGGGCGGCTATGACACAGGGGTGTGGTGGCATACTACTGACTCGAGATAAACGTGGTGGTGGATATATCACAGTGGATTGGTTAACATGACTCCTAAATTGGCAGCTCATCGAGCATCGAGGTGAGGCTCGATGCATTTATTCGGGTAGCGGAAGCGGATATAATACAAGTGACCAAATCCGAGGATCGCACGGGACAGGTGGGACTCCTCTAGGCGTCCGGACTCGCTATCGAACTCTTCATCCATGAGATCGCCGTCAACATCTGGCCAAATCAACAAGCCGGTGAGTACTTGAAAGTACTACGCAAGACAGTTCGGACATAAGATATAACAAATGCAAGCATGAATGCGCCATGAGCAAATAACAATGCACACTAAAATAATAAACTATTGCACGACATGATAAGTAAAAAGGAAGTCAGGAGGTAGTCCTCCCGAAATCCCAACAAAATAACTGAAAACCCATCGGGTGTCTGGAGCGACGCCTCGAAGGGTAAACAAATAAATTATCATTACGCAGTCGGGCGTCTAAGTGACACCACATAAAGGGCTTATATTGAAAAGTAGATAACAAGAGTGCCATAGTCGGACGTCTGAGCGACATCACATAAAGGGCTTGTAATGAAAGTAAATAACATGCGTGCCACAGTTGGACGTCGGAGCGACATCGCAGAAAGGGCTTATATTGAAAGCAAATAACAGGCGTGCCATAGTCGGACGTCTGAGCGACATCGCAGAAAGGGCTTTTATTGAAAGTAAATAACAAGCGTGCCACAGTCGGACGTCTGAGCGACATCGCAGAAAGGACTTATAGTGAAACTAAATAACAAGCGTGCCACAGTCCGACGTCTGAGCGACATCGCAAAAAGGGCTTATATTTCATTATTCACATCTGATAAATTCACGAAGATATAACACTCACAGGAAATATTCAACACATAATAATAAACGGGTTAGCCCATCCACAGGAATAATCATTTAGCCGGACTTAACACTCATGTGGTTCACCGGAGTTTTGTCACTGGGACTGACACTGGCAAGGTAAGTTGAACACAGTACTTGGACATGGATAAGATGATTCAAAGGATTCTTTGACTCTGCAGTGTTTGTACTAATTATCCACAGCCAACGGATTTCCGTAGTCACGAAGGACTAGTTCCGTTTACAGTATTTCGATAGAAACACATCTAACCAGTACACACCCATCCCACGTCACGATGCCACGAATCACCCTAGACAACGTTCAACAAAAACTTTGAGACAGGGAGATCACAACCTCGAATAGCATGGGATCAAATTTATATACGCGTGCTCTAAGGGGTGCCCCCTCTCGGTCCCAACCGGAAACACCTTGCCCCCGACGGATGGTGGCTTTAATCCAGGGCCATGGAACCCTCATCACGGCCTCTCTATTTGGTGTGTACCGGAAAGAGGTTTGCAACTTACTAAGCCATATCCCTTGCGGAAAACATGTGGTAGTACATGATTACACTGGAGTTAGAATAGTCTGGCATAAGATTGGCATGCTTCAACACTGCCATCTTACCCACTCTCATGCCAACACATGGTCATGCAAACTCATATCCAATAACATATGGATTTTCGAAGCTCACTTGCCTCAACTTTGAATGTAATATACACTTATCGAAATGCTCATAAACATGCCATGAAACTACTCAATGCAAACATGCCGAAGACACTCATCATATAAAAAGTTCAAACATGCTTTCCTGGTTCGGAGTAGTCGGAGTCTAGCTTGGTGAAGTTCGCGATTCCGTCACCTCCTCCGGTATCTACGGTATAAGAAAATACGTACTAACGTAAATACCATGAGTGCAAAAAAAGTGTTCCAAATATTTTTCAAATAAATATGATAAGAAACTAGACATAAAAATAAAGGTGACAGAAAAAGAATCAATCAAAAATCATTTACTGTTAAAAAGTTATAAAGGTTTTAGCCGAGGACTTATACGTAATGAAATGAAAAGTTTCGAGGGTCGACTTATAAAACAGAAAATGCTTCGGCTAAAAACTCGTCAACTGCAAAGGAAGACGTATTCTGCCCGAAGGCGTTTTCAGAAAACAGTTCAAAGAAAGAAAAGACTGACGAGGGGTCCCACCCGTCAGGTTTGAATTTTCAAACGGGGAGAAGCTGCGGTGGTCGCCGGCGGCGATTCACGGCGAGTTAGGAGGATCAGAGGGTACCTACGTGATCAGCGTGTCCTTCCGCGTCTGTGGGTGGTGGAGATGGTCGTCGGCGAGCACCACGTCAACGGCGGTCCTTACTCCGGCGGACGGCGGCTCGGGTGAAGTTGGATCTCGTCGGGGAGGGCTGCGGAGGTTAAATTGGAGCTTGGGTTAGAGCGTTGAGTGCACGAGAAGGCTACTGACGTGGTTTGGGAGATGGGGATGGCCTCACCTGAGTGGATCGAGCTGGTGGCCGAGGCGGATCGGGGCGGCCGGAGTCGGGGGAGGAGACCTCCTCGAGGTCCTCCTGGTGGCTTGGCGGGGTTCTGGTGAGGTGTAGTGGTGGTGCGTGCTCGAGAACGAGCTCGGGACCTCATTTTATAGGTGATCCGAGGCGGTGGCCGCGAACGGGGATCTCCGGCGATGGTTACGGCAGCGCAGTGTTTGGTCGGGTAGTTTAGGGGGTTGGGCATCAATGAGGAGGTCCACTGGTTCCATTTAGATGCTAACCTATGTTGGATTAGGCGCGCTTGGGTGGTTTCGACATAACGGAGCTGCGCGGGCCCGTCGGCGGCAGAGGGCGCGTCCTGTGCTTGCCGGGCCACGGCGATGGTGCTGCGGCGTGCACTGGCATGTGGAAGGCCACGCGGAGGCCTCGGGTGCGAAGGGCGGCGCTGGACGTCGCAGAAAGCTGGCGCTAGCTCCCGTTGGCCGCCACGGGTGGCTCTGCCACCGTAGAAGCTGCCGGCGTCGGCGAGGCTCGCCGCCACCGACACCTGCGCCCGTCCAAGAGAGCGTGCGGTGCTCTGGTTAAGGAGGAGAGGCCGTGCGCAACGCGCCAGGGTGAGCACTGGTGATCGACGACAAGTCACTAACAACGACGACAATCGATCGAACTATAACTCTGAATTCTTGAATATGCATGAAGCAGTCTTGGCCAAGTGTTTAATGAAATGATTTAGGCATGAGAAGAATTTATCTGGGGCTTATCTTTGGTGTGGTGGCCTCTCAAAGCACCTGGGGACTGCCTGTTTTTTGGTGGAATTTTTGGAGAAAAGAAAATATGAATTTCACCAAAAATGATGAATCTGGTCCAAACTGGCAGAGGTTGAAACTTGAAAATTTTTGAAAAGAGGAAGAGTGGATGTTGATGGATCTAGGTTGGGGGTGCTAGGGACTAACCAGAGAAGTTGGTTTGAGATCAAAACTCAAAGGAAATCAGGTACTCCCTTTGTAAATCATCTAGGCTTAAAATAAATGACAGAATTATTTTTGGGGATAAAATAAATGAAATAAAATTCGAAAATGGGTTGAACCTATTGGAACAGAATTTTTGGGTTGCCCCAAAGTGGAGGGAAGGGTTTTGGGAGAATTTACCACATGAGGCGTGGTAAAACAATGGATGGTTTCAAAACAAAAGAATAGCCCCAAAACCCATAGGGTTTCTTTTAAATAGAAAATAAATTCCAAAAATATATTTGAGATGTTAAAAATCAGAAGGGAGGTTTTAAATAACCAAACACCATGGTTGAGGAAGATACAAAATAAAATCCTTGCCATGGGGGAATTTTTTTTGAGAAGGAGGGGTTTTTGGAGAGATTTTAAATGGCCTCCTTCAAATCAAACAAAGTTTTTGTTGAAAACCAAATTAAAATTTTTGGAGTGTCACAGCCAAGAGTTACAAAGGGCCTCATCTGGACCGAAAGACGTCATGGGCCATATATGGGCCTAAACTTAAAATGGGCTGGAATCATATTGGACGGCCCAGATGACGCTACTGGGCCTAATTAGGATAGGTCGTAACGAGCCCTGGGTTAGCGGGCTCTAAATGGGCTATATGCGAACATGCCGTTAACAGGCTTTCCGTGGGCCGGGCCGGCACCTTTTGACCAAGTCAAACGGGCCGGCCTTTTCACAGGAATGGGCCTCTGTTGGGCCATGCCACATGTCGACGTATCATAGGCGCCTTCTGTCCAATGAGTGGATGACATCTGTCCCAACGGTGAGCTGACACGTGTTTCCTCCAGCCAATGATTATTTTAGACGTGGAAAATCCCCATTGGTCGGGGCTGTTAGCGGGTTATCGGATCCAAAACCGGACCCGATAGCTTATCGGTGTTCCGTTACGATGGATGCCACGTGTCGGTCACCATTGACGAAGGCACTTCTGTGACGCGCGATTTATCGTCATGGAAGTGGACACTTCCGTGATGATAATTTTGGTAATGTCATGGAACACTTCTATGACAGCACAGGTATGACTATCTTGATTCTGTCATAAAATTTTCATGGATGTACATGCATGACAAAAAATGCGACCTACTGCGACAAACACGTATCATCATGGAAGTGTATTTTTTTGTAGTGAAGGTCTTCGTAGATTTTGGAACTCGCCTGAAGTGCTGCGTGGAGAGCTCCTTCGACGGAGACTCCGACGATGGAAGCTCTTCCTCGAGCAAAAGTGACGAGGAGGACAGAGGTGCAGATGACGGGGACGAGTCCGACTAGGCGTCGGACGCCCCGCGCCTGGGCGGGTGCGGCAACAGCAGCATCTGCACCTGGTCGCTCCTCTGGTGGAGTTTTGTCGGGGGAGGGGCCAGCTCCTTGAACTTCTCGGGGCCGTCTCCTTGGGCGGCTGGCATCGGGAGGCTACGGAAGAGGAAGAGGGCGGGCGTCAAGGCCGTCAACTCAGATCACGCGGACACCGACGCCTTCGTCGCGTGTCCGGCGACCTGCTGCCTTGTCTTCCAGCTCCTTTCCCGGCACCGTCATCACCGGCCCACCCTTGGGTAGCGACCGAGGTGTTCTCTTGGTGCTTTCTGCTGCTCATAGCTCGCCTAGGCGCCCCTTTTTCCCTTTCGTCTTCTTGACCTGCCTCCTGAGGAGAGGGACAAGAAAGGGTTTACAGGCATCTTATCTCTTTTTTAGTTTGTAAGCCTTCGGGCCTTCGTTAAATTTAGAACTTGTAATCCCCTTGCTCATGTTTTTCATTCCGTACGAGCTGGACCTGTGTGGGATGTTTTTAATGAAAAAGGGATGTTTGTCGGGTTTTTCATTCATGGGTGGACCCCGCGACAAGGAGCGAATCGTTGTTACTATTTAAGATAAATGTTTTTCGCCCGACAACAGGGCTTGTCATCCCCCTCACTCCGCTCGACCATTCTCGTGCCCTTGGCGGAGGCATGGATGAAGTGGGCTTAGGCTCCTCGTTCTATCTCCTTGCCGCCGCGGCTACAACCAAATCCGGACCCAGGAGATAATCCTTAGGTATAGGAAAAAGGGGAGCACGGTAGCCTGGAGATAAAACAAGGTTTCACATGCCCCAGTTCCGTTCCGAAATGCATGATAGAGGACGAAAGAATTATCTGGATCTGTAGCCCCCGGCAACCTTGTCTTGTCATGGTTGGATCCCTGTACTTGCAGCCCCTAGCAACTCTGGTTTAACGGGGTCGGGACACCAGTCCGTTCCCTTTCTTCCAAGTAGCTCAGCAGAAGTGCCCATGTGCCCTACGAACCAAAGGAGGGCAGAAAAGAACAGAGAGATGTGCACTCGACCTCTAGGCTAGGGGTTAGTCGCTGCTAAGCACTATCAACCCTAACCAAGGAAGAGACTCGACCTAGCATGCATGCTATAACCTAGGGCGCCAGCGCTTCATTTATTTGTGCTCAGGGTCTGCGCCTGGCTTTGTACAAAGGGTTACATGCCTTGCCGTCAAGGCTTGTACAAAAGGTGGCTTGTCGGGGGGCCCGGCAAGCCGTGCCTTATGGGTAAAACTTGCGAAGATGTTCGATGTTCTAGGAGTTGCTCACTGGAACAGCATCTCCGGTCTCCAGGTGGACTGCGCTAGGCCTGGTGACTCGTATTACCCGATAAGGGCCTTCCCACTTCAGAGTCAACTTGTTGGAATTCTTGGCCGGTTGAACGCGCTGAAGAATAAGGTCACCTTCCTCAAAGGTTCGGGCATGAACCTTGCGGCTATGGTAGCGACGCAAGGCTTGCTGGTAGCATGCTGCTCTCACAGCCGCCCGAAGACGATCTTCCTCAAGGAGCGTCGCTTCATCTTGCCGCAACTGCTCTTGCTCAAGCTCATCATAAGCGAGCACTCGAGGTGAGCCGTATATGAGTTCCTTGGGGAGAACTGCCTCCGCCCCATATACTAGGGCAAAGGGTGTCTGACTGGTGGCTCGATTTGGCGTCGTCCTGATCGACTAAAGAACCGTCGTCAACTCATCAATCTAGCACCTTCCACTCTTGTGCAGCCTGTCAAAGGTCTTCGTTCTCAGGCCTCACAACACTTCAGCATTCGCCCTCTCTGCATGGCCGTTGCTCCGTGGGTGTGCCACGGAAGCAAAACATACCTTGCTGCCGAGGTCTTGAATGTACTGCATGAAGGTGTGGCTTGTGAACTGCGTGCCGTTGTCGGTGATGACTCTGTTTGGACACGACAATGGTGGACTAGTCCTTTGAAGAACTTAAAGGCTGACTGTGCTGTCACCTTCCTCACTGGTTCCACCTCTGGCCACTTTGTGAACTTGTCGATTGCAAGTACTCAAAGCCCCCGACAACACGGGGGAAAGGGCCCAGTATGTCGAGCCCCCAGACCGAGAATGGCCAGGAGAGAGGGATCGTTTGAAGGGCTTGAGCTGGTTGATGAAGCTTCTTTGAATGGAACTGACATGCTTCACACTTGGTTACTAGTGTCGTCGCATCCTGGAGGGCGATGGGCCAGAAGAAACCTTGCCAGAACGCCTTGCCGGCAAGGGCCCTCGACCCTAAGTGGGAGCCACATATGCTTCCATGTATCTCTGCCAACAGCTCCAATCCTTCCTCCCGGGGGATGCACTTCAATTTCACACCATTCGGTCGTCTCCTGTACAGGACGTCATCGACGAATTGGTACAAGGCAGACCGACAGGCTACTTTTTCGGCTTCTGCCTGCTCGTCAGGAAGTTCCCCTGTTTGGAGGAATCATACAGTATGTTGCGCCCACGCCGAAGCATGGGGCTCGACGGCAAGGACCAAAGGCATTTCCTCTGCCATGTGAGCGGTTGTCTCCATGGCCAGGTCTTGACGCCTTGCCGGAGCTAGTTGCTCTTTGGCAGGCTCAGCGTCCACGACAGCATCCTTGCCAACAGCTCCAGGGGGCTCGGTGGGAAAATACTTGCCGGGACCTGATTTCCTCCGCTTGTTCCGCCCCATTGACGGTTCGATAAATCGCTGAGTTAACCAGAGCAAGAAGGTACTTGGTGAGGGAGTCCTGGATCAGGGGGTATTCGGACAGCCTGACTATGTACGACGTCCAGACTATTGAAGCCTGAAGATGCAAGACTCGAGACTTCATGCCGTGTCCGGATGAAACTCTCCTTGGCGTGGAAGGCAAGCTTGGCGATCCGGATATTATATTCCCTTCCTTGTAACCGACTCCGTGTAAACCCTAGCCCTATCCGGTGTCTATATAGACCGGAGAGGTTGGTCCTTAGAAGGCCGATCACAATTACAATCATACCATCATAGGCTAGCTTCTAGGGTTTAGCCTCCCCGATCTCGTGGTAGATCTACTCTTGTACTACTCATATCTTCAATATTAATCAAGCAGGAAGTAGGGTTTACCTCCATCGAGAGGGCCCGAACCTGGGTAGACATTGCGTCCCTTGCTTCCTGTTACCATCAGCCTAAGACGCACAGATCGGGACCCCCTACCACAAATCCGCTGGTTTTGACACCGACATTGGTGCTTTCATTGAGAGTTCCTCTGTGTCGTCGCTACAGGGCTTGATGGCTCCTTCAACCATCGGCAACAAGACGGTCCTGGGTGAGACCTTTCTCCCCGGACAGATCTTCGTGTTCGGCGGCTCCGCCCTGCGGGCCAATTCGCTTGGCCATCTGGAGCAGATCGATAGATATGCCCCCGGCCACAAGATTAGGATCGGGAACCTGAACTACACGGCGGACATTCGCGGAGACTTGATCTTCGACGAATTCGGGTCTATGTCAGGAGCACCGGACAGTCACGACGAGCACGGCTTAGACCTGTTGTCGGACGAAGCTCGGGGTATCACCCCCGCAGTAGCCTCGGACCTAAATCCGGAGCAGGCTGCGTTGCCTAAGGACGGAGGGCTGGACCCCGCCCTGCAGGTCGCACACTCGTCGGCGGTGGAGCCGAACACGGGCCTTACATCTGTGGTGGCCTGTGACTCCGGACCCCCGGATTTGTATCCTGATGTTGGTTCCCGTCCGCGCACTCCCGAGCCAGTCGAGCCAGGTTGGGCTCCAATAATGGAGTTCTCCGCTGCGGATATCTTCCAGCACTTGCCCTTTGGCGACATGCTGAACTTGTTAAAAATTCTCTCATTGACAGAAAATTCCCGGCCGAACTATGTCCGGCTCGAGTGGGAAACAGGTGACGAAGAAATTCGTTACCCACCCACCACCCACTTCATAGCCACGGTCGACTAACCGACGTGCATGACTTCGACTCCGAAGGCATCGACGGTATGGACGACGATGCAGGAGAAGATTCGGAATCTATGGGGCGATGGTTTTCTGCCTCGTCACACGACGTATACATGGTGGACACGCCCAAAGAGGACAAAGGCGACAATCCGGAAGATAAAACCCCCGGGCAAAAGCCAAAGTGACGGCGCAGACGCCGTTCTAAGTCCAGCAACAGTAAAAATAGCGACAAGAACGCCAGAAGGATCGATACGATAGTCAACTCCGAAGGCAACAACGAACATACGAACCCAGCGATGGAGCAGGACAAACCAGACCACCCCGAACACAGTTCGGAGCAGACGCCCGAGGACAATGCTCCCGATGGACGAGGTCATCAAACAGAACCAGCACAAGAAAATAGTCCGGATGACGATGCATTCATCATCTCGGAAAAACGCGTGAAACAAAATAACCTCCACAGAAAGCTAATGGCCACCGCAAGAAATCTAAAGAAGCAGAAGCAACGGCTCAAAGCCGCACAAGAAAAGCTCAATTGTAGATGGAATAAAGTGCTAGACACTGAAGAAAGATACGACGATGATCGCCATACAAAGAGCTATCCAAAACGCAAGCTACTGCCAGAATTTGACGACGAAGCCGTGCCACTTCATAACCGCAACAAAGCGGCTACCGACGCCACGCACGATCTACGTGAGCACCTGGATAAGAAAGCTGGCGCGGCCAGGTCCATATATGGATCTAAAGGATACACCCCAGTGAGGGACTATGGTCACCCAAATGATTATGCCAATCGAATAGCAGTTCAGAGTAAACACCGGACACAACAACAGCCGACGACATGCCACAACACGTCTAGATACAGAGGGGCTGCTCACCCCCTGTGCTTTACCGAAGAAGTACTGGAACACGAATTTCCACAGGGCTTTAAACCTGTGAATATAGAGGCATACGATGGAACGACAGACCCAGGTGTGTGAATCGAGGATTTTATCCTGCATATACATATGGCTCATGGGAATGACCTCCACGCCATCAAATACCTTCCCCTCAAACTGGAGGGACCAGCTCGACACTGGTTGAAAAGCCTCCCCGAAAATTCAATTGGGAGTTGGGAGGAACTCGAGGACGCTTTCATGGCAATTTTCAAGGGACCTATGTCCGGCCTCCGAATGCTGACGATTTAAGTCACATAATCCAACAACCCGGAGAGTCTGCCCGCAAGCTTTGGGACAGATTCCTCACTAAGAAGAACCAAATTGTCGATTGTCAGGACGCCGAAGCTTTAGCGGCATTCAAACACAGCATCCGTGACGAGTGGCTCGCCAGACACCTCGGCCAAGAAAAGCCAAGGACAATGACAGCCTTAACAAGCCTCATGACCCGCTTTTGCGCGGGTGAAGACAGCTGGCTGGCTCGTAAAAGCACCAGCGATCCCAGCACATACGAAATGAGTGACGGCAATGGGAAGCCACGGCGTAATAAAAACAAACGCTAAAACAAGGAAGAGAGCCTAGAAAACACAACGGTTAATGCAGGATTCAGGGGCTCTCGACCCGATCAGCAAAAGAAGCCACCTAAAGGCAGTAAGAGGACCGTCCGGTGCAGCGAGTCTGGACAGATCGTGACAAATTCATAGCACCCGACAAACCCACGAACCACACGCACAGAGAGTGTTGGGTCTTCAAGCAGGCCGACAAATTAAATGCCGAACACAAGGGAAGGGAAACACCAAGTGAAGACGAGGATGAACCTCGTCAGCCGAACACTAGAGGACAGAAAAAATTCCCATCAGAGGTCAAAACAGTAAACATGATCCACACGACTCATACATCCACGAGAAGGCACGAACACGCGCTCGGAAACACGTGCGCCATAGAGCCCATCGTACCCACACCTAGCTATTGGATGACTAGTCCGATCACCTTCGATCACACAGACCGCCTGACTAGTATTCGGCGCGAAGGATCAGAGGCCTTGGTGCTTGACCCAATAATCGACGGATACCATCTCACCCACGTCCTCATGGACGGCGGCAGCAGTGTCAATTTAATATATGAGGACACTGTCCGCAGGATGGGGATAGACCCATCCAGAATTAGGCAAAGCAACACCACCTTTGAAGGGGTGATACCAGGCGTTGAAGCCTACAGCAGGGGCTCCGTTGTACTGGAGGTAACATTCGGCTCCCCAGGCAACTCCAGAAGTGAAGAATTACTCCTCATCATCGCACCTTTCCAAAGCGACTATCATTCATTGCTTGGAAGAACGACCTTCGCCCGCTTCAACGCATTACCGCACTACGCCTACCTTACACTCAAGATGCCCGGTCCACGTGGCGTCATCACCATTAACGGAAAGACAGAGCGCCCTTCACGCGCGGAGGAATATGCAACAGCCCTAGCGGCCGAACTATAAGCGGACTCCAATATCAGGAAGCATGATTGGTCATCAAGACCACAGACTCGGTTAGACGAGTCCGGCAGCCCAGATAAAACTAAACCAGGGCACCATATATGTAACCTCATAGAGGACACCAGGGGCTGTAGATATTTAATATAGCCCCACAGTTGGCTCAACCTTATTGGCAGGCCAGCATTTCACACTTTTTACTATTCATCGCATACTTACGTTGTACTCCCCTACATGAGTTTTCTTCTTCACAGACAACATTCGTGTGATGCCCTTCCAGGATACGGCATAACGGAGACAAAGGCGCAGACGTGCAGCAGGGCCCCGCTCAACATGTTTCACTTTAGATTAAGCCCCTGCGTAAACCTTTTCTACTGCCTCTTGTTGTTAAAATCCCATGGGTTCCATACCCACAGAGGATGCTGCCGTTTTGGAATTTCGCCACGGCAGACTAATGCACGTACCTGGAACCAGAGGGTTTATAATGAATGGGCTTTTTTGGCCCATTTTCTGTTATAAAGTCCGAACACCTTCGGGAGTGTTCGGCATCACGAGTTTGGCCTTATATGCATCAGCTCCGAATCATGTCTTTGGTCAAATGTTGGGTTTGCCCGGCTCCTGGGTTTGCCGCCTTATGTTCCATTTTATCGGCTAAAGCGGCCAAGGAGAACTCTCTGCGATTGTGCCTGGTTATTCGGATGAGCACCTCGATGAAAGCGAAAACTGACTGTCATGATACAGCGAGAGACTGTTCAACCACTCGAAGACTTATCGAAATCTTTAGGATCCCTCCGCATTAACGAAGGACCGTTTCCTGGTCATGTACACACGCGCCCGTATTCAGATGCATGCGAAGGTACCAGCGGCTACATAGTAGCCCCACTATTAGACTCCATTGGCTAAGCAAAAGTGTTACAGCTATATAGTCCGGTTGCCTCGTTCGACGTGCGATCACCTCCTTAATGGACCAAGATGTTGGATCAAGTGTGAGTATGCACATTTTTCGCGAACACCCCCGCATTGTATGCGTGGGGGCTGAAGCCAACGACTGCTAACTTTGGGATTACATATACATATATAAAAAATGGCCGCATAGGAGGCACAACAATAATTTCAGAACAAAAGTATAAATATAGCCTTATAACCAAAATAACATTGTTTTTACAATGATCTAATTTTTCACTCGAACAAGACATTCTTCGAGCACCGCACCTTTATTAAGCGGGCACAAATAGTGCTCGGCCGGATATTGGCCTCCCTCCGGATTCTGGGTCGCCACAACGATGGCCTCCATATCTGTCCAATATGCTTTAACGCGGGCAAGGGCCATCCATGCACCTTCTATGCACGCCGACCTTCTCATAGCATCGATCTGAGGTACGGCCCCAAGGAACTGTTGCACTAAGCCAAAGTAACTGTCTGGCTTAGGCCCCTTTGGCCAAAGATGGTCTATTACAGACCGCATTGCAAGCCCGGACAACCTGTGAAGTTCTGCCACAGCAGCCATCTTCTCACTTAACGGCAGCGAGCGCGCGGAGCATTGAATTGCGACCAGAAAAGCTTCTCCACTTCTTTATCAACTTGATCCTCGAAAAACTTGGATGCATCAGCTGTACTCTTCGCCAAGTCCGCATACACATCTGCAGGACTCCAGCGTCCATCCAGGAGAGCATACTGCGGATCTAAAAACTTCGTCCGTAGTAAGTAGGGGCCCCCAACCGCGATTTTACCGGCCTATTGAAGATCCTCCCGCACACCCCTGACCTCGGTCCGCATCTCCTTGGCGGCATTAAGCGCCTTGTTCAGGTCGGCCGAACTAGCCTTATTCTCCTTTTCAAGGAGTTCATAACGGTCGGCGGCATTCTTTAACTCCACAACCATTTCGGCTATCCTTTCCTCGCTTCGGCGATGAGCAGCCTGTTCGGCTCTCAACTCTTCGGCCGCCTTTAGGGCAGCCGCATTGCTAACCCGAGCTTGCTCCTTGGCATGAGCAAGTTCCGCCCTCAGGGCCTCCACGGCAGCAGCACCATCTGCAGTCCGAACATATTACATTATGCCGCTCTCATATTTTCCTATACAACATAATAGGGAAGGCAGAGCACGTACCATCTGACTTGTCCAGCCGCTCGTTCACCAGTGTGATATCGGCATCAATAGATCCGATCTGCCTTGTTAGTTCGGCAACTTCAACGGACTGATCGGCGGACGGACCCACTGATACCTGCGCGTTTGTATAGCGCAATCATTTATATATGATCCCCCGTTTGCCACCTACAGCAGGCAACCAGAGTCTCAGGGGCTACTATCTATATGGAGCACACCTAGTGCGTGCCTCACAGCTAGAAAATAGTGTATTTTTCACTACATACCTCAAAGCCTCTGAGCAGGCTTGTAAATGCGTCATTCAAACCGCCTGTGGCAGATGAAATCTTCTTCAACACCTTGCTCATTAATGTGCGGTGCTCCTCCGAGACCGCAGCTCGCTCCAGTAGTCCTGTCGGTACGTCCGGCCGGACATCGCACCGTGCCGGACCCTTCTCATTGCCCCCCGTGGGAGCCAAAGGCTCCGGGCTCAAGGCGGCCGACGTATCTTCCGGCTTCGACGGATTCGGACTCCTCTGTGACGATACCTCTGTGTCGCCCGCTTCATGAGTCGGAGAGGTGGGTGGGGTTTCGCTCTCCATCATCTCCGGAGGAAGATCCCCCGAAGACGAACTCTATTGAGAAGAGCTGCTAGCCGGACTGCAAAAGACGGATCCTGGTTATTGATCTAGGAGAAACGCAGCACCTTTGAGTTAACGATTGACTTACAGCTTGTTGAAGGGCTGGCCCGTTGGCAGGCATGACGCGGTAAGGGTGCCCGTCGGGGCAGAGCCCCCTGGTGATACCTTTCTCCCTGGTTTGGGTATCTCTGTCTCCAAGTCTACGGAGGCGGCCCTCTTCTTACCACGTGGGGAGGAGGCTTTGGCCTCCCCTTCCCGACTATCCTCCTTAGGGGAGGTAACAATTCCCCCGGTTCAGATGCGTAGAGTGTGAAGTTCGGTTTTTTTCGTTCTTCTCCTTGTCTTTCCTTGAGGGCATCCTGCTGAGTACCCGGCCAAGCATCTTGGCCATGGTGGGGCCAGGCGAGCCTTCGGCAAGTGGCACCAGACACCTGATTCTCTCCGCCTTGCTAAGCCATTCCTGGCCACGGATGAGTTTCAGAATAACAACTATGATAAATACAAAACAAGGTGTCCGGCATCAAGGTTACTTACTGGGGTATCTAGGCGATTACCGCTTAGGCCCGCATCCTCGACGGTGTCCGGACACTCTACTTTCGGTCCGAAGAATAATTTGCACCTCCCTTCGAGCTTCAAGCCAAAGAAGTGCTTAACAGTCCGCGGACCCTCTGTATTGAACTCCCACATCCGGAGAGGCCGGCATTGGCACGAAAGCATCCGTCGGATTAACATCACTTGCATTATGTTGACAAGATTAATATCTCTCTCTAGAATCTCCCGGATGCAGTTCTGCAGTACAGGTACATCACTAGTGGGGCCCCAATTCCGTCCTACGTCGGTCCAAGACGCCAGTTGTGATGGAGGGCCCGAGCGGAACTTGGGGGCGGCCACCCACTTTGTGCCTCTGGGAGCCGTAACATAAAACCACCTCCGTTGCCATACATCGGATACTTCGGGAAATGAACCCTCTCGCCATGGGGCGTCATCATTCCTTCTTATTATGGTGCCTCCGCACTCCGCGTGTTGCCCTTCAATCATCTTCGGCTTCACATAGAAGGTCTTGAGCCATAAGCCGAAGTGTGGGGTGACGTGGAGGAAGGCCTCGCACACTATAATGAACGACGAGATGTGGAGGATAGCGTCCAGAGCTAGATCATGGAAATCCAACCCGTAATAGAACATGAGCCCCCTCACAAAAGGATCGAGGGTGAGGCCCAAGCCGCGAAGGAAGTGAGGGACAAACACGACGCTCTCATTGGGCTCCGGTGTAGGGATGACCTGCCCTGGAGCAGGAAGCCTGTGCTGGATGTCGGCGGTCAAATATCCAACAGTGCTAAGCTTCACAATGTCCTCCTCTTGAATCGACCTTGAGGGTTGGATCCGGACATATTGGAGGATCTAGGGTGTTGGAGCTTAGGCCTCGGGTGTTAGAACTCGACGTGCGAGAAGGCGCGAGGGAGGTGGAAAAGAGGCGTAGGCCTCGGCCCCTTTTATAAAGGGGGTGAATATCAAGAGTCCTTAGGGTGACCGCTTGAGGTTTACCCAACGGCACACGGAGTGATGCCAACAGTCGTCGTGGGGCTACACGCCCGCGTTGATGGAAGATCCCGTAATAAGAGGAACTCGATCTCTGCCTCGATAGGGCGTGCCAATAAAACCGCCTCACAACTTGGGTCAAGGTAGGGCAAAAAACACCGGTTCGTGAGACACGACGTACGAAGACACGACGTACGAAGATTGCTGGCAGATCAGATTTATGCTATAATGGTGTGTGAGAATCACCTCGCGTATCCGGACATGATCTAAGTGTTCGATAATTACTTTGGAATATTCGGAGATGGAACCCGCCCTGCAATGCCGAAGACAAGACTGCGCGCCGGACTCATCGTCATTGAAGCATGGTTCAGGGGCTACTGAGGGAGTCCTGGATCAGGGGGTATCCGGAAAGCCGGACTATATACGACGTCCGGACTATTGAAGCGTGAAGATGCAAGACTCGAGACTTCATCCCGTGTCCGGATGAAACTCTCCTTCGCGTGGAAGGCAAGCTTGGTGATCCGGATATTATATTTCCTTCCTTGTAACCGACTCCGTGTAAACCCTAGCCCTCTCTGGTGTCTATATGAACCGGAGAGGTTGGTCCTTAGAAGGCTTATCACAATTACAATCATACCATCATAGGCTAGCTTCTAGGGTTTAGCCTCTCCGATCTCGTGGTAGATCAAATCTTGTACTACTCATATCTTCAATATTAATCAAGCAGGAAGTAGGGTTTTACCTCCATCGAGAGGGCCCGAACCTGGGTAAACATTGTGTCCCTTGCTTCCTGTTACCATCAGCCTAAGACGCACAGATCGGGACCCCCTACCCGAGATCCGCCGGTTTTGACACCGACACTTGGTTCCAAGGTAGCTTGAATGCAGCACGCTTTGACAGGTAATCGGCGATGTCGTTCTCCGCTGGGGAACGTGCTCCGCTTGGATACCGTCAAAGCTCTCCTCTAGCTTCCTCACTTCATCTATGTAGGCCTCCAACAATGGGCTCTGGTAATCCTTGTTGACTTGTCTGACGACAAGCTGCAAGTCACCCCTGATGATGAGCTTCTTCACCCCGAGGTCTGCCGCGGTTCTGAGACCGCAAGCAGCCCCTTGTACTCAGCAGTGTTTTCTGTGGACATCTCCCTGGGAAAGTGCATCTGGATCACGTACTTGAGGTGCTCTCCGGTGGGTGCGACAAGCAGCACACCGGCACCGGCGCCTTGCAGCGAGAAAGCCTCGTCAAAGTACATGATCCAGTCGCGGTCCACTTCCTTGCCGCGGAGAGCGGTCTCTTGGATTTCTTTGTCAGGTGTTGAGGTCCATTCCGCAATGAACTCTGCCAAGATTCTGCTCTGGATTGTTGAGGTACTTTCAAACTTCAAACCAAAGCTCGACAACTCAAAGGCCCATTCCACAATCCTTCCGGTTGCATCTGGGTTGTGCAGTATCCGTTATAGCTGGAGGCAGGTGACGACAGTCATCTCGTGGGCTTGGAAGTAATGACGCAGCTTCCTCGAGGCCATAAGGAGGCCGAAGAGAAATTTCTGCACACCGGAGTACCTCGACCTAGCCCCCTGCAAGAGGGAGCTGACAAAGTAAACCGGGTGCTGCATCATCTTCTTCTTCTGCACCACTTCGCTTGACTGTGCGGGCGTTGCCCTGATGGCGTCAGACTCTGCCGGGGGCCTTGCCTCGCTGGCACCAGGTCCTGCCAGGAGAATCTTTGGCTCACCGTCCGCTGATTCTGCCGTCGCCACTGCCTCCTCGTCGACCTCCCTCTACGCCAGCAGTGCGGCGCTGACCACTTGATTTGTTGCCGCAAGATACAGCAACAACGGTTCTTGTGGTTTAGGCGCAACCAGTATTGGCGTGGAGGAAAGGTATTTCTTCAGATCCTGCAATGCCGCCTGCCTTCCTCAAGATTTTGAAGAAGGGAAGGGCGCGCTCGGCAGACTTGGAGATGAATCGGCTCATTGCGGCGACACAGCCGGTGAGCCGACGCACATCCTTGATCCACTTGGGCGCCTCAATATATTCTATGGCCTTGATTTTGTCTGTGTTTGCCTCAATCCCTAGATGCGACACAAAGAATCCGAGAAGCTTGCTGGACGGAACACCGAAGACACACTTCTCAGGGTTCAGCTTAAGGTTGATCTTGCACAGGTTGGCAAATGTCTCTTCCAGATCTTGCACAAGAGTTGCCCTGTCCTTGGTTTTGACCACTATGTCATCCATGTATGCCTCCATGTTTCTATGGAGCTCAGGTTCAAAATCAATTTGGACTGCTCTTTTAAACGTCGAGCCAGCACTCTTCAACCGGAAAGGCATCCGTAAAAAGCAATACGTACCACATGGGGTGATGAATGTTGTCTTCTCTTCATCTCTCTTGTCATGAAGATTTGGTGGTAGCCCGAGTAGGCGTCGAGGAATGACAGTAGATCACACCCGGCCGTGGAGTCGACAATCTGGTCGATGCGCGGCAACAGGAAGGGGTCCTTAGGACAAGCCTTATTGATATATGTGTAGTCAATACACAGCCTCCACTTCCCATTTGCCTTGTGGACCACTACCGGATTGGCCAACCATGTCGGATGGAGCACTCCTCTCACCAAACCTGCCGCTTCCAACTGTTGGGGAACGTAGCAGAAATTCAAAATTTTCCTACGTGTCACCAAGATCTATCTATGGAGAAACTAGCAACGAGGGAAGGACAGTGCATCTACATACCCTTGTAGATCGCTAAGCGGAAGCGTTCATGAGAACGGGGTTGAAGGAGTCGTGCTAAATCGTGATCCAAATCACCGGAGATCCTAGTGCGAGCAGACGGAACCTCCGCGTTCAACACACGTACAGCCGGTGGCGTCTCCCACGCCTTGATCCAGCAAGGAGAGAGGGAGAGGTTGAGGTAGACTCCATCCAGCAGCAACACAACGGCATGGTGGTGATGGAGGCGTGGCAATCCCGAGGCTTCGCCAAGCACCAAGGGAGAGGAGGAGGAGGAGGCGGGGCTGCACCAAGAGGAGAGAACTCATGTGTGTTGGGCAGCCCAAAACCTCAAGTATATATAGGGGAAAGAGGGCGGCCCCCTTTAGGGTTTCCACCCCAAGGGTGCGGCCAGCCCTAGATGGGACTTGGGGCGGCCAAGAGGGGGAGGAGTGCCTCCCAAGTCAAGTGGAGGCCCTCCCCCTTAGGGTTTCCCCCTTCCCATGCGCATGGGCCTTGGGGGGGCTGGTGCCCTTGGCCCATTATGGCTAGGGCGCCCCCCTACAGCCCATGCTACTGTATTGGACGTGGCGGAACAATTTCCGGACCTCCGGACCCCTCCGGAATCCTCCGGAACCTTCAGAAGCTTCCGGTACAACACCGAAAAAACTCGAACTTTTTCCTGAACCCGAACAACAACTTTCCATATATAAATCTTTACCTCCGGACCATTCCGGAACTCCTCGTGACGTCCAGGATCTCATCCGGGACTCCAAACAACATTCGGTAACCACATACAAACTTCCTTTATAACCCTAGAGTCATCGAACCTTAAGTGTAGACCCTACGGGTTCGGGAGACATGTAGACATGACCGAGACGTTCTCCGGTCAATAACCAACAGCGGGATCTGGATACCCATGTTGGCTCCCACATGTTCCACGATGATCTCATCGGATGAACCATGATGTCAAGGACTCAATCGATCCGTATACAATTCCCTTTGTCTAGCGGTATTGTACTTGCCCGAGATTCGATCGTCGGTATCCCGATACCTTGTTCAATCTCGTTACGGCAAGTCTCTTTACTCGTTCCGTAACACATCATCCCATGATCAACTCCTTGATCACATTGTGCACATTATGATGATGTCCTACCGAGTGGGCCCAGAGATACCTCTCCGTTTACGGAGTGACAAATCCAGATCTCGATTCGTGCCAACCAATGACACTTTCGGAGATACATAATGCACCTTTATAGTCACCCGATTCGTTGTGGCGTTTGGTACACCAAAGTATTCCTACGGTATCCGGAGTTGCACAATCTCATGGTCTAAGGAAATTATACTTGACATTAGAAAAGCTTTAGCATACGAACTACGATCTTTGTGCTAGGCTTAGGATTGGGTCTTGTCCATCACATCATTCTCCTAATGATGTGATCCCGTTATCAATGACATCCAATGTCCATGGTTAGGAAACCGTAACCATCTATTGATCAACGAGCCAGCCAATAGAGGCTTGCTAGGGACATGGTGTTGTCTATGTATCCACACATGTATTTGAGTTTCCTATCAACACAATTATAGCATGGATAATAAACGATTATCATGAAAAAGGAAATATAATAATAATAACTAATTTATTATTGCCTCTAGGGCATATTTCCAACAGTCTCCCACTTGCACTAGAGTCAATAATCTAGTTCACATTGTCATGTGATTAACAGCGATAGGTCACATCGCCATGTGACCAACACCCAAAGAGTTTACTAGTGTCGTAAACTAGTTCACATCATCATGTGATTTAGACTCAATGAGTTCGAGGTTTGATCATGTTTTGCTTGTGAGAGAGGTTTTAGTCAGCGGGTTTTAGTCAGCGGTCGAACCTTTCAGATCCTGTGCTTTGCAATTCTCCATGTCATATTGTAAATGCTGCTTCCACGCTCCACTTGGATCTATTCCAAATGGTTGCTCCACTATCGTATCCGGTTTGCTACTCAGACTCACTCGGATAGGTGTTAAAGCTTGCATCGGCGTAACCCTTTACGCCGAACTCTTTATCACCTCCATAATCGAGAAACATGTCCTTATTTACTCCAAGGACAATTTTGACCGCTGTCCAATGATCCATTCTTGGATCATTCTTGTACCCCTTGACTGACTCATGGCAAGGCACACATCCGGTGCGGTACATAACATAGCATACTGTAGAGCCTACGTCTGAAGCATAGGGGACGACCTTCGTCCTTTCTCTCTCTTCTGCCGTGGCGAGCTTTAACTCTTAACTTCATACCTTACATCTCAGGCAAGAACTCCTTCTTTGACTGATCCATCTTGAACACTTTCAAGATCATGTCAAGGTATATGCTCATTTGAAAGTACCATTAAGCATTTTTGATCTATCCTTATAGATCTTGATGCTCAATGTTCAAGTAGCTTAATCCAGGTTTTCCATTGAAAAACACTTTTCAAACATTCCTATATGCTTTCTAGAAATTCTACATCATTTCTGATCATCAATATGTCAACAACATATTGTTATCAGAAATTCCATAGTGCTCCCACTCACTTCTTTGGAAATACAAGTTTCTCACAAACTTTGTATAAACCCAAAATCTTTGATCAAAGCGTATATTCCAACTCCGAGATGCTTACTCCGGTCCTTAGAAGGATCATTGGAGCCAGATACCTTTTAGCATCCTTAGGATCGACAAAACTTTCGATTGTATCAGATACAACCTTTCCTTACGAAAACTGGTAAGGAAACTCATTTTGACATCCATCTGCCAGATTTCATAAATGCAGCTTATGCTAACATGATTCCGACGGACTTAAGCATCGCTACGGATGAGAAAATCTCATCGTAGTCAACTCCTTGAACTTGTGAAAAACTCTGCGCCACAAGTCGAGCTTCATAGACGGTGATCTTACCGTCCACGTCCGTCTTCTTCTTAAAGATCCATTTATCTCAATGGCTTGCCGATCATCGGGCAAGTCCACCAAAGTCATGGATCCTTTCTCGGATTTTATGGCCTCGAGCCATTAAATGGAATCCGGGCCCACCATCGCTTCTCCATAGCTCGTAGGTTCATTGTTGTCTAGCAACATGACCTTCAAGACAGGATCACTGTACCACTCGAAGTAAATACGCATCCTTGTCAGCCTACGAGGTACGTCAGTGACTTGATCCGAAACTTCACGATCACTATCATAAGCTTCTACTTCAATTGGTGTAGGTGCCACGGAACAACTTCCGTGCCCTGCTACACACAAGTTGAAGTGATGGTTCAATAACCTCATCAAGTCTCCACCATCCTCCCACTCAACTTTTCGAGACAAACTTTTCCTCGAGAAAGGACCCGATTCAAGAAACAATCCTTATTGCTTTCGGATCTGAATTAGGAGGTATACCCAACTGTTTTGGGTGTCCTATGAAGATGCATTTTGTCCGCTTTGGGTTCGAGCTTATCAACCTGAAACTTTTCACATAAGCGTCGCAACCCCAAACTTTTAAGAAACGACAACTTAGGTTTCTCCAAACCATAGTTTAAACAGGGTCGTCTCAACGGAATTACGTGGTGCCCTATTAAAGTGAGTGTGGTTGTCTCTAATGCCTAACCCATGAACGATAGTGGTAATTCGATAAGGGATATCATGGTACGCACCATATCCAATAGAGTGCAACTATGATGTTCGGACACACCATCACACTATGGTGTTCGGTAGGTATTAATTGTGAAACAATTTGCACAATGTCTTAATTGTGTGCCAAAACTCATAACTCAGATATTCATCTCTATGATCATATCATAGATATTCTATCCTCTTGTCACGAAGATCTTAAACTTCACTCTGAAATTACTTGAACCATTCAATAATTCAGACTTGTGTTTCATCAAGTAAATATACTCAACATCTACTCGAATCATCTGTGAAGTAAGAACATAACGATATTCACTGCATGCCTCAGCACTTATTGGACTGCACACATCAATATGTGTTACTTCCAACAAGTTGCTATCTAGTTCCATCTTACTGAAACCGAGGCTTTTCAGTCATCTTGTCCATGTGGTATGATTTGCATATCTCAAGTGATTCAAAATCAAGTGAGTCTAAACGATCCATCTGCATGGAGTTTCTTCATGCGTATGCACCAATAGACATGGTTCGCATGTCTCAAACTTTTCAAAACGTGTGAGTCCAAAGATCCATCAACATGGAGCTTCTTCATGCGTTTTACACCAATATGACTTACATGGCAGTGCCACAAGTAAGTGGTACTATCATTACTATCTTATACTTTTGGCATGAAAATGTGTATCACTATGATCGAGATTCAATAAACCATTTATTTAGGTGCAAGACCATCGAAGGTATTATTCAAATAAATAGAGTAACCATTATTCTCCTTAAATGAATAACCGTATTGCGATAGACATAATCCAATCATGTCTATGCTCAACGCAAACACCAAATAACAGTTTTAGGCTTAACTCCAATCTCGATGGTAGAGGGAGCGCGATGCTTGATCACATCAACCTTGGAAATACTTCCAACACATATCGTC
Organism: Aegilops longissima; assembly: GCA_021605205.1. Taxonomy (NCBI): domain Eukaryota; kingdom Viridiplantae; phylum Streptophyta; class Magnoliopsida; order Poales; family Poaceae; genus Aegilops; species Aegilops longissima. Next base: position 175,270,106 of record CM038679.1, read on the forward strand.
GGCTCACCTTTAGCTAGTCTCCGTTTATTCCGTAGCTTTTATTTGAGTTACTAACACTTAGCAACCGAACGGTATCTAATACCCTGGTGCTACTAGGAGTACTAGTAAAGTACACATTAACATAATGTATATCAAATATACTTCTATCGACCTTGCCAGCCTTCTCATCTACCAAGTATCTAGGGTAATTCTGCTCCGTTGGCTGTTCCCCTCATTACGAAGCACTTAGTCTCGGGTTTGGGTTCACCTTGGGTTTCTTCACTGGAGCAGCAACTGATTTGCCGTTTCATGAAGTGTCCCTTCTTGCCCTTGCCCTTCTTGAAACTAGTGGTTTCACCAACCATCAACAATTGATGCTCCTTCTTGATTTCTACATTCGCAGTGTCGAACATTGCGAATAGCTCAAGGATCATCATATCTATCCCTGATATGTTATAGTTCATCACGAAGCTCTAGCAGCTTGGTGGCAATGACTTTGGAGAAACATCACTATCTCATCTAGAAGATTAACTCCCACTCGATTCAAGTGATTGTTGCACTCAGACAATCTGAGCACAAGCTCAACGATTGAGCTTTTCTCCCTTAGTTTGCAGGCTAAGAAAATCGTCGGAGGTCTTATACCTCTTGACATGGGAACGAGCTTGAAATCCCAATTTCAGCCCTCGAAACATCTCATATGTTCCGCGATATTTCGAAAAAACGTCTTTGGTGCCTCAACTCTAAACCGTTTAACTGAACTATCACGTAGTTATCAAAACGTGTATGTCCGATGTTCGCAACATCCACAAACGACGTTTGGGGTTCAGCACACTGAACGGTGCATTAAGGACATAAGCTTTCTACTATCCGCATAATCGCTACTTTCAAATTTCAACTATATTTTCTCTAGGAACATATCTAAACAGTGGAACTAAAGCGCGAGCTTACGACATAATTTGCAAAGATCTTTTGACTATGTTCAAGATAATTAAGTTCATCTTATGAACTCCCACTCAGATAGACATCCCTCTGGTCATCTAAGTGATTACATGATCCGAGTCAACTAGGCCGTGTCCGATCATCACGTGAGACGGACTAGTCATCATCGGTGAACATCTTCATGTTGATCGTATCTACCATACGACTCTTGCTCGACCTTTCGGTCTCTGTGTTCCGAGGCCATGTCTGTACATGCTAGGCTCGTCAAGTTAACCCTAAGTGTACTGCGTGTGTTCCGAGGCCATGTCTGTACATGCTAGGCTCGTCAACACCCGTTGTATGTGAACGTAAGAATCCATCACACCCGATCATCACATGGTGCTTAGAAGCGACGAACTTTTGGCAACGGTGCACAGTTAGGGGAGAACTCTTCTTGAAATTGTTATAAGGGATCATCTTATTTACTACCGTCGTTCTAAGTAAACAAGATGCATAAACATAATAAACATCACATGCAATTATATAGTAGTGACATGATATGGCCAATATCATATAGCTCCATTGATTTCCATCTTCGGGGCTCCATGATCATCATCGTCACCGGCATGACACCATGATCTCCATCATCATGATCTCCATCATCGTATCTTCATGAAGTTGTCTCGCCAACTATTACTTCTACTACTATGGCTACCGGTTAGCAATAGAGTAAAGTAATTACATGGCGTTGTTTAATGACACGCAGGTCATACAATAAATAAAGACAACTCCTATGGCTCCTGCCGGTTGTCATATTCATCGACATGCAAGTCGTGAATCCTATTACAAGAACATGATCAATCTCATACATCACATATCATTCATCACATTCTTCTTGGCCATATCACATCACATAGCATACCCTGCACAAACAAGTTAGACGTCCTCTAATTGTTGTTTGCATGTTTTACGTGGCTGCTATGGGTTTCTAGCAAGAACGTTTCTTACCTCACGCAAAACCACAACGTGATATGCCAATTGCTATTTACCCTTCATAAGGACCCTTTTCATCGAATCTGTTCCGACTAAAGTGGGAGAGATCGGCACCGCTAGCCACCTTATGCACCAAGTGCATGTCGATCGGTGGAACCTGTCTCACGTGAGAGTGCGTGAAAGGTCGGTCCGGCCGCTTCATCCCACAATACCGTAGAAACAAGATTGGACTAGTAACGGTAAGCATATTGAACATCATCAACGCCCACAACTACTTTGTGTTCTACTCATGCAAAGAATCTACGCAATAGACCTAGCTCATGATGCCACGCTTGGGGAACGTGCAGAAATTCAAAATTTTCCTCGTGTCACCAAGATCTATCTATGGAGAAACTAGCAACGAGGGAAGGAGAGTGCATCTACATACCCTTGTAGATTGCTAAGCGGAAGCGTTCATGAGAACGGGGTTGAAGGAGTCGTGCTGTCGTGATCCAAATCACCGGAGATCCTAGTGCCGAACGGACGGCACCTCCGCGTTCAACACACGTACAGCCCGGTGGCGTCTCCCACGCCTTGATCCAGCAAGGAGAGAGGAGAGGTTGAGAAGACTCCATCCAGCAGCAACACAACGGCATGGTGGTGATGGAGGCGCGTGGCAATCCCAGGGCTTCGCCAAGCACCAAGGGAGAGGGAGGAGGAGGGCAGGCTGCACCAAGAGGAGAGAACTCATGTGTGTTGGGCAGCCCAAAACCTCAAGTATATATAGGGGAAGAGGGCTGCGCCCCCTTTAGGGTTTCCCACCCCAAGGGGTGCGGCCAGCCCTAGATGGGACTTGGGGGGCGGCCAAGAGGGGGAGGAGTGCCTCCCAAGTCAAGTGGAGGCCCTCCCCCTTAGGGTTTCCCCCTTCCCATGCGCATGGGCCTTGGGGGGGCTGGTGCCCTTGGCCCATTATGGCTAGGGCGCCCCCCTACAGCCCATGCTACTGTATTGGACGTGGTGGAACAATTTCCGGACCTCCGGACCCCTCCGGAATCCTCCGGAACCTTCCGAAGCTTCCGGTACAATACCGAAAAACTCGAACTTTTTCGGAACCCAACAACAACTTTCCATATATAAATCTTTACCTCCGGACCATTCCGAACTCCTCGTGACGTCCGGGATCTCATCCGGACTCGAACAACATTCGGTAACCACATACAAACTTCCTTTATAACCCTAGCGTCATCGAACCTTAAGTGTAGACCCTACGGGTTCGGAGACATGTAGACATGACCGAGACGTTCTCGGTCAATAACCAACAGCGGGATCTGGATACCCATGTTGGCTCCCACATGTTCCACGATGATATCATCGGATGAACCACGATGTCAAGGACTCAATCGATCCGTATACAATTCCCTTTGTCTAGCGGTATTGTACTTGCCCGAGATTCGATCGTCGGTATCCCGATACCTTGTTCAATCTCGTTACCGGCAAGTCTCTTTACTCGTTCCGTAACACATCATCCCGTGATCAACTCCTTGATCACATTGTGCACATATGGTGATGTCCTACCGAGTGGGCCCAGAGATACCTCTCCGTTTACGGAGTGACAAATCGAGCCTCGATTCGTGCCAACCCAATGACACTTTCGGAGATACCTGTAATGCACCTTTATAGTCACCCGATTCGTTGTGACGTTTGGTACACCCAAAGTATTCCTACGGTATCCGGAGTTGCACAATCTCATGGTCTAAGGAAATGATACTTGACATTAGAAAAGCTTTAGCATACTGAACTACGATCTTTGTGCTAGGCTTAGGATTGGGTCTTGTCCATCACATCATTCTCCTAATGATGTGATCCCGTTATCAATGACATCCAATGTCCATGGTTAGGAAACCGTAACCATCTATTGATCAACGAGCCAGCCAATAGAGGCTTGCTAGGGACATGGTGTTGTCTATGTATCCACACATGTATTTGAGTTTCCTATCAATACAATAATAGCATGGATAATAAACGATTATCATGAACAAGGAAATATAATAATAATAACTAATTTATTATTTCCTCTAGGGCATATTTCCAACACCAACTTCATGATCTCCTCTGTGATGAACTCCTACCTCTCTAGATCCTGCTTTCTGACCTTCTTCTTGACGGGCCACGCATGAGGACAGACAGCTAGGTGGTGCTCAATCACCTCCCTGGGAACACCAGGGATGTCGGATGCTTGCCACGCAAACACGTCGACTTCGCCCTGCAGGAAGGTGACGAGCGTGCCTTCCTATTTGCTGTCGAGGGTGGAGCTTATGGTGAAAGCCCCTGTCGTGCCATCCTCCCTGACGGACACCTTCTTAGTCTGCGGTGGCTCAGCTCTGGATTTCTTGCTCTTGCCGGTAGAGCTCTCTCGCATGTCCTCGACGGTAGCACAGCCTCCGAGGAGGTGCGCTTGCCGGAGTGGGTGCGAGATGTCTTGCCGGGCTTCTTCTTCCCTGCCGGGGCTTCAGCGGTAGGAGCAAGTGCCTTGGCGGCAGCTGCTGCAACTGCTTCCCGGTAGAGTTGGTTGGCGCAAATCAGCGCATCCTTCTTGTCGGAGGGGACGGAGATGATGGTCAACGGCCTGGGCATCTTTAGCATGTTGTAGGCATAGTGCAACGCTGTCATGAACTTGGCTAGTGCTGGGCGGCCCAGGATCCCGTTGTAGGGCAAGGGGATCTCGGCCACGTTGAAGACGATCCTCTCCGTCATGTGGTTCAACTCCCCTCCAAACGTCACGGGCAGCGTGACCTTCCCCTTCAGCTGGCTCCTCCCCGGATTGACCCCTTGAAATGTGCCCGTTTCCTCGAGATCTCCATCAGGGATTTGCAGCCTTTTGATCACGACTGGCGAGATCAAGTTCAGGCCGTCCCCGCCATCGACCAACATCCTGTTCACCTTGAGGTTGCGTATCGTTGGCGAGACCAACAACGGCAAACACCCGACCGCGGTTGTGCGGTCAGGGTGGTCCTCAGCGTCAAAGATGAGGGGCGTGCTTGACCACTTCAGCGGCTTCTGAGCATCGAATGACGGCTCCGCTGCTGTAATCTCAAGCGCCCACTGCTTGAGCTGGCGGTGAGAAGTATGCAGCGAGGCGCCACCATCGACGCACATGGCCTTTGTAGCCTTCTGGAACTCTTGCTCGTCGGACTCATCATCCTCATCATGTTCATCGTCTTCTTGATTTTTGTCACGGTCCCGGGCGGGCCTATCTTGCTGGCTATCCTTGTCGCAGCGGCCTCCTTGGCCGCCATTCTTCTTGCCGGATCCCTCGGCACCGTCCTGGCCTTTCTCCTTGTCCCGCCTCTCATACTCGGCCTTTTGCTTTTCAGCAAGCAGCTCGACTTGCCGGCAGTTCTGGAGGTCGTGGCCCTTGGTGCGGTGGATCTTGCAGTACTGCTTGCCGGAGCCCACTGGCTTGTCGACAGCTGCTAAGGCCCGGCAGGTGACGCACCCGATAATCTCCTTGCCGGGGTCGTCTGCCTTGACCTTCTTGGCAGCGCCGGTGTCGCCAGACCCTTCAATGGCAAGCATAGCCTTGCCCTTGCGTTTCCTGTCGCGACGCCGAACCTTTTTCGTCGGGGCGGCGGTGTATTCATCAGTAGAGTCGGTTTCCGCACCGGCGTCTTCGCCGGGGTACTTCCTTCCCTCTTCAACCCGGGTGCACCTATCGGCTAGAACATAGAGTTCGGCCACATCCTTAACCTTCGTCATCGCCAGCTCTTCACGCATCTTGCGGTTGCGCACGTTCTGATGGAACACGCTGATCACAGCGGCGGGATGAACGTCGAGGATGTTGTACTGCACCGACTGAATCTCTGGATGTACTTGCGCAGGGTTTCCCTTTCCTTCTGGGGAATGATATGCAGATCACTGGCCTGGCCATGAGCTTGGTGGCCTCCAGTGAAGGTGCCAACGAACTCATGGCACAGATCCGACGAAGAAGAAATGGAATCCGCCGGAAAGTGCATCAACCAAGACATAACATTGGGCTTCAGTGCCAACGGGAAGTAATTGGCAAGCACCTTGTCTTCGCGAGCTCCGGCAGCCTGCATCACGATGGTGTAGATGTGAGGAACTCGGACGGATGGGTCTTGCCAGTGTACTTCTCGCCGACGTCGGGCTTGAACGTGCAGTGGGAGGGCCACTGGAACTGTCACAGCTCGCGGGTAAAGGTTGGGCAGCCCAACTCGTAAGGTAGGCTGCGGGCCCCGGGCGCTGGGTGGTCCATAGCTGGTCCCGCCCGCTTGTCCGACTAGTGGCGTGTATCACGCTGGTGCTCGATAGTGGTTCGAGGATCTTCGTGAGCTCATTCTCGAAGAACTTGGCACTGGTCGGGAGGGTCTGCGGGTCGGACGATGCTACATAAATATTATCACAAGCGTCGTCACGACGAGCCGACGCCCGCGGCGAGGAGGAGGAGAGTGCACCGTGACCGCAGAACCCCCAGTCCTCCCAGTGCTGGCATGTGCTGGCACAGTGGAGCGCCAGCCCGAGGGTCCCGCCGGTCGCGGAACATCTTTGTTGGCGACGGCGACGAGGCTCCGGTTGGTGGACCTCCACTCATCGAGCTTCTCTGCAGCATGAGGGAAGTCGAGGAGCAGCTGCGCGCGCCAAAGCTTCTGCTGGCGTGGGTGGCGGCAACAGCTGCGTGGACCGTGGCGCGCTTCGACTTCTAACCATGTTAGAAAGAGCTCTGTCATGACCCAGCGGCTACGCTCCATTTTCGCCAGCACTTCCGCGGGTATGCTGAACTACTTCGTCCCGCGGACGACGCATTGGGCTCTTCTCACTGCGGTGTCCAGGGTCACTGGCGTGGTGATGCTTCACGTCTCGCACACCATGGGAAGAGCGTGCAGTGGTCGCTGACGTGGGCGTCTTGGAGGTTGCTGCGCCGGACGCAGGTGGCACAACAACACTCCTGGAGGGCCCCGCGCCACCTGCGGGGGCCCAGCACCATCTTTAGACTTGGTGACATGCGGCCCGTCGCCTGGCTCGCGAACGGCGCTGCTCGCCAGGCTCTGACTACCAGGGCGATGCTGGTGCTCGCGGACTGCAGCTCGGGTTCTGTCCGCGACCGGGCCGCTGCTCGCCCGTACAGGCACGGGCCATTCGGGCCCCGATGAGCCGATCGACGTGGCCGTCTTCTTCTTTGGATCCATGGCGATGATGAAACGCTAGGCTAACTACTAGATCAGATTCTCACAAATGTGTCCCCTACCTAGCGCGCCAAAGATGTCGGTGTGGAACGACACCTATGGGATCACAACAATCCCTACTACGGTTGCCGGGGCACAGGGTTGCGAGAAGAGCAGGATTAGTAATCAGCACAAGGATCGTTTACCCAGGTTCGGGCCTTGAGGATGCGTAAAACCCTAGTCCTGCTTTGGTGGATGTATTTCAGAGAGTTCTTGAGCTCTCGAACTAGCTATGGTGGATGTGTGGTTCCAAAGAGCCGAATCCTTCTTCAGTACGCCATGGGCCTCCTTTTATAGTCGAAAGGGGCTGCCACAGTGGCACACAGGAGGTGGAAAGGCGCACAGTGCTACGAGCTTAACGTTTGTATTACAGGACACGATGCATCTAATGTGCCGCTGAGGTGTCCCCTAGCTTTATCAGGGACGGGAGTGAGGCCCGTCCCGTCCGTCGCCGCTCCTCCTTGCTTCGACACGCGCCCTGGCCAGTGATGCTTGTGGTGCCATGTAGGTAGGAAGGAAGCTAAGGTGGTGCGGTGGTAGGGTCTTCACGAAGATCTGCATGCCACCGCGTAGGCGTGTACTGAGTTGGCTTGGAAGCTGCATGTTGCCACGCATGTGCCCGCCTAGCTGGTTGGGCTGGCAGCTGCATGCGAACGGCGGCGAAGACTTGGTTGGTGCGGGCCTAGAGGTGGTCCTAATGGCGTCCTCGGTGAGGGCCTTGCCGGGTGGCCCGGCAAGGGTCTTGCCGTGGCGCGCTGTCATCCCCGGCAAGGATCTTGCCGGGGGTCATGTGGTTCTCCTCGGCAAGGATCTTGTCAAGGACCATTGTCTTTTAATACTCATCTGATCTTGAATATTCCTTGGTCTTGACAAAGATCTGCATGCCACCATGGAGGTGCCTCCTGAGCCCTTGTTCCAACGTGGTTGGTTGAGTTGGAACCCGTGGGCTCGAGGGTGTCTCACTCCGCTGGTGTGAGCGAGCTGCCCCGGCAAGGGTCTTGTGAGGGCTGCTAAGGCTGTCCCCGCAAGGGTTTTGTCAGGGCTGCTGAGGCTGTCCCGGCAAGGGTGTAACATCCCAAAATTCTAAATTTTGGAATGTTATAAACAAATAGATAGATTTGATTGATTGCTTGATTGATTGACTGAAAGTGAGTGAATTGAAACTTTTGAAAGTTAAATGAGAGGAATAAAAGGACTTTCCCAAACTTTCATTTTGCTTTTATGATCTTGAGAATTCAAATTCTTTTCATCACAAAACCTGGAGAGAAGATGACATGACTTCTTCCATTTATTTAAATGACAAGGGTGTTGAAAATATTTGAATTTCATTTGGAAAATATTTTCCAATTCTGAAACTTTATGCAACTCAATGATTTTCACGGCGAAGACAAAATGACTTCTTCAAAACATATGAAATATGAGTTGGGAGTTTCAAAGAATTAAATTCAAAGTTCCTTTGAATTATTTTTCAATTGGAGTTATTTGAGTTTTATTCAAATTATTTTCTCCAAAAATAAAATATATGGAAATAGGGTAACATGATTCCCTACATCAGAAAATTGAGAGAAATTAATTTGAAATCATTTTGGTATTTTTAAAATGATTTTCAGTGGATTTTATTAGGGCAGTAGCACTGTTTGTTTTATTTGAATTTTTGTGTATTTTATTTGAAGCTAGAATAAAGTTCATCATGTAGGAAATCTTTTTCTGAAAATTTTGATATATTATATGCCTATATAATATATTTATTTATTTGGATTTATTATTTTTATTTGTCTCTGTTAAAAAAAAAAATTTTTTTTTTTAAAAGCTACAGCTCCTTGGGCCAAAGGCCCAAGCCGCCTAGGAGCCACCGGCCGGCCACGAGGCCACAACGCCCACGCACGCACCAAGGGAGCCGCCTCCTTTTCCCAAGTCCTAGTAGGACTCTTTTCCTACTTCGTTTATTCCGTATCTATTCCTAGATCTATTTCCTAGGATTCCTAATCCTAATCTATTTCTTGTCCCCTACCCCAAGCAAAACCCCTCCCCTCCCCAATATAAATACCCAAGCACCCCCCCCCTCCAACACATCAAATCAACTCTCCTCTCCTCTCCTCCTCCTCCATTGGCAGCAGCAATGCTGCCCTTGCCATAGCCGCCCGCCGCCGCCCTCGCCGCCGCCCCTCACCAGCGCCACCGCCGCCACTTGCCGCCGCCGCCGCCCTCGCCGCCACCGCCGAGCCCTCGCCTCTTGAGTACTAGCCCGTCAAGGCGTCACGCTTTTTAGATCGGTTTTTGTTCCGTTTTCTAGATCGGTTTTTCGTTTGGTTTCCTTTCCAAACCCTAGATCCGTTTTCTCGCGGTTTTTCTTTCCGGTTTTGTTTAGCGGCGTTAAGCTCGATTGATTTTTCTTTTATTTTTAATTTCCGTCATGGACCTATCCGTAGTATCCCTAATCTTCAAACGGCTATAACTTTTTACTCGTAAGTCGGAATCCAACGAAACCAACGTCCACTTCTTCGTTATGATATCCTCTATCCAGTAATACAACTCAAACATGTTTTTGAAAGTTTTAAAATTTGAATTCAAACAGATTTGTATTTGAACTTCGTTTGATCATAACTTGAGTTTTGTAACTCCGATTTAGTTGATTCTTTTTGCAAATCGAAGCTCTTGACCTAAACTTTCTGATAAGGCCAAAAACACATAGTTTTGGTACTGTTAGAAATTGTTTTATGCTGCAAGAGTTATTAGATTTGGTTTTGACGTTTTCCGAATTGTTTCTTCGATCCTTCCGATCTATTGAGTGATTGCTTATGTGTGGTTACTATTGCTTGATTACGATAGATTGACCGGAGTGTGACGAGTAGAGCTATCAAGAGTTTTGAGTGCGAATCATCTTCATCAACTTTGCAGGCAAGTAACACTTTGATCATACTTTTTCATACCCAGTTTTATGCATTAGATCAATCCTCAAACACTTGCATGTTTAGGATCTAATTAAATTGTGGGATGGGAAGTAGATTGAGGTAGTACCTATTACCTGTTTTACTTATGAAACCTTGGGAGTTACTTCTACGTTTGCTTATTATGCCATGCTATGCTCGTAGACGTGGATTGGGTTTAAGTGAATATCCATGACAGATGTGAGATTGATAATTAATGGTTTATCTAAGGTGGCAACTTAAACACACATCTGGGTGGATTGAGGCACTGGCTATTCCAGACTTGCTGTCAAGGCACCAGGTAGACAGGATTTGCTGTATTTCTTCGGACCGCCACCCAGGCCCAAAGGGATCATGAGATTATTCAAACTAGAAACTTCCGTGTGCAGCCACAAGCCATTATGGGCTCTGGCGTAGTTGACTAAGTTGTGCGAACTCTTACGGGTAGGCTAGCTGATGTAGGGGATGTAGGTTGGTACGGTCTACCCACATGTAAGGTGCTAGCGCTTCTGAAAAACTATGTCTCGGTCATCCGTTTCTCAAACACCATGTAGTGCGAGAAACCAAACGGAGGCGATCGAGTCTTGTGGGGAAAAGTGCGCAAACCTCTGCAGAGTGTACAAACTAATCATGGTTAGCCGTGTCCCCGGTTATGGACAATTTTGAGTATCTAGTACTTGAATATCATGTTGATCTCATCACGTTACTTAATATAATTTGTTTGGGTTTAATGAGTACTTTTAATTGGGATTGAGAATGCTGTCAACCATTCTCAATGTTTAACAACCACCATGATAGTTAAATAAATTTATTCCTTTGAAGTAGGGAAAAATTGGCTTTTCACAAAAACTGTAACCATAGAGCTTTCCACCAGCCATATATGCATGTAGTATAGCTTATTCTTTCATTACTCTCTATGTGTTACATTGCCAGCATATTCCATGTGCTGACCCGTTTCGGCTGCAACTTTTCATGTTGCAGAATTTTCGAACGACAGTAAGTGATACGTTAGGGTTATGATTTCCTATACTCAACTTTGCCGTTGGTGTTGATGGGAATCCACAACCTTGTTGCTTCCGCTATATTTTGGATTGAGGTAATAGTATTTACGTTATTTCATACATGTGATTTACCTCTGTTATAAATCCTTCGAGTCTTGTGTGTGTCAAAGATACCGATCCGTGGATGACACGAAGCACGAGACTTGATCCATTCGGTCGGGTCGCTACAAGATGGTATCGAGCACATGTTGACTGTGGGACGTGACCCTAGAAACCGACAAGCCCATAGGAAAGATTTTTCTCTACAACTTCATTTTCAAAAGATCTTTTACCTCTCTTCTCTTGAGTTTATTCAAATATTCCCTTTTAGTGAGACCATACCCTTTTCCTTTTGACCACTCAAAGATTTGATGATGAGACCACTCCAAGGAGACAAGATATCAGACAACTAAGACCATTTGGAATGAAGATGATTTTACCGTGTAAATGGAAACTACAACTGTTGAAGGCTCCGAAGACTATGAGATTTTGAAGGCTTTGAAGAATTCCGGATTTGTATGACCTAGGAAGGTTACGCTTATGGAACTCGGCAGACTATGGAAGTTATCAATAACCGAGATCAAGGTGTATCGGAGGAAGACTGGAACATGGAGCATTAGAATTCAAAGCTTTGTCAGGAAAACCCTAAGGCAGGAGATATTCAACTATGGAATGATAGCTCATGAAAATGACAAGAGCAGAAACACGCTATCCATGATGTTATCGCCCGCCTAAGCTATTGTCACCGTGCGGAGTTAAGCATGCAGATGCATGGAAGGATTGGATGGTAGAAAGCTGATGGAGCATCTATCTGCATACGTTGGAGTTTTAACCTTAGCTGGTGTATCACCAGGATCTGGAGTATTACATGAAGAAGTTTAAGGTGGATCTGCGGGAAGCAGTATTTGATAAGGAAGCAGTTCGTGAAGAACGCAGGACCCAGAAGCTGAAAGTAGACAAGATGAAGGAGCAAAACATCGAGATATCGGAGATTTGACAGTAACTGAAGGACAGTAGGATCATGGATCATGTCAAGGATGTTGAAACCGACAGTTGGAACGTAACTCCAGAAATATTGAAGGACGTCGCGAGATACTTCGCGTCAACAGAGATGATCTGGCAAAAGAACTTGAGAAGGACAAGCATGATCAGAAGGAGCCATCAGAGACATGAACAAGACTTGAAGAGTTTGACGACTTTGAAGATCTATTGACCTTTAGAAGACCAAACCCCTGTTACATACCTACGTTAGATGCGATGATTGTGAGCTGTCATTTGTTTGATGTTTTTCCGACAGCCACAATAAAATCTGTCTTTTCAAAACCATTGTTTGTACTGTGTGCATCCCTCTCGATCTCTCTTATCCCACCCCAAACCCATGGACCCATTAGAGGATGGATGGAGATGAGCTTGTAATTTCCGGACCAATGAGTCAGTTGGAGACAGACCGATGGATTCAGAACATGGAGGATCACATAAAGAATAACCCTACAGCCAAAAAGGATATGACCCAGCATGCTCTTCAGTGCTTTGAAAGAGGTGCTGCTATTTGGTGGAGGATGTACCAAACCATCAATGGATTGCAAAGAGTAACCACTTGGGAAGAATTTAAGTTGACTTTGCTAAAGTCTCGGTTGGTGTCCCAGAAGTTGAAGCCTTATGGAAATGATATGGAGAAAGTGCATGCAAGCTTTGTGGAGAAATAGGACACAACCATAAAGAAAATAAGGACGAATACCCTCATAATCGGAGGATTATCAAAGGAGTTAGCCGAGGATTTTCAGGGAACTTTGGTTGGAGATTGTCCCCAAAGGTTTTGTTGCAGCAATGGAAGTTCAGTCTACATTGTTGAGAAAGATCCGTGAAGCTCAGAAGGATGACAAAGATATTGTTGAGGTAAACAGAGGATGAGCAAAGGAAAGGCCAAAGGTTTTCGTAAGGATGAGCACGACACCTTATGGTTTGAGGACAGTGTACATATACCCAATAATGCAAAGATCAGGAAGTTAATACTTGGGAGGCTCATGACTCACCATACTTGATTCGCCTCGAAACACCAAGATGCATTTGGATTTGAAGGAGTGTTTACGGTGGACTGGTATGAAGAAGGATATTATGGAGTATGTAGTCGTAAGTGATGCATGCGGAGAAAGTAAAAGCGAGCATCGAAGCCAGCAGGATTACTACAGCCTATGCCGATACCGAATGGAAGTAGGATAAGCTTGGCATGATTTCATTTCGGATTTCCGAACCCGATTGGGATATGATTCTATCTGGGTAGTAGTTGACTCGCTTGACCAAAGTGGCTCACTTTATCCCAAAGAAATACGAAAAGAAGTTGGCCAAGATATATTGGACAAGGATCGTATGTCCGCATGGAGTTCCGAGGACCATCATAGAGGAACACAGTTTACCTCAAAGTTTTGGAATCAGCCGCACCAAACTTTGGGTACTAGGCTAGAGTTCATAGACCTTTCATCCGCAGATGATGGATAAATCAAGAGAGTCAATCAGATTTTGGAGGACATGTTGAGGCGTGTGCGCTAGATTATGGATCTAGTAGTGATGATAATCTACCCTACGGGAGTTCTCATACAACAACAGCTACCAAGTCAGTTTGAAGATGGCCCTTTGAAGCTTTGTATGGGAGAAGGAGCGGACACCGCTGATGTGGGATGAAGTTGGAGACCGTCGGTTGTTTGGACCAAATATGATCAAGGAGTCAAGAGAATGTTAAGTTGATTCGAGATAGATCAAGATAGCTCAGTCCAGCGTAAGAGTTATGCAGACTCAAAAATGCAAGGAGGTAGTCTATGAAATCGGAGATGAGCATATCTTTGTGTGCCCCTCTGTGAGGAGTTAATCGATTTGGAGTTAAGGGAAAGTTAGCCCCGAGATTTGTAGGACCATACCGAGTTGGAACGTATGGGAGAAGTTACCAACAAGTTGGAGTCACCCAAAGGACTGTCAGGAGTTCATGATGTGTTTCACGTTTTCCAGTTGAAGAAGTGCCATGCAGAGATGGCCAATATTTCCTTGTAAGGACGCTTGACCCTAGAAAGGATAATGAGGTTCCACGAAGTGGAGTATGGATTTCATAAGTATAAGTTTTATCACGGTATGTGGGACATCCCACGAGGATGAAGAGATGAAGTGTTATTGGATATAAAGGAGGTATGATGTTGGAAATATGGATCAATGGAAATTCCATGATGAGTCTGAGTAAACACAAATATAAGGAAAAGAGACAGTACAATTGGATGGATTTAAGTATGCCAGGGAGTTGGATGGTGGGATAACGATCAGCTGCCCCGATGATGAGTTCAAGGTTTGCAAGTCATGAGACGGGCCATAACCCACAGGGCCCAGGACCTTCCAAGAAGCAAGCACACTCTTGCTGAAGGAAAAACCCTGGAAGAAGTTACGACTTATATCAACCGACGATTCTATAGGAGTTTACGCAAAACCTGAGAGTTGTTAAGGAACGATAGATGTTTGTTTGGCCTGCAGAATCAATGGATTTCCGAACTTGGTTCGTCGACAAGAGAAATTCTGCAATGCTTGTGAGGATGACCGAGTGTTAGAATGCGAGATTCGCTAAACCATGTACAAGGTAATGATTTGGGTGCGGATGGATTGATCACCATACCGACTTACTCTTATTATTAAGCTTTGCTATATGGGATAGTAAATCTGAGTGACTTACCTATAGTTGCAAGACGACGATATTAAACCTTGTTTAAACCTTAGAACGGTATAGGTATTTATTTTCCCTTTGTACACGGCAGTTGTTGCCAACCGTAGGATATACGGTGAGGTTCAACCCAGACCCATTTTCTGCAGGAGAAACCATAAATTGTTGACCACCATGCGATATCGATAGTTGTTTAGAATTGGCGCCAGACCCGTCAGCTAAGAAGACCCAGTCTCGGAATAACCTTACCAAGAGGAAAGGACAAAGGAATTGAGGAAAAGGTTATGCCACTACCGAAGAGCCCAGAGAAGGAATTATCCTTACGATCTCGAGAAGACCGACAATCGTCGAGAATAAGGATGGAGTATATGAGTTTTGATGGAACCGTAACCAAGCTTCTAAGGGTGGTAGCACCGAGACCCGGAGACGATCGATGGATTTTGAGAAGACCCCAAACCCTAACCTATTTCTTTCTAGCCTCTCCGAATCTCGAGGACGAGATTCATTTTAAGGGTGGTAGTTTGTAACATCCCAAAATTCTAAATTTTGGAATGTTATAAACAAATAGATAGATTTGATTGATTGCTTGATTGATTGACTGAAAGTGAGTGAATTCGAAACTTTTTGAAAGTTAAATGAGAGGGAATAAAAGGACTTTCCCAAACTTTCATTTTGCTTTTATGATCTTCGGGAATTCAAATTCTTTTCATCACAAAACCCTGGAGAGAAGATGACATGACTTCTTCCATTTAATTAAATGACAAGGGGTGTTGAAAATATTTGAATTTCATTTGGAAAATATTTTCCAATTCTGAAACTTTATGCAACTCAATGATTTTCACGAGCGAAGACAAAATGACTTCTTCAAAACATATGAAATATGAGTTGGGAGTTTCAAAGAATTAAATTCAAAGTTCCTTTGAATTATTTTTCAATTTGGAGTTATTTGAGTTTTATTCAAATTATTTTTCTCCAAAAATAAAATATATGGAAATAGGGTAACATGATTCCCTACATCAGAAAATTGGAGAGAAATTAATTTGAAATCATTTTGGTATTTTTAAAATGATTTTCAGTGGATTTTATTAGGGCAGTAGCACTGTTTGTTTTATTTGAATTTTTGTGTATTTTATTTGAAGCTAGAATAAAGTTCATCATGTAGGAAATCTTTTTCTGAAAATTTTGATATATTATATGCCTATATAATATATTTATTTATTTGGATTTATTATTTTTATTTGTCTCTGTTAAAACTTAAAAAAAAAAAAGCTACAGCTCCTTGGGCCAAAGGCCCAAGCCGCCTAGGAGCCACCGGCCGGCCACGAGGCCACAACGCCCACGCACGCACCAAGCCAGGGAGCCGCCTCCTTTTCCCAAGTCCTAGTAGGACTCTTTTCCTACTTCGTTTATTCCGTATCTATTCCTAGATCTATTTCCTAGGATTCCTAATCCAAATCTATTTTTTGTCCCCTACCCCAAGCAAAACCCCTCCCCTCCCCAATATAAATACCCAAGCACCCCCCCCAACACATCAAATCAACTCTCCTCTCCTCTCCTCCTCCTCCGCAGCAGCAGCAGTGCCGCCGCCGCCATAGCCGCGCCGCCGCCGCCCTACGCCGCCGCCCCTCACCAGCGCCGCCGCCGCCACTTGCCGCCGCCGCCGCCCTCTCGCCACCACCGCCGCCCCTCGCCTCTTGAGGTACTAGCCTCAGCGTCGCGTCACGTTTTTAGATCGGTTTCCGTTCCGTTTTCTAGATCTGTTTTTCGTTTGGTTTCCTTTCCAAACCCTAGATCGGTTTTCTCGCGGTTTTTCTTTCGGTTTTGTTTAGCGGCGTTATCGATTGATTTTTCTTTTATTTTTAATTTCCGTCATGGACCTATCCGTAGTATCCCTAATCTTCAAACGGCTATAACTTTTTACTCGTAAGTCGGAATCCAACGAAACCAACGCCCACTTCTTCGTTATGATCTCCTCTATCCAGTAATACAACTCAAACATGTTTTTGAAAGTTTTAAAATTTGAATTCAAACAGATTTGTATTTGAACTTCGTTTGATCATAACTTGAGTTTTGTAACTCCGATTTAGTTGATTCTTTTTGCAAATCGAAGCTCTTGACCTAAACTTTCTGATAAGGCCAAATACACATAGTTTTGGTACTGTTAGAAATTGTTTTATGCTGCAAGAGTTATTAGATTTGGCTTTGACGTTTTCCGAATTGTTTCTTCGATCCTTCCGATCTTTTGAGTGATTGCTTATGTGTGGTTACTATTGCTTGATTACGATAGATTGACCGGAGTGTGACGAGTAGAGCTATCAAGAGTTTTGAGTGCGAATCATCTTCATCAACTTTGCAGGCAAGTAACACTTTGATCATACTTTTTCATACCCAGTTTTATGCATTAGATCAATCCTCAAACACTTGCATGTTTAGGATCTAATTAAATTGTGGGATGGGAAGTAGATTGAGGTAGTACCTATTACCTGTTTTACTTATGAAACCTTGGGAGTTACTTCTCGCTTGCTTATTATGCCATGCTATGCTCGTGAGTGGATTGGGTTTAAGTGAATATCCATGACAGATGTGAGATTGATAATTAATGGTTTATCTAAGGTGGCAACTTAAACACACATCTGGGTGGATTGAGGCACCTGGCTATTCCAGGACTTGCCTATCAAGGCACCTGGGTAGACAGGATTTGCCTGTATTTCTTCGGACCGCCACCCAGGCCCAAAGGGATCATGAGATTATTCAAACTAGAAACTTCCGTGTGCAGCCACAAGCCATTATGGGCTCTGGCGTAGTTGACTAAGTTGTGCGAACTCTTACGGGTAGGCTAGCTGATGTAGGGGATGTAGGTTGGTACGGTCTACCCACATGTAAGGTGCTAGCGCTTCTGAAAAACTATGTCTCGGTCATCCGTTTCTCAAACACCATGTAGTGCGAGAAACCAAACGGAGGCGATCGAGTCTTGTGGGGAAAAGTGCGCAAACCTCTGCAGAGTGTACAAACTAATCATGGTTAGCCGTGTCCCCGGTTATGGACAATTTTGAGTATCTAGTACTTGAATATCATGTTGATCTCATCACGTTACTTAATATAATTTGTTTGGGTTTAATGAGTACTTTTAATTGGGATTGAGAATGCTGTCAACCATTCTCAATGTTTAACAACCACCATGATAGTTAAATAAATTTATTCCTTTGCAGTAGGGAAAAATTGGCTTTTCGCAAAAACTGTAACCATAGAGCTTTCCACCAGCCATATATGCATGTAGTATAGCTTATTCTTTCATTACTCTCTATGTGTTACATTGCCAGCATATTCCATGTGCTGACCCGTTTTCGGGCTGCAACTTTTCATGTTGCAGAATTTTCAAACGACGAGTAAGTGATACGTTAGGGTTACGATTTCCTATACTCAACTTTGCCGTTGGTGTTGATGGGAATCCACAACCTTGTTGCTTCCGCTATATTTTGGATTGAGGTAATAGTATTTACGTTATTTCATACATGTGATTTACCTCTGTTATAAATCCTTCGAGTACTGTGTGTGTCAGCATACCGATCCAGGGATGACACGAAAGCACAGAGACTTGATCCATTCGGGTCGGGTCGCTACAAGATGGTATCAGAGCACATGTTGACTGTAGGACGTGACCCTAGAAACTGACAAGCCCATAGGAAAGATTTTTCTCTACAACTTCATTTTCAAAAAGATCTTTTACCTCTCTTCTCTTCTGAGTTTATTCAAATATTCCCTTTTTAGTGAGACCATACCCCTTTTCCCTTTTGACCACTCGAAGATTTGACTGATGAGACCACTCCAAGGAGACAAGATATTGGACAACTAAGACCATTTGGAATGAAGATGATTTTACCGTGTAAATGGAAACTACAACTGTTGAAGGCTCCGAAGACTATGAGATTTTGAAGGCTTTGAAGAATTCCGGATTTGTATGACCTAGGAAGGTTACGCTTATGGAACTCGGCAGACTATGGAAGTTATCAATAACCGAGATCAAGGTGTATCGGAGGAAGACTGGAACATGGAGCATTAGAATTCAAAGCTTTGTCAGGAAAACCCTAAGGCAGGAGATATTCAACTATGGAATGATAGCTCATGAAAATGACAAGAGCGTAAACACGCTATCCATGATGTTATCGCCGCCTATGCTATTGTCACCGTCTGGAGTTAAGCATGCAGATGCATGGAAGGATTGGATGGTAGAAAGCTGATGGAGCGTCTATCTGCATACGTTGGAGTTTTAACCTTAGCTGGTGTATCACCAGGATCCGGAGTATTACATGAAGAAGTTTAAGGTGGATCTGCAGAAGCAGATTTGATAAGGAAGCGTTCGTGAAGAACTCAGGACCCAGAAGCTGAAAGTAGACAAGATGAAGGAGCAAAACATCGAGATATCGGAGATTTGACAGGAACTGAAGGACAGTAGGATCATTGCCTTGGCTTTCTTGGGCTTCGGTTTTACCTCGGTTCACCTCCCCTGTTCTGCTTGGTGCGGCCATGGGCACGGCTCCGACTGTCCATGCACAGGTAAAGGGGTACAAAGGTGGGCCCCTCCTTTTGTACACCGACACTGGCTCCGTTGCCCAGGAGATCTACGTCAAGTCAAGACATACCAAGTACCCATCATGAACTCTCATCTCTCGCATTCCCTTATTTTCCATTCGCCTCTCATTTTCCTATCCCCCACTTCTAAAACGATTTTCAAAAAGATTTGCCTTTTCTTCGCCCCTCTTCATTTCTTCTTATTTGTTTTCCTTTTGTGTTCTTGTCTCACTCCCATGGTCAGTCTTCCCATCATTGTAAGCACTCCCGATAGCGAAGTTCTCAATTTTGGACAAAGGGAGGGAGAAAACTTAAAAGATGCTTGGTATAGAATTTGCAATGCTCAAAATAGATCTACTCAAAAGCAACCTACTGTTGTTCTTCTTCGCATTTTTTGTGGGTGTTACTCCTTGGAATAGATATGTTCAAGATACTATTACTGGAGGGAAGTTCTTGGGTATCCATACTTGTGATTCTTTTAATGCCATGATAGATCGGTTAGGCCCATCACCTCTTTTGGTCAATGGAACTGTTTTAACCTTGGAGCATGTAAAGCAAAGTCTTGATATTATTGAAAATAAGGTTACTAACGTTGAGTTGATTGAAAATTTGGATAAAAAGATTCATAATCAGATTACTCAGTATGGATCTAAAGTAGGAGTTACTTTAAAGAATCTTAGGGAAAAGGAACCCCTAGTTAACGAAAAGATAGATCGAGATTCTACTAGAATTGGCAAACTAGAGGATATTATTACCAAATTGGGTTCCACTTTTTTCTCCGTCAAAACTACTCAAAAGCATCCTCCTACTAAGATTACCTAGTTTATTTATGTTCCTAAGGATAAGGGTTAATCCTCTAGTAAGGATAATGAAGATCTCAAATCCATAAGTGTTCACCCCGATTCTTTTGATATTATTAAGGGACCTATTGCCACGAATGAATTTTTTTATTTCTTGCCTAGGAGTTTGATCATTTATAAAACTAAAGAATATCCTAAGAATTATAAGTGCACAATAAAAGAATTGCATACCGAAGACGACAATACTTAGATCTATTCGTGTTTTATGCCTAGCTAAGGGCATTAAACAATAGCGCTTGCTGGGACGCAACCCAATTTTATTATTTTTGCTTTTTATGTTCAGTTTAAATTTAAATAATTCATCTAGCCTCTGGTTAGAGGTGGTCTTGTGTTTTAATTAGTGTTTGTACCAAGTAAGAACTTTGGGATAGCTTACGGTGATAGTAGATTTGATCTTGCTGAAAAACAGAAATTTTTGCACTCAGTCCCAGAATTATTAAAAATCACAGAAGCATGATAAAATATTGATTATTTTTGCATAAGATTAATGAACAAATTTCTTAGGTCGTCATAGGTTTTTAGAATTTTTAGAGTTACAGAAGTATTTGAAATATCGAGATTGCTATAGACTATTCTGTTTTTGACAGATTCTGTCTTCTATGTGTTGTTTGCTTATTTTTCATGAACCTATGGCTCGTATCGGGGGGTATGAACCATAGAAAAGTTGGAATGTAATAGATATTACACCATTATAAATAAATAATGAGTACGCAACAGTACCAAAAGTGGTGATTTATTTTCTTATACTAATGGAGCTTATGAGATTTTCTGTTGAGTTTTGTGTTGTGAAGTTTTCATGTTTTGGGTAAGGATTTGATGGACTATGGAATAAAGAGTGGCAAGAGACTAAGCTTGGGGATGCCCAAGGCACCCCAAGGTAATATCAAGGACAACCAAGCACCCTCTTTCGTCTTCGTCTATAGGTTACTTTACTTGAGGCTATAGTTTTATTCACCATATGATATGTTTTTTGCTTGGAGCGTCTTGTATGATTTGAGTCTTTTCTTTTTAGTTTGCCACAATCGTCCTTGCTATAGACACGTTTTTAGAGAGACACACATGAATCGTAATTTATTATAATACTCTATGTACTTCACTTATATCTTTGGAGCTCGATAATTTTGCTCTAGTGCTTCACTTATACCTTTTTAGAGCACGATATTGGATTTATTTTATAGAAATTGATGAACTCTCGTGCTTCACCTATATTACTTTGATAGTTTCTAAATAGCATGGTAGTTTTCTTTGGTTATAAATTTAGTCCTAATATGATAGGCATCCAAGAAGGATATAATAAAAACTTTCATATAAAGTGCATTGAATATTATGAGAAGTTTGATTACTTATAATTGTTTTGATATATGAAGATGGTGATATTAGAGCCATGCTAATGAGTAGTTGTGAATTCGAGAAATACTTGTGTTAAGGTTTGTGAGTATAACCTAGGGTTTAAGCTTCTGTCACTCTTGCAACCCATCATCTAATAACTACTCCACAATGCATTCCCTTAGGACCAAATATGGTGAAGTTTCACGTAGTCGACGTTCACATGACACCACTAAGGGAATCACAACATGCATACTATCAAAATATCGAACACATATCAAGTTCGCATGATTACTTGCAACATGATTTCTCCCGTGACCTCAAGAACAAAAGTAACTACTCAAAAATGATAATCATGCTCAAGATCAGAGGGGTATTAAATAGCATATTGAATCTGAACATATAATCTTCCACCAAATAAACCATATAGTAATCAACTACAAGATGTAATCAACACTACTAGTCACCCACAAGCACCAATCTATAGTTCCGGTACAAGGATTGAACACAAGAGATGAACTAGGGTTTGAGAGGAGATGGTGCTGTTGAAGTTGTTGATGGAGATTGCCCTCCCCAAGATGGGAGAGTTGTTGGTGATGATGATGACGATAATTTACCCCTTCGGGAGGGAAGTCCCCCCAGCGGAATCACTCCGCCAGAGGGAAAAGTGCTCCTGCCCAAGTTCCGCCTTGAGACGGCGGCGCTCCGTCCCAAAAGTCCTCCCCTTATTTTTTTCTAGGTCAAAATTAC
This sequence comes from Aegilops longissima, assembly GCA_021605205.1. Lineage (NCBI taxonomy): Eukaryota > Viridiplantae > Streptophyta > Magnoliopsida > Poales > Poaceae > Aegilops > Aegilops longissima. The sequence continues at coordinate 175,292,381 of CM038679.1, forward strand.
TTATATACCAGAAGATGGGCACCGAAGGTGAGCTGAGGGGAGCACAACCCACCAGGGCGCGCATGGGCTCCCTGGCGCGCCCAGCTGGGTTGTGCCCACCTGGTGGGCCCCCTTTGGTACTTATTGGCTCCAATATTCCTCATATATTCCATAAAAAATCTTCGTAAAGTTTCAGCATGTTTGGAGTTGTGCAGAATAGGTGGCCTGACGTAGCTTTTCCAGGTCCAGATTTCCAGCTGCCAGAGTTCTCCCTCTTTCTGTGTACCTTGCATATTATGAGATAAAAGGCATTAGAATTACTCCAAAATGCATCATTATGCATAAAAACATCATAAATAACAGTAGGAAAACATGATGCAAAATGGATGTATCAACTCCCCCAAGCTTAGACCTCGCTTGTCCTCAAGCAAAAACCAAAATCGAAAAACATGTCCACATGCTTAGAGAGAGAGGTGTCGATAAAAACAAAATACGGACATAGAATCATCATGTGAATTATTATAACAGCAACAAACTTTAATGTAAAGCTTTTATCATAGAAATTTGATCATAGACTTCTCATGAATAAGTAACAATTCATCACACTATCGAAGTATAACGCATAAACTCTATTGGAAACTAACAAACTATGTTCTCAGTCAACTTTGCAACTACAATTCATCATCTTTTCTGGAAGGGTCATGTATCGGAGCCTTTAGGCAAGTCCACATACTCAACCATCATATAGTCTTCTATGATTGCTAACACTCACCACATACACATGAGCAAAACGTTTCAACTGGACACATAGAAAGATAGGGGCTTATAGTTTCGCCTCCCAACGTATTCACCTCAATGGTGATGTCAACAATAATAACTCGTGCTACCCTTATTCAACTGGACATATGTGCCTAGATATTTCCTCACCACATGATGCTTGCCGAAGGAGAAAACAAAAAGGAATAGAGAGAAAACTTTGACTCTTGCATAAAAGTAAATACATAAAAGTAAAATATAGGCCCTTCGTAGAGGGAAGCAAAGGTTGCCATGCGCTTATTTTTTTTGTATGCTCAACCCCTTAGTGCAAAAGAACGTCACGTTTTATTGCCCCTTGTGATGGCAAGCTTTATTATGCAGTCTGTTGCTTTTATTCTTCACCATCACAAGTTTCTACAACGCTCAATTTTCTCTTACACTAAATGATCTCACACTTTAGAAGCAATTTTTATTGCCTTATTGCACCGATGACAACTTACTTGAAGGATCTTACTCAATCCTTACGTAGGTATGGTGGACACTTCAAAATAAGATTTAGGTTTAAGGGTTTTTGGATGCACAAGTAGTATCTCTACTTAGTGCGGATTTTTTGGCTAGCAAAGATGGGGGGCAAGAACCACATGTTGAAGGATCTATGACAATATAACTTCCATGTGAATATGAACAAACATAAATCATTAAGTTGTCTTCCTTGTCCAACGTCAACAATTTTGCCATATAATATTTTGATTGGGGCTCACAATCACAAAAGATTTCCATGATAGTTTATTTATATGTGAATGTTCGCTTCCCTTATTTATTCTTTCATGAGTTGCATCATTGACTAATGCTATGTTTGTCAATCTCTAATAAAATTTTCTACTTATACTTTTTCCTATGTGGTGCCATCACCTATCATAAGATTAGCATATGATCCTTTTCATTTATTTCCTTTCTTTTTATTGGAACATGAAATTAAAGAAAGCAAAAACTCAAACTAAACTTTATTATATATCTCGAACACGATTACAAGGATAGATCGCGAAGCAAACTCTCGAGAATAAAGGATCGAACTAAACTTTTATTCATCTAAAACAAGATAGCTATGGATCAAACTAAAATAAGTAAAGGCAAAAGATAGTCAGGTGATATGATACTAGGGCACCTCCCCCAAGCTTGGCGGAAGCCAAGGGCAGTGCCCATACCTAACACTCAGTTTTCTTTTGGTTATGAAGAAGGAGGTGGTGATATAACTCCCAATATTTCCATGAGTGTCTCCTTCATGACCTGAATCTCACCAAGGGTTTATGAATCAACTCGGTGTTTTTCTTTACTTCGGCCATTATATGCTTATTCTCAGGCCACCAAGAACTTGCTCCTGCGTCACTTTCTCTTGGATGCGATATGTCCCAATTGGACGATATTTGCACATGAGGAGTATTTTCGAACCCATAATTGTGAATCAAATTGTGAAAAGTGTTACGATGTAACATGTGTAAAGGCATCCTTGGTGGGAGTTCTTCTTGCACTTCCAAGCTCGCTTGATTGTTTGATGATCTCATGGCATGATGAGGATTAGGACGAGAAGAGATACCGGCTAGTGTGCCTCTCTCGGAAGCTGGAGGGTGTACACCAAGGGAATCCCCTTCATCTTCCTCCATGGAAATTTCCAGAACTTCCTCCCCCTCTAGCTCCTCCTATAGTAACCCTGCATCGTCTTCTCCATTGTTGGGGGAGGGGGAAGACATGATACCTGGCTTAACAGACCTGACCAAAAACAGCAAGAAAAGAAAACAGAAGATTTCACCATGATACGGTGGTCAATAGGTTTGGGGGGTATATAGAGATTTTTTATCTTGGGAAACAAGCAAACGGTAGAAAAACAGGGTCCGGAAGGTACCCGAGGTGGGCACAACCCACCTGCCAGGCGCGCCCTAGTGTATTGTGCCCACCAGGGTGACTTTCCCGGTCGTTTCTTATTTTCCTAATTTTCTAAATATTCCAAAACTGACAAAAAATATTTTTTTTTTGATTTTTCGGAGTCTGTTTACTTACCCTATCATGTAACTCCTCTTTTTTCACAATTCTGGGGTGTTCCGGAAGGATTCTTTTAGGTATTCTTCTGGTGTCATAGTTTGGATATTATTACTTTCAATATTAATGGTCGTACCTGAGATATAATGTTTTATTCGTTTCCCATTAACAACCTTCGGGTTAGTACCTTTGGCATTATTTATCTTTATAGCTCCAGACCAATAAACCTCCTCGATAACATAGGGTCCTTCGCATTTAGAGAGGAGTTTTGCTGCAAAGAATCTGAAACGAGAGTTGTACAAAAGAACATATTCTCCAACTTTGAACTCATGCTTTTGGATTATTTTATCATGCCATCTTTTAACCTTTTCTTTAAATAACTTGGCATTCTCATAAGCTTGGGTTTCCATTCATCTAGTGAGCTAATATGAAATAACCTCTTTTCACCGGCAAGTTTGAAATCATAGTTGAGTTCTTTAATTGCCCAATATGCTTTATGTTCTAACTCAAGAGGCAAATGACAAGCTTTCCCATAAACCATTTTATAAGGAGACATACCCATAGGATTTTTATATGCTATTCTATAAGCCCAAAGTGCATCATCTAATTTCTTAGACCAATTCTTCCAAGACGTATTGACAGTCTTTTGCAAAATTAATTTTATTTCTCTATTGCTAAGTTCAACTTGACCACTAGACTGAGGATGATAGGGTGATGCAATTCTATGGTTAACATCATACTTGGCAAGCATTTTACGGAAAGCACCATGAGTAAAGTGAGAACCACCATCAGTCATTAAATATCTAGAGATTTCGAACCTCGGGAAAATAACTTCCTTAAGCACTATTAGTTGGAATAGCTTCTACCCACTTAGTTACATAATTAATAGCAACCAAAATATATGTATACCCATTAGAGGAAGGAAAAGGTCCCATGTAATCAAACCCCAAACATCAAATGATTCAACAGCAAGGGAATAATTCATAGGCATTACTTGACGCTTACCGGTGTTACCTATTCTTTGACATTCATCACAAGATGAGACAAACTTATGGGCATCCTTGAAGACAGTAGGGCAATAAAATCCGGACTACAATACCTTGTGAGCAGTTTTGTCTACCGCATGATGTCCTCCATAAGCTTCGGAGAGACATTTCCGTAGGATTTGTCCATGTTCATGCTCAGGTACACAACATCTAAGAATACCATCTACTCCTTCTTTATAAATATGTGGGTCATCCCAAAATTAGTGTCTTAAATCAAAAGAGATTTTCTATTTTGTTGGTATGTGAAGCTAGGTGGTAAGTTTTAACAACAATGTAATTAGCATAGTCAGCATACCAAGGAGTGTTGTGAGAAACACTTATTGCAGCTAACTGCTCATCAGGAAAACTATCATCAAAAGGTAGTGGGTCATCAAGCACATTTTCAAGCCAAGACAGGTTATTAGCTACGGGGTTCTCTGCTCCTTTTCTATCAGTGATATGTAAATCAAATTCTTGTAACAAGAGAACCCATCGAATAAGTCTAGGTTTAGCATCTTTCTTTTCCATAAGATATTTAATAGAAGCATGGTCAGTGTGAATGATAACTTTAGAGTCAACAATGTAAGATCTAAATTTATCACAAGCAAACACCACTGCTAGAAATTCCTTTTCAGTAGTAGCATAATTCCGTTGTGCACTGTCTAGAGTTTCACTAGAATACTGAATAACATTTAGTTTCTTATCATCTCTTTGTCCTAGAACAGCACCAACATCATAATCACTAGCATCACACATAATTTCAAAAGGCAAGTTCCAGTCAGGTGGTTGAACAATAGGTGCGGAAATTAAGGCTTTCTTGAGTGTTTCAAAGGCTTCTAAACAATCATCATCAAAAACAAAAGAAACATCCTTTTGCAAAAGATCTGTAAGGGGCCTAGAAATTTTAGAAAAGTCTTTGATAAATCTTCTATAGAAACCAGCATGACCTAAGAAACTACGAATACCTTTGATATCTTTAGGACATGGCATTTTCTCAATTGCATCAACCTTAACTTTGTCCACCTCAATACCTATTTCAGAAATTTTATGGCCCAAATCAATACCTTCATTAATCATAAAGTGGCACTTCTCCCAATTCAAGACAAGATTTGTTTGCTCACATCTCTTTATAACTCGATTAAGATTGCTTAAACTATAATCAAAAGACTTCCCATAAACAGAAAAGTCATCCATGAAAACCTCAACAATCTTTTCACAGAAGTCAGAGAATATAGCAGTCATACATCTTTGAAAGGTAGCAGGCCAAAAGGCATACGTCTATAAGCATAAGTTCCAAAGGGGCAGACTAAGGCATAGCCTAGTGGTGGGAAGTGGCTGATGCCTTCCCACCCACCTAGGTTCAAGGCATGGTACTTGCAATTTGGGTTTGTTGCACCAATTATACTGTAAGGGGTTCCCTTACAGTCTTTCTGTCAAAAAAAAGTTCCAAAGGGACAAGTGAAAGTGGTCTTTTCTTGATTAGGTTGAGACACAAGTATTTGTGAAAAAACAGAATATCCATCAAGGAAGCAAAAATGTGGGTGCTTAGATAATGTTTCTAGCATTTGATCAATAAAAGGCAGAGGGTAATGATCTTTTCTAGTTGTTTTGTTTAATTTTCTAAAATCAATTACCATTCTATAGCATGTAACAATTCATTGTGGAATAAGTTCATTCTTATCATTAGGAACAACATTAATTCCTCCCTTCTTAGCGACACAATGAACAAGACTTACCCATCTACTATCAGCTATAGGATAGATTATACCTGCTTCCAGAAGTTTTAATATTTCTGTTCTTACCACTTCCTTCATCTTCGGATTGAACCGGCGTTGGTGATCAACAACGAGTTTAGCATCAGGTTCCATATTAATTTTGTGCTGACATAGAGTGGGACTAATGCCCTTTAGATCATCAAGAGTATATCCAATAGCAGCTCGGTGCTTCCTTAGAAATTTCAATAATCTCTCTTCTTCATGTTCTAAAAGGTTAGCACTAATAATAACAGGATATATCTTTTTCTCATCAAGATAAGCATATTTCAAAGTGTCTGGAAATTATTTTAATTCAAACACAAGATCACCTTTAGGTGGAGGAGGACCTCCTAGAGTTTCAATAGGCAAATTGTGTTTAAGCAGAGGTTGTTGTTCAAATAAGATTCTATCTATTTCATTTCTTTCATGCATGTGTAAATCATTTTCATGGTCTAGCAGATATTGTTCTAAAGGATCAGTAGGACGCACAACAATAGAAGCAATACCAATTATTTCATCCTTACTAGGCAATTCTTTTTTATGAGGTTTTCTACTAAACTTGGAAAAATTAAAACTCATGAGACTTATCACCAAAGCTGACACCGACAGTTTTTTTCTTACAATCTATTTTAACATTAACGGTGCTCAAGAAAGGACTTCCAAAGATAATGGGCCAAAATTCATCTTGTGGGGAACTAAGAACAAGAAAATCAGTAGGATATTTTATTTTCCCACAGAAGACTTCAACATCTCTAACAATCCCAAGTGGTGTGATGGTGTGTCTATTAGCAAGTTTAATAGTAGCTTCTATTTCTTCTATTTCAGTGGGTGCTATGCCATCCATAATTTCTTCATATAAGGTAAAGGGAATAGCACTCACGCTAGCACCAAGTTCAAATAAGCCATGATAACAGTGATCTCCTATTTTAACTGAGACAACAGGCATGCCGACAACGGGTCTATGTTTATCCTCCTTATCAGGTTTGGCAATTCTAGTAGCTTTATTACAGAAGTAAATAACATACACGTCTATATTTTCTTCTAGGAGATCCTTAACCATAGCAAAACTAGGTTCTACTTTGATTTGTTCATCAGGTTTACATGTTCTAGTATAACATTTATTAACCACAGTTGGAAATTTAGCATGTTCCTTTATCCTAACAGGGAAAGGTAGTTTCTCAATATAAGCAGTAGGAACAACTGGATCAACATTAGAAATAATGGTTTCCTCTATAGCTAGTATCGGCTCTTTAATTTCTTCTTGAATAGGTGGGTGATATTTAAACCACTTCTCCTTAGGGAGATCAACATGAGTAGCAAATGATTCACAAAACGAGGCTACTATCCCAGAGTGAAGTCCAAATTTAGTGCTAAACTTTTGAAAATCATCGTTATTCATAAAGATTTAACACAATCATAATTAAGCTTAATACCTAACTCTTTACCTTCATCGAGTTCCCAATCTTCAGAGTTGTGTTTAATTCTTTCCAAAAGATCCCACCGGAATTCAATAGTCTCTTCATGAAAGAACCAACACAAGAAGTATCAAGCATGGATCGATTATCATGAGAAAGCCTAGCATAAAAATTCTGGATAATAATTTCTCCTGAGAGCTCATGATTGGGGCATGAATACAACGTTGACTTAAGCCTCACCCAAGCTACAGCTATGCTTTCTCCTTCACGGGGCCAAATATTATATATGTAATTCCGATCACGATGAACTAGATATATAGGATAATTTTTTTTGGTGAAACTCCAATTTCAATCGATTCCAATTCCAAGATCTAATATCATGGCATAGCCTATACCATGCCAATGCTTTTCCCTTCAAAGATAAAGGGAAAACTGTCAGGACCCCAATCCTAAGTCACACCGATCTAGCATGTAACACATCATATCACTTTGCGGCCTCACACACGGTATTCCCACGGGTGCCATCTTACCTGGCCCGGGACCGTTTGCGCCTTTTGGCTCACGTATATGATAGTGTTGCTAGCATCCATATGACAGAGAACCCGGGTCGACATGACTAGTCGTAAACCCAAAGTGGTACTAACTTACAGGGACATGCATACATGACCCAACAAAGAACATGCCGGTCATCAACGTATGAACCCAAGTCGTAGCAAGCTACAAGGACTTAAGGGAACAACGCGTGACATTTCCCTGAAGGGACAGACACAGGAACGAAGAACGACACATGCCGGCTAGCATAAGTGTTCCGGAGCAGTAGCAAGCTACCATGGCTCAGTGGAAGCACTAGGAGACATTTCCCGGTAAGAGAGGCTACCAGGAATAAACAACTAGGTTGTCGGATCCCACACATACCAAGCATTTCAAAATCATACACACAATATGCTCGATATGTGCAAATACAACATGGCATCACAACAAAACTCTACGACTCAAAATATTTATTCATTAGGCTCCGAGGAGCCAGATATTACAAACATGGGTCTGATGACCCAACATTAAGGCCATACAAGCAATAAGCACATGCGGAAGCTTAACTTGTCTGAGTACAGACAACTACAAATGAAAAAGGCTGGGAAGCCTGACTATCTACAAGACCCTCCCAGGGGTACAAGATCATAGCTGAGGTAACAAGCTAAACATCAAAGTCCATGCGGAACTACTAGTGAGACTGAAGTCTCTCTTCAAAAACATAAATTAAGCAAACGTGAGTACAAATGTACCCATCAAGACTTACATCAGAACTAGCTACATATGCATCAGTATCAACAAAGGGGTGGTGGAGTTTAACTGTGATACGTCTCCAACGTATCTATAATTTTTGATTGCTCCATGCTACTTTATTTACTATTTTAGGAAATATTGGGCTTTATTATCCACTTTTATATTATTTTTGGGACTAACCTATTAACCGGAGGCCCAGCCCAGATTTGTTGTTTTATGCCTATTTCAGTGTTTCGAGGAAAAGGAATATCAGACGGAGTCAAAACGGAACGAAATCAAGCTGGAGAAGTTATTTTTGGAAGGAAACCCACCTGATGGACTTGGACCCCACGTCAGAAGATACGGGAGGTGCTCACGAGGGTGGGGGGCGCGCCCTCCCCCATGGGCGCACCCCCCTGCCTCGTGGGGCCCCCGTAGCTCCACGGACGTTCTCCTTTCACCCATATATACCGTCGTACCCTAAAACTTCCAGAACAGAACCTAGATCGGGAGTTCTGCCGCCGCAAGCCTCCAGAACCACCAAAAACCAATCAGGACCCCTTTTCAGTACCCTTCCGGAGGGGGGATCCATCTTCGGTGGCCATCTTCATCATCCCGGCGCTATCCATGGTGAGGAGGGAGTAGTTCACCCTCGGGGCTGAGGGTATGTACCAGTAGCTATGTGTTTGATCTCTCTCTCTCTCTCGTGTTCTTGAGGTGATACGATCTTGATGTATCCCGAGCTTTGCTATTGTAGTTGGATCTTATGATGTTTCTCCCCCTCTACGCTCTTGTGATGAATTGAGTTTCCCCTTTGAAGTTATCTTATCGGATTGAGTCTTTTATGAGAACACTTGATGTATGTCTTGGTGATCAACTTGCGTGTTTCGTGACAATTGAAAACCTATGCATAGGGGTTGGCACACGTTCTTGACTCTCCGGTAGAGACTTTGGAGCACTGTTTGAAGTACTTTTATGTTGGTTGGATGAATCTAAGATTGTGTGATGCATATCGTATAATCATGCCCACAGATACTTGAGGTGACAATGGAGTATCTAGGTGACATTAGGGTTTTGGTTGATTTGTGTCTTAAGGTGTTATTCTAGTACGAATTCTTTTATAGATTGATCCGAAAGAATAACTTTGTGGTGGTTTCATACCCGACCATAATCTCTACGTTTGTTCTCCGCTATTAGTGGCTTTGGAGTGACTCTTTGTTGCATATTGAGGGCTTGTTATATGATCTATCTATGTTATTATTGTTGGGAGAACTTGCACTAGTGAAAGTATGAACCCTGGGCCTTGTTTTCTATCATTGCAATACCATTTACGCTCACTTTTATCACTTGTTACCTTGCTGTTTTTATTATTTCAGATTACAAAAACCTTTATCTACCATCCATATTGTACTTGTATCACCATCTCTTCGCCGAACTAGTGCACCTATACAATTTACCATTGTATTGGGTGTGTTGGGGACACAAGAGACTTTTTCTTATTTGGTTGCAGGGTTGTTTGAGAGAGACCATCTTCCTCCTATGCCTCTCGCGGATTGATAAACCTTAGGTCATCCACTTGAGGGAAATTTGCTACTGTCCTACAAACCTGTGCACTTGCAGGCCCAACAACGTCTACAAGAAGAAGGTTGTGTAGTAGACATCAAGCTCTTTTCTGGCGCCATTGCCGGGGAGGCTAGGTAAGTGAAGGTATATCTTTAGATCTTGCAATCGAATCTTTTAGTTTCTTGTTTTATCACTAGTCTAGTTTATAAAAGAAAACTAAAAAAAATGGAATTGAGTTTGTCTCATACGCTTCATCTTTTTAATATCTTTCGTGAGTATGATGGGAAGGAAAATTGTGCCAAAGTGCTAGAACAAGAAATCTATGAAATGTTTGGCACTAAATCTTTGTATGATGAGCATGATTACCATGTTGTTAGTATGAATTCCTTGAATATCCATGATGCTAATGATATGCAAAGCCACAAGCTTGGGGAAGCTATGTTTGATGAAGATGATATTTTTTTGTCCCCCGAGCTTTGATGAGCAAATTTACTATGATGAAAGCATGCATCCTATCTATGATGATTATTGTGATGACACGTATGCTTTAAAGAATAATGATAACAATGAAACTTGTCATCTTGATCTTAAATTTCAATCACATGATAGTTATTTTATTGAGTTTGCTCCCACTACTATTCATGAGAAGAAATTTTCTTATGTGGAGAGTAGTAAATTTTCTATGCTTGTAGATCATGAAAAGAATGCTTTAGGTGCTGGTTATATTGTTGAATTCATTCATGATGCTACTGAAAATTATTACGAGGGAGGAACATATGCTTGTAGGAATTGCAATAATATCAAGTTTCCTCTCTATGTGCTTAAAATCTTGAAGTTATGCTTGTTTTACCTTCCTATGCAAGTTGATTCTTGTTCCCATAAGTTATTTGCTCACAAAATACCTACGCATAGTAAGTGGGTTATACTTTAAATGTGCTAGTCATATTCTTCATGATGCTCTCTTTATGTTTCAATTCCTATCTTTTATGTGAGTATCATTGAAATCATCATGCCTAGCTAGGGGCGTTAAACGATAGCGCTTGTTGGGAGGCAACCCAATTTTATTTTAGTTTCTTTCTTTTTGGTTCTGTTTAGGAATAAATAATCCATCTAGCTTCTGTTTAGATGTGGTTTTATGTTTTAATTAGTGTTTGTGCCAAGTAGAACCTTTGGGAAGACTTGGGTGAAGTCTTTATGATCATGCTGTAAAAAACAGAAATTTTAGTGCTCACGAGATTAGCTAGAATGTTTTACTGGAGAGTGATATTTAGTTGATTCTTTTTGCATATGATTACTAGACAAATTCCTCAGGTCCACCAATTTATTTTAGAATTTTTGGAGTTCCAGAAGTTTGTGTTAGTTACAGATAACTACAGACTGTTCTGTTTTTGAAAGATTCTGTTTTCATTGTGTTGTTTGCTTATTTTGATGAATCTATGGCTAGTAAAATAGTTTATAAACCATAGAGAAGTTGGAATACAGTAGGTTTAACACCAATATATATAAATAATGAGTTCATTGCAGTATCTTGAAGTGGTCTTTTGTTTTCTTTCGCTAACGGAGCTCACGAGTTTTCTGTTAAGTTTTGTGTTGTGAAGTTTTCAAGTTTTGGGTAAAGATTCAATGGAATATGGAATAAGGAGTGGCAAGAGCCTAAGATTGGGGATTCCCAAGGCACACCAAGGTAATATTTAAGGACAAACAAGAGCCTAAGCTTGGGGATGCCCCGGAAGGCATCCCCTCTTTCGTCTTCGTTCATCGGTAACTTTACTTGGAGCTATATTTTTATTCACCACATGATATGTGTTTTGCTTGGAGCGTCATTTTATTTTGTTAGTATTTGCTTGCTGTTAGTTAGAATAGTGATTTGCATCTTTAGTTTCAACAGAAAAGTCAAGGATAGCCTTTGCCATGCTTATTTTGCTAGTATACATGTTGCTGTTTGAAAACAGAAAGTTTACCGCTGTTGCAAACATTCTCTAGAAAAGTAAGAGAGTGGTATAATGTTGAATATTTTTGCATATTGAGATCTCATAAATTTATTACAGTGGGAATTTTAGTTCATAATTTTTGGAGTTAGGTAAGTATGATTAATCTTGCATTCTTTACAGACTGTACTGTTTTGGCAGATTGCTGCTATGTTCGCATTGTTTGCATATGTTTGCTTGTTTAATGATTTTATTTAAGGATAGGAGTATTAAATATACAGAGGCATTTAGTATGCAATGTTGAATAATAATTTTAGTGGTTTGTATAGTATAAAATGATAAGGTTTTGCAGTGGTTTATACTAACCTATCTCACGAGTTCTCGTTGAGTTTGTTGTGAATGAAGCTTTTGATAAAAAGAGAAACCATGATATGAGAGGAATTAAGGAGACACAAAAGTTCAAGCTTGGGGATGCCCAAGGCACCCCAAGATAATACTTCAAGAAGTCTCAAGCATCTAAGCTTGGGGATGCCCCGGTAGGCATCCCACCTTTCTTCTTCAACAACTATCGGTTAGTATCGGTTGAACCTAAGTTTTTGCTTCTTCACATGAGTTGTGCTATCCTTGCAATGTAGTTTTCTTTAGCTTTGCTTGCTGTTTGAATAAAGTATCAAGATCTGAAATTATTAAATGGGAGAGTCTTCACATAGTTGTATAATTATTCGACTACTCATTGATCTTCACTTATATCTTTCGGAGTAGTTTGTCATTTGCTCTAGTGCTTCACTTATATCTATTAGAGCACGATGGTAGTTTTATTTTGAAGAAATAGATGAACTCTCATGCTTCACTTAGATTATTTTGAGAGTCTTTAATAGCATGGTAATTTGCTTAAATAATCATAATATGCTAAGCATACAAGATTTGTAAGAATTCTTATGAGTGTGTTGAATACTAAGAGAAGTTTGATACTTGATAATTGTTTTGAGATATGGAGGTGATAATATCAAAGTCGTGCTAGTTGAGTAGTTGTGAATTTGTGAAATGCTTGTGTTGAAGTTAGCAAATCGCGTAGCATGCACGTATGGTTAAAGTTGTGTAAAAATTTTGAAACATGAAGTGTACGTGGCTTGTGCATCCTTATGAGTGGCGGTCGGGGACGAGCGATGGTCTTTTCCTACCAATCTATCCCCCTAGGAGCATGCGCATAGTACTTGATTTTTGATGACTTCTAAATTTTTGCAATAAGTATATGAGTTCTTTTGACTAATGTTGAGTCCATGGATTATACGAACTTTTACCTTTCCGCCTTTGCTAGCCTCTTCGGTACCGTACATTGCCCTTTCTCACCTCGAGAGTTGGTGCAAACTTCGCCGGTGCATCCAAACCCCGTGATATGATACGCTCTTTCACACATAAACGTCCTTATATCTTCCTCAAAACAGCCACCATACCTACCTAATATGGCATTTCCATAGCCATTCTGATATATATTGCCATGCAGCTTTCCACCGTTCCGTTCATCATCATCATGACATACTTTACTTTTGTCATATTGCCATTGCATGATCATGTAGTTGACGTCGTATTTGTGGCAAAGCCACCATGAATTATTTTTCATACATCTCACTATTGATTCATTGCACCATCCCGGTAAACCGCCGGAGGCATTCATATAGAGTCATACCTTGTTCTAGTTTCGAGTTGTAATCCTTATATTGTAATCAATAGAAGTGTGATGATCATCATTCAATAGAGCATTGTCCCAAAAAAAGAGAAAGGCCAAAGAAAAAAAAAGAAGGCCCAAAAAAATATATAAAAATAATAATAAAAAAGGGGGCAATGCTATTATCCTTTTTTTCCACACTTGTGCTTCAAAGTAGCACCTTGTTCTTCATGTAGTGAGTCTCATAAGTTGTCTTTTTCATACTAGTGGGAATTTTTCATTATAGAACTTGGCTTGTATATTCCTACGATGGGCTTTCTCAAATGCCCTAGGTCTTCATGAGCAAGCAAGTTGGATGCACACCCACTAGCTTTCTTTTGTTGAGCATTCATAGCTCTAGTGCATCCGTTGCATGGAAATCCCTACTCCTCATGTTGACATCAATTGATGGGCTTCTCCATAGCCCATTGATTAGCCTCGTCAATGTGAGACTTTCTCCTTTTTTGTCTTCTCCACACAATCCCCATGATCATATTATATTCCACCCATAGTGCTATATCCATGGCTCACGCGCATGTATTGCGTGAAGGTTGAAATTTTTTGAGATTATTTAAGTATGAAACAATTGCTTGGCTTGTCATTGGGGGTATAGAAGTTGGGAACATCTTTGTGTGACGAAAATGAAGCATAGCCTAACTATATGATTTCGTAGGGATGAACTTTCTTTTGCCATGCTATTTTGAGAAGACATGATTACTTTGATTAGTATGCTTGAAGTATTTTTTGTATGTCAATATGAACTTTTGTCTTGAATCTTTCGGATCTGAATATTCATATCACAATTAAGAAGATTTATATTGAAATTATGCCAAGTAGCACTCCGCATCAAAAATTCTTATTTATCATTTACCTACTCGAGGACGAGCAGGAATTAAGCTTGGGGATGCTTGATACGTCTCCAACGTATCTATAATTTTTGATTGCTCCATGCTACTTTATCTACTATTTTAGGCAATATTGGGCTTTATTATCCACTTTTATATTATTTTTGGGACTAACCTATTAACCGGAGGCCCAGCCCAGATTTGCTGTTTTATGCCTATTTCAGTGTTTCGAGGAAAAGGAATATCAGACGGAGTCAAAACGGAACGAAATCAACTGGAGAAGTTATTTTTGGAAGGAAACCCACCTGATGGACTTGGACCCCACGTCAGAAGATACGGGAGGTTCTCACGAGGGTGGGGGCGCGCCCTCCCCCCTGGGTGCGCCCCCTGCCTCGTGGGGCCCCCGTAGCTCCACCGACGTTCTCCTTTCACCCATATATACCGTCGTACCCTAAAACTTCCAGAACAGAACCTAGATCGGGAGTTCCGCCGCTGCAAGCCTCCAGAACAACCAAAAACCAATCAGGACCCCTTTCCGGTACCCTGCCGGAGGGGGGATCCATCTCCGGTGGCCATCTTCATCATCCGGCGCTATCCATGGCGAGGAGGGAGTAGTTCACCCTCGGGGCTGAGGGTATGTACCAGTAGCTATGTGTTTGATATGTCTCTCTCGTGTTCTTGAGGTGATACGATCTTGATGTATGCCGAGCTTTTCTATTGTAGTTGGATCTTATGATGTTTCTCCCCCTCTACTCTCTTGTGGTGAATTGAGTTTCCCCTTTGAAGTTATCTTATCGGATTGAGTCTTTTATGAGAACACTTGATGTATGTGGTGATCAACTTGCGGGTTGGTGACAATTGGGAACCTATGCATAGGGGTTGGCACACGTTCTTGACTCTCCGGTAGAGACTTTGGGGCACTCTTTGAAGTACTTTTATGTTGGTTGGATGAATCTGAGATTGTGTGATGCATATCGTATAATCATGCCCACGGATACTTGAGGTGACAACGGAGTATCTAGGTGACATTAGGGTTTTGGTTGATTTGTGTCTTAAGGTGTTGTTCTAGTACGAACTCTTTTATAGATCGATCCGAAAGAATAACTTTGTGGTGGTTTCGTACCCGACCATAATCTCTATGTTTGTTCTCCGCTATTAGTGGCTTTGGAGTGACTCTTTGTTGCATATTGAGGGCTTGTTATATGATCTATCTATGTTATTATTGTTGAGAGAACTTGCACTAGTGAAAGTATGAACCCTAGGCCTTGTTTCCTATCATTGCAATACCGTTTACGCTCACTTTTATCACTTGTTACCTTGCTGTTTTTATTATTTCAGATTACAAAAACCTTTATCTACCATCCATATTGCACTTGTATCACCATCTCTTCGCCGAACTAGTGCACCTATACAATTTACCATTGTATTGGGTGTGTTGGGGACACAAGAGACTTTTTGTTATTTGGTTGCAGGGTTGTTTGAGAGAGACCATCTTCCTCCTACGCCTCTCGCGGATTGATAAACCTTAGGTCATCCACTTGAGGGAAATTTGCTACTGTCCTACAAACCTGTGCACTTGCAGGCCCAACAATGTCTACAAGAAGAATGTTGTGTAGTAGACATCAAACTGCAGCAAGACAGCTTTGACTCAGTGGCTATCCTGTACTACGTCTGGTGGTAACTCTTTTGAGGTGGCGCACACGAGTCCACATATTCACCATATCAATATGCCACTATGGATCCGCTCCCGTCTCCCTACGAGAAGGCCATCCATAGCACTAACGCTTATCTTGCGTATTTTAGAGTATCCACTTTCACTTGTCTATGAACTGTATAAGCAACCCAGAGGTCCTTTACCGCGGACGGGGCTATTCGAATAGATCATTTATAACCATGCAGGGTGTACTTCTTCACACACGCTCTCGCCACTTACCGTCATGTACATGTCATGTATCTCGGCAACCTTCAAGCGGAAGCCTGGCGACGGTCTTGGCCACGACCTGACTAAACACGCAAGTCTCTAGTCCAGGTCCATCGCCTATTCAGGTTACGTCCGCAAGGAGATCCGGCCTGGGTGTCGCTCATGGCCCCAAATGATGTGAGCAGGGTTCCCAAGTCCACCAAATGGGTGATGCTTGGTTCACCGCGCCACTGCACCTAGTCTGTCCCAAGACCACCTGTACAGGGTGCCACTTGGTAGACTACTAGCACTTCCTACAAACACCAGAAACTAGTTGCAACTCCTGGACAGAGATCAAGTTGATTAATAAGCCGAGAGGGGACGAGTTACCGGAACCCAATGTGTGGTAGTAGCTGTTCATGGATCACAAACACAGAACTCAGTTCCTTAGGACGGTTTCAAGGAGACAACCCACCATGTACTCCTACATGACTTCTCAACGCTACCTTTACCAAATCGTGTTCACACACTTAGCTCTCAATAGTAGGACATGTTCACAACATTCCAATGCATTCCCGATGAAGCGGGCATGACAAACAAGCATGAATGAGTAGGCACATCAGGACTCAAACAACTCCTACTCAAGCTAGTGGCTTTCATCTATTTATTGTGGCCAAGACAGGTCATGCAGAGGAAAGGGGTTCAACTACCGCAACATGTAACAGTCGAATCATTGTTGTCCTAATGCAGTAAAAGACAGCAGGAGCAAGAGAGTGGGATTGTATTGGAATGAACAAGGGGGTTTTGCTTGCCTGGCACTTCTGAAGATAGTATATTTCTTCATCGGTTTCATCGATCACATCGTCGAAACAACGTCTACTGAGAGGGGACAAACATCGGCAAACAAGAGAGAACACAATCAATGCAATGCAACAATTATGATGCATGATAATGACATGGCAATATGCTATGATTTGAGCCAATGCAACTAGAAACAAGTTAAATGAAGTTGGTTTGAACCCTAGGTTCAAATTCAAACTCCATATGTTAATATTCATATGCCAATTATTTGATTTGCGCTAAACAGTAGTCATAAGTTGTTCTAGCATGCGTGAAAATGGTACAGATGGATAGATTGGATTTTTATGATCATTTTTCATACATAATTTATTTCATTTGGAGTTACAGATTATTTTCTATGATTTTTAGAAGTTTTAACTATTTCTGGATTTTCCTGGCTATTTAAGATTACACTAAACCCAGCAAATGTATTACTGCGTCAGCACTATGTCACTGTGACATCAGTGGTCAATAGAGGCGGTTCAGGTCAAACCTGACCAGTGGGGCCCACTGGTCAGTGACTTAGGGCTGGTTAGTGTCACCTACAGGTGGGCCCAGTCAGCGATGACTAGGTCAAAGTCAAAGCCAGCTCGTGGGGCCACAGGGTTATCACTAATCTAAACAGAAAATTAGTCTAACCTAAATAGGCGCATGGTCCCACATTGCAGTTGACGATGACATGTACCTACGGTAGGGTAATAGGCCTGACCTAGACACCCTTCCCAAGAACACTGCCCTACAGTCAAAGGCATTCAAAGGACAACAACATCTACCGACTGAAATCACCTCAGAGTGCCACCACTCAACCAACAGTTCCACTTGGATAACCCAATTCCATTCTACCAGGATATAATCAATCGACCATATCAGAAACCACTCGGAGTACAGAAGATCTAAAGTCACTCAGAATGACAACGGTCAGGCGTTCACTGCGTAGTCTTAATGATCATTTATACATCTTTATTGCTGGCGTTACCAGTAACGTCTCACCTTAATGTACATTGAACTCCTTGTAACGTGGGCTGGCTGGGGTCCTGGCGCACTCTATATAAGCCACCCCCTCCACTGGCACAAGGGTTCGCACCCCCTGTAACTTCACGCATAATCCAATCGACTGTTACTTCCTCTGAGAAGGGCTTGAACTCGTAAATCTTGCGTGCACAACCTCATCGTAGCTAGGATCTTGCCTCCTCCTACGTACCCCCTATTCTATTGTCAGACATAGAACCATGACAGTTGGCGCCCACCATTTGGCAGGTGTCTTAGTGACTTTCCGGTGAGGATGCGATTTTCCCTGATTCCCATCATCATGGTTTCTGGTAGCAGTTTGGCTGAGGTCCACGGGATCCGTCTTGGCGCACTCGTATTCATCACCGACGACTCCACCTGGTTCCAGGAGGCCCCACCTCGATGTCGATACGCTCCCCATCCGCAGGGCGACGCACTTTCGCGCATGCATTCGTGACATCCTTCTGCGGCAGCCGTCGACCCAATATAGGTCAGCTCCCGCAACATCTTCGCTCCCCGCTGTTCGCCGTCGCAAGCGATCCGGTCGATCACGGCTTCAGCGGTGGGTGAAGCATGCGGCGGCGCATCAGTCGGCCACCCCTCAAGTCGCGGAAATCGAACCCTACGAATCTCTCTACACCCTGTTTCACCTGTCGACTGGCTCCCTCGAGACCCTGTCCGAGTGCGACAGCTGCGACCCTGCGGCGGAGGATCTGATGGTCGACACGCCGTGCAGCCCACTTAGTATGGTCGCAACGGCTGCGGTGATGGCGGCGGCAATCTGTCGCGTGTTCACGAGGAATATCATCCCGAAGCCCTCACTTCACAATAGAGGGAAGAGCTGCACCGTCGCAACGTGGAGGCCCTCCACTTTCCCATCGTCTGGGAGACCGCCGAGGCCCGGGCCTTGGAGGTTGCTCACCTGGCCACTTTGGTTGAGCACGCACGGCTGGAGCACCTTCAACATTCACTCGACGAACGCGCTCGACAACTGATCCCTGAATCCAGTCGACGGCGTCAGTTGTTCCCGCCTGAACCTCAGGTATACCGCACTTCGATTCAGCCGCACTTCAATTCAGAATCTTACGACTGCAACTCGTATAGCAGAGTCCATCCAGTCGTCCCAGTCAGGCTGGACGAGGTTTGATGCAGATCCGGGCGTTGCTCCGGGCAGCAGGAGAGCAAAGCACAATAGTATCTCAGTCTCGTAACAGAATCCATAGTAGATCTATGGTGGCTGACACAGTCTAGTCGGCCCACAGCCCAAGATCGCCTTCGCAACATGAGGGACGTGGGCATCGCCAAGAGCAGTACTTGGGTCGGAACCATGAGCAGTACGATCATCGGCTCAGCCGTGATGACCGCCGTCAAGTGCCTACGCCCCCTCCGAGGGGAGGATAATATGTGCCTCGGCATTATGATGGCAGGCGCCCGTATAGCGAGGTGCGGAGGATGCCAGTGGACCCAAGAGAGCCGGGGTTTGATGTGGGGTCAATTTTGGTGCAAGGACTAGTTGACAGGAACCGAGCACACAGAGAAGGGCTGGACAGAGATCGCACTGGAAGAAGAGTGCATGTTTCTGGTCCTGAGTGTTTTAGTAGAGCCATTAGAGCTGCAGAGATCCCTCCCAACTTCAGGTTGGCGACTGGAGTTAGTAAGTTCACTGGTGAGTCTAAGCCTGACATTTGGCTGGAAGACTATCGAGTGGCAGTACAGATGGTGGTGGAAATGATGATGTGTCCATGAAGCACATCCCCCTGATGCTTGAAGGTTAAGATAGAGCTGGGATGAATCAGTTAGCTCCTGGCAATATCTTCAGCTGGGAAGAATTGGCTCGAGTGTTAGTCGGAACATTAGAGGGTACTTGCAAACGGCCCGCAGGGTTGACTGAGTTACAACATTGTGTGCAGAAACCGAATGAAACTCTGAGGGATTACATCCAGAGGTGCACCACTTTACATCACACGATGGAAAATGTATCTCAGCACCAAGCAGTTTGTGCTTTTAAAGAAGGTGTTCGGTACAGAGAGCTTAACCTGAAATTCGGCCGGACAGGAGATATGACTCTGGCACGAATGATGGAAATAGCCACTCGGTACGCTAAGGTGAGGAAGAAGACTGACTCCGTAGTTGTCGGTGTCAAAACCGGCGGATCTCGGGTAGGGGGTCCCGAACTTTGCGTCTAAGGTCAATGGTTGCAAGAGACGGCAGCCACGATGTTTTCCCAGGTTCGGGCCCTCTCTATGGAGGTAATACCCTACTTCCTGCTTGATTGATCTTGATGAATATGAGTGTTACAAGAGTAGATCTACCATGAGATCGTAATGGCTAAACCCTACAAGCCTAGCCTACATGACTATGGTAATGAGTATATCCTTTCCGGACTACGCCCACCGGTTTATATAGACACTGGAGGGATCTAGGGTTACATAGAGTTGGTTACATAAGAATGAATCTTCATAGTTGGTCCCCTAGCTTGCCTTACACGCCAAGGAGAGTCCTATCCGGACACGGGTATAGTCTTCGGCCTTCATGTCTTCACAGCCCATCAGTCTGGCCCATAGATAACAGGTCGGACGCCCGAGGACCCCTTAGTCCAGGACTCCCTCAGTAGCCCCCGAACCAGTCTTCAATAACGAAGTGTTCGGCACACAAATTGTCTTCGGCATTGCAAGGCGGGTTCCTCCTTCGATGACCTCCAAATAATGTATTCGACCGCTGATCAATGTCGCTCCCCTTAGCTTCTGCGCGTCAAATAACTTCGTCTTCCACGTGTTGAGCGAATATGGAAGGTCGAAGTATTTTTGCAATCAGCACCCCGTCCAGGCAAGGAAGAGCACCTATTTAAAGAGATTGGATCCTAGATCCATTCGGCACCACGCAGAGAAAAATCCCCGGAGACTGCTAGGAGAAACCATTCCAACATGGCTAGCGTTCCCAGCTCCTTCCCCCGTTCCGGCCCTGAGAAAGGCGGGTGGGACAGGTCTTCTGTCTCCCATAGTCAATTGACGAAGCTGCAGATGCAGGCATTTCTTCCTCCTGCAGGTCTAGTCCCTGTTCAAGCGGGGCTAGCTTCCTTCAATGGTGAGACTCGGGCAGAGAGCTTCCCCAATCTATTAGGGGGAGAGAGGGTGTGCTTCGTCCCCTATCTGCTAAGAGGCGTCGGATTTCCAATCCATCCATTCCTCAGAGTGCTTCTGGAATATTATGGCCTCCAGCTACACAACTTCACCCCTGCCTCCATTCTACACATCGCAGGTTATGTTGCCTTATGTGAATTATTTCTGGGCATTGAGGCCCATTTTGAGCTGTGGAGGAAGTTGTTCTGTCTTGTCCCACGCAATCACGAGGGGTCAGTATTTGAAGTGGGCGGAGCCGAAGTGTGGCGTATCACTGATGCCGGATATCTGTCCGGCACACCAAGGAAGGCATCTGAAGAATGGCCTTCCGAATGGTTCTACATTGAGGACGTCATGCTTCCTGACCCAGTTCGAAAGGGTCTTCTTGAATTTGCGAGTATTCCGCTGAAGGAACGCCACAGTTGGCGTCCCCGGAGTTTTGAAGAGGATGACAGCACGGAAGTTTGTCAGCTCATGAGCAAGATAAAGACGCTCGGTCAGTCCGGACTCGCAATAATCGAGGTAATGGCGACCTCCATAGTGCGAGCGTTTCAGCCGCTACAATCCAGAGGGCTGCCAATGCGGCACTATAATGGAGAGGATGACGCCTCCCGTTGTGGCCGGAAAGGTCCGGATACCCCCGCCGCTCTAGCCAAGATATTGGCCGAGCTGTTCAAAGGGTGGAGGAGGAATTTCTTCACATTAAGCACAGAGACGGGTATTCTATGTATGATCCTCCCAGTTGGGTATGCCTCAACCCCTTTGTTTCACTCATTCCACTTCAGTATTACTTTTGATAAATTTCAAATCCGTTTGTTATGACAACACTGGCGAAAGGTCACCGAAGGACTTCATAGTCCCGCCCCACAGCCAGAGAACCACAACTGGGATCTTGATCCTGGGTTTGAGGAGGATCCGGATATATTCGTGGTGCTCGCGGAGGGAGTATTTTACCAGACGAGCTATGATGGCACAGAAGTGGCCATCATCGCCGACTACCCTGGCCTGCTTCCCGTTTCGCGCGTAAGTAATCAAGAGACACCTCCTCTAAAAAAGTGTTCTTATTCTATCTTACCCACCGTACTGTCCTGTGCTCCAAAGAGGAGGCGTTCGGCGATTCCAAGGAGATCGGCTCCCACACCGGGCTAGCCTTTGAAGAGGAAGGCCGGTGAAGACACATCCAGGCTTTCATCGAAGAGGTACGGATCCATAGATATGTTTTTCAGCGGCCGCACCCGACTGTGACTTTGTGCGTTTTGTCTAGTTCCAAGAAAAGGGTCCGCCGGACTATGTCCGAGGGTCCAGCCAACCGTACTCCCGACAACCAGGATATAGACCCCGCCAGAAAAACGGGAGCCGGCACGGGAGCAACGCCGGACTGTCCTTGGGCCGAGGGTTTGGAAAATATGTCCGTTACCAACTCGGAAGTAGGGAACGCCATGAACCATCGGCGCTGCAGGGTTGTTTTACGAGACCCCGAGTTCTCGGAGGAGAAAAAGGTATTCAATGCCTTCAGCTCTGCTGACGCATACATCCGAGCTAATCGAGACGGGCTTAGCAGAGCCAGAAAGCAGCATTTAACGGATGCGCAGGTAAGTTTGTTGTGCCCAAAATATGATAACCATGTGCCAGTAGCCCCCGAGACATAAAGTAGTTGGCACAACTGATTTGAGGATCGTTGTATAACCAGGCTCTTATGGAGAAGAACGTCCTGTTAGCCAAAGAGCTAAAAAGGTGTCAGACACAGCTAACTGTTGTCGCTGCCGAACTGGAGAAATCCAAGAAGGTGTCACCTAGTAATATTCCCCTCCATCAAGAAAATATGATTATATACCATTAATGCTGACAGTGTTGCCTATACCATGAAATAATTGTCAGTGGAACTCAAGGAGGCGCTGGAAGTCGCGCAAGCGAATGAACAAGAAGCCAAAAGGCTACATGCTACGAGTGAACGCGTGCTGAAGCAGATCATTGTTGAGAAAAACCAACTTCAGGATTACAAGACGCAGCTGGGCGAAGAGCTGAAGGATGTGCGGGCACGGTTAGCCGATTCCGTAAAGGAGAACAAGAAGCTACGGGGCGGCATATTCAGTATGTGTCTGAACTTTTTTTAGAGTAGTTCGGAGATAAATATAACTGATATAGTTATGACTGCAGGCATATTGACGGGCCGTCCCAAAGAGGAGGTGTCCAGATCATCAAGGGATCTGCTGCAAAGGCTGTCGCAAGTGCACAAGCATGCTCGGCTAGCCATGCGGAGTGCTGCCAAGGCTTTACGGCCATCCGCCTCCCCTCCAGGAAGTATGGAGGAGCTTGTGGAGCTGTTCAAGGGAGCGCAGCGGCGTATCCGACTATGGAAAATATCGGCCTGCCGAGAGGGTGCACGAGAGGCCTGGGCCATGGTGAAAATGCGATATACCAAGATGGGTCCGAATCACATGGCCTGGGTTGGACCGCTAGGGTCAAATGGGGAATAAATTCCCGTTATTTTAGTATATGACCAAGTAGAGGTGGCCGCCAAATATTCTCAACAGGATTGTAAGTTGGACCGCCTATTGGATGGTATAGAGGAGGAAGTGTTTGAGTCGAAGTGACTATGTACTTTCCTTACCCTGTGTAATTATAGCTAAATTGTATAGTATTTGTCATGGCAGACCTTTTCGCTTCAACCTCCGGACCTGAGGGTGCGGAGTGTTTCCAAATACCCTCGCGGCCGAATAGACCGGGGTATGCCTGTCAAACTAGGCGTAGGGGTCATAGTTGCTTGAACAGACAAGTTGTATCCTGCTTGTTATGTTATATTACATTGAGATCGTAAGAAACATCTTCCAGAGAGAATAGTTCTGTTAAGGGTTCCTTTCCCTGGGTGTGCATGTATTAATGTACATGTCCAAATTGTGATGGAAAAATCACAGTGTATGTAACTTCTGGGGGTTCGCAATGGAGTAAATGCAAAAACGTCTTTAATTCACCGATCGAATATTCCCTTATGAATGCTAGCTTTTGGCTTCACCTAGTCTGAGGTACACATCCGGATGACCCGGCGGTAACTATCGCAGAGGTGCTCCCTTTATGCCCTAGCCGAACTAACGGGAACGTAGGGCATAAGCACAGGAGCCAGGCAACCCAGCTTGGCCAAAACGTAAGTCATATCGATGCATATAGTGGCGAAGAAAAGGTACATATGGAAGAACTCATATGTGAAGAGCTTGATGCTCGAGGAATAATAATAAGCTTCTGTCCAAGAAGCCCCCAGGTATAATGGACATACATATTTTAAATATGTATGTGTCGTAAAAGTCTTGGTCTAGCCGTACCAAAGCTTTAAAGTGAGAAAGGAAAAAGTAATCTGAAAAGAGAGAAAAAATAAGGGAAACTACAGGGGAGAAGGAGACGAACAAGGAGTTCGGCGCTAGGCATAGAATCTTTGGAGTCTGGCCGCATTCCAGGGGTTCGGCTCGAGGCGATTGTATGATGCATCATGAAGACGGTACGCTCCTCCGGTGAGAACTTCATCAATTATGAAGGGACCCTCCCATTTGGGCTTGAGTTTGTCCTTTTTCTTCTCCGGCAGGCGTAGAACGAGTTCGCTAATGTTGTAAGTCTTGGCCCGTACTTCCCTGCTTTGATATCTTCGAGCCTGCAGTTGGTAAAATGCTGAATGGGCCTTTGAGACGTCGCGCTCCTCCTCCAGGGCATCAAGGCTGTCTTGCCGATCTAGCTTGGCTTCTCTCTCTTCGTACATATGCACTCGAGGTGAGTCATGAATAATATCACAAGGCAAAACAGCCTTTGCGCCATACACCATGAAGAAAGGTGTGTATCCGGTAGTATGGTTGGGCGTGGTCCGCAGCCCCCAGAGACAGTGTCGAGCTCCTCAACCCAGTGCTTGTCTGATTCTTTCAAAGACCGCACTAGTCTGGGCTTTATGCCGCTCATGATAAGACCATTGGCTCGTTCAACCTGACCGTTGGTTTGCGGGTGGTAGACGGAGGCCTAATCGAGTTTAATGCCAAGATTAGTACACCAGGTTTTTACCTCGTCGGCCGTGAAATTAGAGCCGTTGTCGGTGATAATGCTGTGTGGGACACCATAACGGTGCACAACGCCGGATATGAATTCTATCACCGGGCCGGACTCAGCCGTTTTAACTGGTTTAGCCTCTATCCACTTAGTGAATTTGTCCACCATGACCAGCAAATATTTTTTCTTATGGCTTCCCCCTTTAAGAGGTCCAACCCTATCCAGTCCCACAGACTGCGAAAGGCCAAGTAATAGGGATAGTTTGCAAAGCAGTTGGGGGCATGTGGCTTTGGTTGGCGAAGAGTTGTCATCTGATGCAGCGATGGACGAGGTCCTGCGCGTCTGCTCGGGTTGTCGGCCAATAAAACCCAGTGCGGAAGGCCTTGCTAACAAGGGCCCGAGCTGCGGCATGGTGTCTGCCGAGACCAACGTGAATTTCCGCTAAAAGCTGCCGCCCCTCTTCCTCGGAAATACATCTTTGAAGTACTCCGGTAGTACTTTTCTTGTTGAGCTCTCCGTCGTGAACCTTGCAGGCCTTCGAACGCCGGACAATGCGCCGTGCCTCATTCTGGTCTTCGGGAAGCTCCTTCCTATTAATGAAGGCCAAGAAGGGTTCGGTCCATGGGGCAATGACTGCCATAATGAGATGGGCCGATGGTGTTATTTCGGTGGCTGAGCACCTGGTACTTTTTGTATGTTCGGGATTTGAGGTTGTGTTTGGTTCTGGATTGTTGTTGCCGCCCTCCCCTTGCCATGCCCTGGATGGCTTGAAAAGCCTTTCCAGGAAAATGTTGGGTGGGACAGGATCGCGTTTGGCGCCGATGCGAGCAAGGACGTCCGCTGCTTGATTGCTTTCCCGGGCAACATGATGAAATTCGAGCCCTTCGAACCGAGCCGATATTTTTAAGACGACATTACGATAAGCTGCCATCTTTGGATCCTTGGAGTCAAAGTCTTTGTTTATTTGAGATATTGCAAGGTTTGAATCCCCGCGCACCTCTAGGAGTTGAATGCCCATGGTTACGGCCATCTGAAGACCATGCAATAGGGCCTCGTATTCGGATGGATTGTTGGAGTCTGTGTATAGTATTTGGAATACATACTGGATGACATCTCTAGTGGGGGATGTTAACACGACTCCCACTCCTAGCCCTGCCAGCATTTTGGAGCCGTCAAAATACATGACCCAATTGGAATATGCGCCGTACTCTTTAGGGAGTTCGGCTTCTGTCCATTCGGCGACGAAGTCAGCCAGTACTTGTGATTTGATGGCTCGGCGTGGCTTGTATGTTATGTCAAATGGAAGTAGCTATGTGGCCCATTTGGCTATCCGTCCCGTGGCATCGCGGTTGTTTATTATGTCATTGAGCGGGACTTCAGAAGCCACCGTGATTGAACACTCCTGGAACTAGTGTCGTAGTTTTCGGGATGCCATGAAGACTGCGTATGCTATCTTTTGATAATGGGGGTACCGGGCTTTGCATGGTGTGAGGGCAGTAGATACGTAGTATACTAGTTTCTGAAGTGGGAACTTGTGTCCGTCCTGTTCTCGTTCGACGATGAGCACGGCGCTCACCATCTGATGTCTTGCCGATATGTATAGCAACATGGGTTCGCCAGCGTTTGGTGCGGCCAGGATTGGGTTGCTTGCTAGGAGGGCCTTTATTTCCTCCAGTCCGGCAGTCGCCGCGTCTGTCCATTCGAAGTTATTGGTGCCCCGTAAGAGGCGATAGAGTGGCAGTGCCTTTTCTCATAATCTGGAGATAAAGCGGCTTAACGCTGCCACGCAACCAGCTAGTTTTTGGACTTGTTTGAGGTCGGTTGGCGTGGCCAACTATGACAAGGCTCGGATTTTGGCTGGATTTGCTTATATCCCTCTATTGGAGACGATGAAGCCCAGCAGTTTTCTCGCGGGCACGCCGAAGACGCACTTTTCCGGGTTGAGGTTAATGTCATACGCACGGAGGTTGTCGAATGTAAGACGTAAGTCGTCTATTAGTGTTTCGACGTGCCTAGTTTTGATGACGACGTCATCGATGTAAGATTCTACTATCTTGCCGATCTGCTTCTCCAGGCAGGTTTGAATCATACATTGGTATGTGGCGCCGGCGTTCTTGAGCCCGAAGGGCATGGTGTTGAAGCAGAATGGCTCATATGGGGTGATAAATGTTGTTGCAGCTTGATCAGACTCCTTCATTTTGATTTGATGGTATCTGGAATTTGCATCAAGGAAACACAGTGAATCGTGTCCTGCGGTGGCGTCAATGATTTGATCAATGCGGGGGAGGGGGAAGGGATCCTTAGGGAAAGCCTTGTTGAGGTCTTTGAAATCGACACACAAGCGCCAGGATTTGTCCTTCTTTGGTACCATCACCAAGTATGCGAGCCAGTCCGGATGTTAGATTTCTCTAATGAATCCGGCTTCGATAAGTTTGGCCAGCTCCTCCCCCATGGCTTGTCGCTTGGGCTCGGAAAAGTGCCGCAGTGTTTGCTTGATTGGTTTAAATCCCTTTAATATATTGAGGCTATGTTCGACCAGCTTGCGTGGGATCCCTGGCATATCCGAAGGGTGCCAGGCAAATATGTCCCGCCAGGCAGGAATTTCGAGTGCGGCCAACTGTTGGGTTCAGCAGTTCGATAGATGTTGTCTTCTTGGGGTCCATTGGGTGGACCTGGAATTTGACTATTTCTTCTGCTGGTTTGAAGGAGGTGGATTTTGGGCGTTTGTCCAGTATCACATCGTCCCTGTCCATCGTGGAGCGCAGTGCAGTTAACTCTTCGGTCGCGAGGGCTTCGGATAGCGTCTCAAGGGCCAAGGATGCGGTTTTGTTTTCAGCGCGGGGTGCTATGTCCGGATCACTGACGAGAGTGATTATACCGTTTGGACCAGGCATTTTTAGCTTCATATACCCGTAATGAGGTATAGCTTGGAACCGTGTAAAAGCATCCCGCCCCAACAGGGTGTGGTATCCGCTGCTGAAAGGTGCCACTTGGAAAGTGATTTCTTCAGACCGATAATTATCCGGCATGCCGAATACCACGTCAAGTGTGATTTTTCCCATGCACCGTGCCTCTCGGCTGGGAATGATCCCGCGGAAGGTTGTGCTACTTTGCTAGATGCGGCTCCTGTCTATTTCCATTTTGTGGAGTGTGTCCTCGTAAATGAGATTTAGCCCGCTGCCGCCGTCCATGAGGACCTTAGTAAGTCGAAACCCGTCCATGATAGGACCGAGGACTAATGCGGCTGGCACTCGGACTGTCCTGTAGCTCGGTTCGTCACCGGCATTAAATGTTATAGCCGTGTTGTTCCAAGGGTTTATTGCAGCGATTTGGCAGACTTCAGCGAGGTTGCGAAGTGCCCTTTTGCGTTTGTTGTTAGAAGGGAATGTCTCGAAGACCGTCAATAATCTTGTGTCGTTGTTTTCTGTAGGGCGCTCTTCTGGGGTGTCCTTGATAAGGATGTCTTCGCCGCTCTTGGATACCTGCCGGAGTATCCAACATGCTCTAAGGCTGTGAGTTGCCACAGTATCTGGTGTTGTGTGTATTTTGCATGGGCCATCGAGCCATTCCTCCAGAATGATGCCATGCCGCGTAATGGGCTTATGTTTCTTGACTATTGGACTGGGCGTGCCACGAGGGTGCGCCCTCTTCGCCTGTAGGAGGAGTTGAGTTGGGACCGACGGTTCCCAGCAAGCTGCCTGAGTTTTCCATGCGCTTTCCATCGCGTTGTACTTTTGTACAATAGTTGCTAAGTCAGTGAACTTTAGTATGCGGCGGCGATTGATAGCGTTAAGGATACGTTCATCCGCGCAGTTGTTGCGGAACGCTGATATCGCGTCCTCGTCGCAGCAACCTTTTACCTTATCTTTGACAAGGAGGAATCTCGCCCAGAAGTGGTGGACCGTTTCCTGAGACTGCTGTTTGTTGCTCATGAGAGCGTCTATGCCCGGGTGCATGGGTGGAATTAAATCCGAACCCTGACCCAATTGATTACCCGGAGTCTGAAGACCTTCCGGACTCAACAGTCCGGGTTCTGGAGCATCTTCTGATTGTTTAGGACTGCCGTCCGATTCTATGTTCGGAGGGCTGGTTGCATCCTTTCACTGGTGGATATCCGGTTCTTCCAGATTGGTGACCCGAACGTAGTCCGTCTTCGATGTAGAAGAAGACTCGCCGTCCTGCTCCTCGACTACCGCTATCTGGTGGGTTACCGGTAGAGTTTTAATCTCTCCTTGATCGGTTTTAAGCCCGATCCGATCGTAATCTGTAGCGATTACCAAAGCAGTGATGCGATCTAGGAGCTTGTTCAAGGACGAAAACTCTGTCGGATCCATCTGCTTGGAGTGTTCGGAGGTGATGCGAAGGGGGTTTTCAATGGCCCGAGAGGTCATCGTTGGCTCAATGGCCGAACGGGCGATCATGGTAAAGCCGCCCAGCCGGAGGGTTTGGCCTGGGGCCAAGACTCCCCCAGAGGTGATGCTGTCTTTAAGGAGAAGGCGAGCCATCGAACCTTTCGTCGACGTCACAATGGAACTATCAATGAAAGCACCAATGTCGGTGTCAAAACCGGCGGATCTCAGGTAGGGGGTCCCGAACTATGCGTCTAAGGTCGATGGTTGCAGGAGACGGGAGACAGATGTTTACACAGGTTCGGGCCCTCTCTATGGAGGTAATACCCTACTTCCTTCTTGATTGATCTTGATGAATATGAGTGTCACAAGAGTAGATCTACCATGAGATCGTAATGGCTAAACCCTAGAGGCCTAGCCTGTATGACTATGGTAATGAGTATATCCTTTCTGGACTACGCCCTCCAGTTTATATAGACACCGGAGGGATCTAGGGTTACATAGAGTCGGTCACATAAGAAGGAATCTTCATAGTTGGTCGCCTAGCTTGCCTTCCACACCAAGGAGAGTCCTATTTGGACACGGGTACAATCTTCGGCCTTCATGTCTTCACAGCCCATCAGTCCGTCCCATGGATAATAGGTCGGACGCGCGAGGACCCCACAGTCCAGGACTCCCTCAGTAGTGGCAAGAGAAAACCATCGCCCAAGACACCGGAGAGGTAGGAAACAGAAACGTAAGGGAGAACCTACAGGCCCTGGTGCAGCTGCAGTTGTGACCCAGGGAAAGTTCAAGGGAATGCCCAAAGGGCCCTGGATCCCTAAGAAGGTGAAAGATCAGGCAGGAAACGATGTGTTGGATTTGTGTTGTCATATTCATACCAATAAGGATGAAGAGGGAAACTTGATTTATCCCAAGCATACCACTCGACAGTGTAGACTCCTTATTCAGCAGTTCCGCGAGAGTCAAATACTCCCATCACATTCGACCAGTCCGACCACCCACCACGCGTTGCCACCCCCGGGAAGCAAGCGTTGGTGGTCGACCCAGTCATTGGGGGCACCCGACTGACCAAAGTTTTGATGGATGGCGGTAGTGGCTTGAACATTTTGTATGCAAAGACCCTCCGGGGGATGGGCATTCCGATGTCCAAGCTCAGCGAAAGCAACATGTGATTCCACGGAGTCATACCTAGAAAGAAAGCCAATTCACTCGGCCAGATCACTCTTGATGTGGTTTTCGGTGATTCGAACAATTCCCGTAAGGAAAAGTTGACGTTTGAAGTTGTGGATTTTCACAGTGCTTATCATGCTATCCTGGGCAGAACTGCATATGCTCGTTTCATGGCTCGACCATGTTACGTGTACCTCAAGCTAAAGATGACTGGCCCTAAGGGCGTGATCATAGTCACTGGTAATCGGCAGCGAGCAAAAGAGTGCCTCCAAAAGGGCTCAAAGATCACCGATGAACAAATGGCAGCAGTAGAAATGGAAGAATACAAGAATACGGCAGATCCGAATGATTTGTTGAGAGCTAAGAAGCCTGCTTCAGACTCTGCATTTCAGTCTTCTGGTGAAACAAACTCAGTTCATATTCACCCGACCGATCCCAATGCTGGTCCGACTCATATCTCAACAACACTCGACGGCAAATAGGAAGAAGCGCTCATCTAGTTCCTCCGTGAGAACTGGGACATCTTCGCATGGAAACCTTCTAACATGCCAGGTGTACCCAGGGGACTGGCTGAGCACCGTTTGCAAGTCGACCCAAAAGCAAAACCTGTCAAAGTGCATCTCCGACGGTCCGCCGTGGAGAAATGAAAGGCAATTGGCGACGAGGTGTGTCGGTGTCAAAACCGGCGGATCCCGGGTAGGGGGTCCCGAACTGTGCGTCTAGGCGGATGGTAACAGGAGACAAGGGACACGATGTTTTACCCAGGTTCGGGCCCTCCTAATGGAGGTAAAACCCTACGTCCTGCTTGATTAATATTGATAATGTGTGTTACAAGAGTGAATCTACCACGAGATCAAAGAGGCTAAACCCTAGAAGCTAGCCTATGGTATGATTGTTGTATATTGTGTATCTGTCGACTAGCCTGGCCCTGGTTTATATAATGCACCAGAGGCCTAGGATAACAAGAGTCCTAGCCGAATACGCCGGTGGGGGAGGAGTCCTTGTCTTGATCGCCAAGTCTTGTGGAATCTTCCTTGTATGCGGCAACTGTCCGGACTGGACCATGAGTATACGACCATGGGGGTCCTCGCCCAATCCAACTGATCGGGAGACGACGTGGTGAGTACCCCTAGTCCAGACACCGTCAAGAGCCCCCGAACCGGTCTTCGTTAGGGGCGCCTCGATTCTTCCGAACTGTTCTTCATCTTCGGTCGTCGGTCTTGAAAACTGGTTCAACAAATCTTATCATCTTCGATCTTGAGGATCGCTGAAATGCATTCGACGAGTTTACACATCGGGTATCCGAGGAGCCCCTTTAAGTTTATGGCCTTTATCAATGCCTTGTTATTTTTATGCCACACCTCGGGTTTGAAGTTATTCCCGGGAGGCAGTGTCGTCTTGCGTCCGAGCTCTAACGCCGGACTACAGTCGAGGTATCTTTTGCAGCCGAGCAGCAATGCCGGACTGCTTCCCAGCTCTATCACCGGACTATGTATCCGAGCTCCAACGCCAGACGGTATCCGAGCTCCAACGCCAGACTATGTATCCGAGCTCCAACGTCGGACTGTATCCGAGGTGTCGTAAATCACCTTGGTACAAAGAAGTTTGAAGGAGTTTAGCCGAGCTTAATGCCGGAAATGCCCTCTATGGAGCCAGCCACTAGCGTCCGAGCTTTATGTCGGACGCTTCGAGGTGGTGCACCACCCCGAATGTGGGCTGATTTTTGTCAATATTTTTGTTTGGTGCAATTTATTCTCTGCCGAAATGCATAGCCAGTAGCCCTCAAGGTGGTTATCGGTCTAAAACCCGAGATGCACCTGAAGGATGACGTAAGACCGCTGATCCCAAAGAGTCACGAGACTCAAAGTTGATTTGCAAAATCGGTCCGAGGATCAAGTCCTAGCTCGGCGTAATACTTGGGACACAAAAGCGGCGTGTTTCAGTCCTCAAGACTCAGGTTGGGTGCGGCCGACCAACCCGAGGATCAAAATCTCCTCGAGATCAGATTACACTTAAAATTTTCTCGCATTGATAGGCAATGCAAGAGTCCCCGAGACACTGGTCGGGTGGCAATACCGATCGGGAATCGATGTGCCCTTTAATATTTGTAAATAATAAGCCCAAGCCCAAGAGTTCCCCGAGCCTTAATGCGGCACGGGTGGTCAATTAAGGATCAATATCCATAATAAAATCACAAATTATGTGTAATGACTCAATGTATCCAAGTACTTTATGTCATTAATGCTCGGATCCGCATTGTACAAAACTTTGTTGACCGACCATCGGCTTCAATCTCCGCGGCCAGTAGCCGAGGAGTGTTTGTCCTACTTTATAAAGCCTTTATGAGGTCAAAGATTTACGACAAACAAGGCAATCTGGCCATACGGTTTTATAAACAAAGGTACGCAGAGAGATATGTTATATTACTGTTTAACAGGAGAAATGTCTTCCAAAGAAAATAGTCCCGCTATCGGTTCCTTTCTTTGGTTGTCATGCTAAGCATGATCATGAAACCTCAGCTCCAATGTAAGAGCAAAAGATCGAGGATTTAGTTTGGGAGGCCAGTTAATAGCCCCCGGTAGTGATCGGCGACAGTCGAGGTCAAGCCGGAAACACTTCGGCCAATGTTATGAATAGCCCATCATTTAATATAGTCATCGGATCCTGACCAGTTTACACCTATTGTGACGGTCGGTTTTCGGCTTTCTCCATCGAGCTGCTTGACCATGCGAGCTGGAAGCACAATCGCAGATGGTTCTCCTTTGCACACCTAGCCGAACAAAGCGGAACGTAGGAGGCAAGCGAGAGAGCCGCAACCCAACTATTGATCAAGACACAATTCAAACTGATGCATATATAGCAATATCCGAGAATGTTTTTGCGAATCTCTAAAGGTGTCCGACGTTGCATTGCGAGACTTGTGCTGAAAACACACAAATAGTTAAAAGTGCCAAAAGCTTGAAAACCAAAAAGCGCCAAGAAAAACATGACGTCTGCACAAGATCAAGTGTTCGCTGCCAATCCGAAAATTGGGCTTCGTAAAAAAAGTGCTTCGCCGCTTTTAACTTTGCAACGACTAAGAAGAAAAACACTTAGTATGAAACGGCTCAAATAAACATAAGAGCCCCCAAGCGACTTGGGTAAAAGTTGACTATAAAATGTAAAGTGACATGTAGAATGCCTTCTAGCCGGATTGTAGATCGCTTGTCGAAGCGGACCTTTTCGCTTCAACCTCTGGACCCAATAGTCCGGAGTGTGTCCGAATACCTCGCGTTATAAAAACCGGGCATGCGTGGAGACCAGGCGAGGGGTCATTAGTGCTTTATCGCATAAGTGCCCAACTAGTTATGTTATATTACATGGTTAGTAAGAAACATCTTCCGGGAGAATAGTTCCGTTAGGGGTTCCTTTCTCGGAGGCATGCCCTAAAGTGCATGTCCGGACTGCGAAAAGAGCAGAAAAACATCCGGGGCAGGTAAATAAATAGGTAAGAAATCATCTTTAGTTCACCGACCGAGTATTCCCTTAAGAACGCTTAGCTTTCGGCTTCACCCGTCGAGGTACACATCCGGTGACCCAGCAGAATAATCGCAGAGGTGCTCCTTTACCACCTAGCCGAACAATCGGGAACGAGGGTTAAGCACAGAGCCAGCAACCCAGCTTGGCCAAAACTTAAGTCATATCGATGCATATAATGGTGAATAAAAGGTACATGCGGAAGTATGACACATGTGTTGGGCATAAAGCCCGAATTAATAAGCTTCAGTTAAAGAAGCCCCCAAGTATAATGAGCGCGGGTAGCGCGTCAAGTGTGTGCGAACAAAGTTTCGACAAGAAAATTTTTTACAAGCAACTTTTTCCGAAAAAGTATAATGCTTGGTCGAACCAAACACAAGTTAGAAATTTAAAACTTTGAGCATGAAGGCAACTTAGCTGGTTAATGTGTTCGGTATTGACGATGCGGTCCGAGCTTGATGCGGGACAAGGTTCCATCCCCCAAGCCGGTCCCGAGGTGGCAAAGCAAAGAGCTTGGCACTGTGAAGTGGTGACATAGCACGGTCAATGCAGGACGGCAGAGTGATGCCAAGTCCCCGCATGGGGTAATGAAGTGTTGACGAAGCCCCCGTCCCAGCCGAGGTGACGTCAAAGGATATAGTCCGGCTGGATCATTTTCCTGTGCACAAAAAATAGTGCAAACCAGAGATAATAGTAATTAAAAAAAATCTTTGCATAATAAATAATTTATGCAAAGTGAGTAATAAAGAAATATGGCCTGGTGCCGAAATCAATGTCGATGCAGGGCGGCGGCGTGATGCGGTAAAGGCATGGCAAGGCCTGAATTCACAGGTCGGTTCGAGTTCCGGACGCGGCGTTCGCCGGACTATGTACGGAAACTGACCGAACCATCATGCGACCATTGATAATGCGGCCACCATTTGATAGACCTGTGTACATATGATTGAAAAACCAGAGTAATAATTCCTTGGGAAAAATTAACCCAAACAAGCAAAAAGAAATACTAGGATTAATAGCACCTGGTTTATTTGTTGTAGCAATCCGAAGGAAGGTGATTCCCAAAATTGGGACTCGATCCGCGCACCCATTGCCTGGTCGGCTAGTGACGCCAAGTGTCCGGAGTAGGTTGATGAAGAGATGGCGAAGCCCCGTCCAGCCGAGATGTCGAAGTAGGTCGGCGTGATGGACACCAGCTTGAAGAAGCAATAGTGCGGCCCGCCGATGCAGGTCATGACGTGGTCGATGCCGCTTGATGAAGCGACCGTGCAGCGATGCGGTATGCCCGCCCCGTAATCCGTGGGGCGCCATGTTGGTGATGATTTATCTTCGCGATGCCGGACTCTTGTCCGCCTGCCGAGATGATGATCCGAAGAAGTTGAGCTCGGCTCAACAAAGTGACGACGTTCAGCGCAGGTCGGCAGCCGTGGAGCAATATTGCGGACTGATTTGACACCAAAGATGATGTTGAAGATCATGTTCAATAGATCTTAAAGTCAGTGGGATGTGTTCGGGAACAAAACACAATACCCGTACAAAACTTCCTTCAAAAGGATGTCCAAATCCCGCTCATAAAAAGACGAACTCGGTCGGATTCGTTTCGCAGAAAACAGATCCGAAAAGTGATGCACTAATCGGAAGGTTCCGGAGTTTGGACGGTCGGATCGAGCTGAAATTCTGAGGGGTGGTAGATATTGGAATTCCGCGGCCGATCAACGGTTGGATCTTCCAAAGGAAGTCCGAGCTAGAATCTGGACACCACGCCCTAAACTCGTCCGGATTCTCGTCCAGATTCAATGCGGCTCCGGTATATCGGAGATTGCCAGGGATTCCTCCATCGGAACTCGATGAAATTTTCCAGGGTTGTTGTGGACTCAATTCCGCACAATTCCACCGAAGCAATCGTTAAAACGATGCTTGAAGAGGTGGTGGCGGCGGACACAAGTCCGCTGTCCAGAAAAACAGTACGGTCGCCCTAGGGCAATGTTGACGTTGAGCCCCTGCTCCTCGGATGATTCCTCCATGATCTTGATAGAGATCGGAGTTAATGTTGATGAAGGCCCTCATCCGAACATGACGATCGGAGATAGGGAGCAGTCCTTGGTCGAACCAAGGTGACCAGTCGAGCTGGTGACGAAGATGTCCAAGTTGCAGTTGACCTGCGGGCGAGCCATCGACCTTTTGCGGACACACAATGAACTCTCAATGAAAGCACCAATGTCGGTGTCAAACCGCGGATCTCGGTAGGGGGTCCCGAACTGTGCGCTAGGCGGATGGTAACAGGAGACAAGGGACACGATGTTTTACCCAGTGTTCGGCCCTCTTGATGGAGGTAAAACCCTCGCCCCGCTTGATTAATATTGATAATGTGTGTTACAAGAGTGAATCTACCACGAGATCAAAGAGGCTAAACCCTAGAAGCTAGCCTATGGTATGATTGTTGTATATTGTGTATCTGTCGACTAGCCTGGCCCTGGTTTATATAATGCACCAGAGGCCTAGGATAACAAGAGTCCTAGCCGAATACGCCGGTGGGGGAGGAGTCCTTGTCTTGATCGCCAAGTCTTGTGGAATCTTCCTTGTATGCGGCAACTTTCCAGACTGGCCCATGAGTATACGGCCATGGGGGTCCTCGGCCCAATCCAACTGATCGGGAGACGACGTGGTGAGTACCCCCTAGTCCAGGACACCGTCAAGGTGGCTCGGCTTCTGGTAGCTGAGTTCATTCGAGAAATTTACCACTCCGAGTGGCTCGCCAACATTGTCATGGTTCCCAAGAAAGATGATTCACTCCGTATGTGTATTGACTTCAAGCATATCAATCGGGCCTGCCCGGAAGATCACTTCCCTCTTCCCCGCATCGATCAGATAGTCGACTCGACTGCGGGATGTGAGCGATTGTCCTTTCTGGATGCATATTTCGGGTACCATCAGATGCGACTGTATGGACCCGACGAAGTAAAAACAGCTTTCATCACCCCATTAAGGGACTTCTGCCATGTTACTATGCCCTTTGGTCTCAAGAATGCTGGTGCCACATTCATGCGCATTATACAGAAGTGCCTGCTCACCCAAATCAGTCGGAATGTGGAAGCATACATGGATGACACCATGGTTAAGTCACACAAAGGTTCCGACCTGCTGACTGACCTCGCTGAAACCTTTACCAATCTGAGGAGGTATGATATCAAGCTTAATCCGTCGAAGCATACATTTAGAGTTCCACGTGAAAAGTTACTCGGTTTCCTCATTTCCGAACGTGGGATCGATGCAAACCTAGAGAAAGTTGGTGCAATCCTCCGAATGAAACGCCATGTGCATGTACACGACGTTCAGAAGCTTAATGGTTGTTTGGCCGCTTTGAGTCGATTCATCTCTCACCTCGGTGAAAAGGCATTGTCTCTTTACCGATTGATGTAAAAATCTGATAAGTTCGAGTGGACTTCTGAAGCTGACGCAGCGTTTGCAGAGCTCAAAGCTCTGCTTTCCACCCAACGGTTCTTGCTGCCCAAATCATTAAAGAGCCTTTACTGCTTTATATTACAGGCACTGGACAAGTTCTCAGTACAGTACTCACGGTCGAGCGGGAAAGAAGAAGGTAAAGCCTACAAGGTTCAGCGCCCAGTGTACTATATTTCTGAAGCCTTAACTCCATCCAAGTAGAGATATCCGCATTATCAGAAGCTTGTCTATGGAATTTACATGACCA
Source organism: Aegilops longissima (assembly GCA_021605205.1). Lineage (NCBI taxonomy): Eukaryota > Viridiplantae > Streptophyta > Magnoliopsida > Poales > Poaceae > Aegilops > Aegilops longissima. The sequence continues at coordinate 175,330,282 of CM038679.1, forward strand.
CGAAGAAGGTTGCACATTACTTCTCAGATCATTCGATTACAGTCGTCAGCGACGCTCCATTGTCAAAAATTTTGAACAACAGAGATGCAACTGGTCAAGTGGCAAAATGGGCGATTGAACTCCTTTCGTTGGATATCAAGTTTGAGGCAAAGAAAGCAATCAAATCCCAAGCAATAGCAGATTTCCTCATCGAGTGGATTGAGCAACAACAACCGACTCAGATTCACTCGGAACATTGAACCATGTTCTTTGATGGATCCAAGATGCTGAATGGTTCTGGTGCTGGGGTAGTCCTGGTATCCCCGTGAGGTGACAAACTAAGTTACGTTCTCCAGATCCACTTTGATTCCTCCAACAATGAAGCTGAATATGAGGCATTTATGTATGGGTTGCGTATGGCCATTTCCCTCTGCGTCCGTCGCCTAATGGTTTACGGCGACTCAGATTTAGTGGTTAATCAAGTGATGAAGGAGTGGGACATCAGGAGCCCAGCTATGACTGGCTATTGCAATGAAGTGAGAAAGTTAGAAAAGAAGTTTGAAGGGTTAGAGCTCCACCATATACCCCGACTGAAGAACCAAGCAGCTGACAACCTGGCAAAGATAGGTCCCAAGCGGGAGCCCATTCCCAGCAATGTGTTCTTGGAGCATCTTCACACACCATCAGTTCAAGAGGATCCCTTCACAGAAGAGTCCCCGCAACCAAAATGTTCTACGGATCCGACTAAAGTCGAGATCCCAGCCGTGGTCGACCTGATCATGGAGGTTTTGGTCGTCATCCCCAATTGGACGGTGCCGTATATTGCATATCTGCTCAGGAAAAACTTCCATAAGATGAAGATGAGGCTCGTTAGGTTGTTCGTCGATCCAAAGCCTTCACCGTGATAGGTGGACAACTTTATAGAGAAAATGTTACTGGAGTTGCTCAGTGGTGCATCACACCAGAAGAAGGTCGAATGATCCTCAATGATATCCACTTGGGGAGTTGTGGTCACCATGCATCTTCTCGGGCCAAAGCATACCGATCGAGATTCTATTGGCCGCGAGCAAATGAAATGACAAAAGACATATTCGACAAGTGTGAAGGCTGTCAGTTCTACTCCAACATGTCTCACAAGCCTGCGTCAACCCTGAAGACCATTCCACTCGTCTGGCCCTTTGCTGTTTGTGGATTGGGTATGGTTGGACCTCAGAGGACTGGCAGGAGTGGCTTCACCCATCTGCTTGTTGCAGTCGAAAAGTTCACTAAATGGATTGAAACCAATCCCATCAAAAATCTTGACTCGAGTACCGCCGTCAACTTCATCAGAGAGTTAACATTCAGATATGGGGTCTCCCATAGCATCATCATGAACACGGTTCAAAATTTCATTCAGGTGAGTTTAGGACTTTGTGTGCTTCCCAAGGCACTCGGGTCGACTATGCTTCAGTCGCTCACTCGCAGTCGAATGGACAAGTACAAAGAGCAAATGGTTTGATCCTCCAAGGGTTGAATCCCAGGTTGATGCGTGACCTCAAGCATGCGGCAGGTGCCTGGGTAGACGAGTTAACATCAGTACTATGGGGGTCTAAGAACAACACCGAATCGGTCGACTGGTCGTAGTCCCTTCTTCATGGTCTATGGAGCTGAAGCAGTGCTGCCATCTGATTTACTCCACAATGCCCCGCGAGTAGAACTTTTCTCAAAAGCTGAAGCAGAACAAGCCCGGCAAGATGTTTTTGATCTTCTGGAAGAGGAAAGAGAGATGGCCCTAATCAGGTCGACCATTTATCAACAAGACCTCCGTTGATTCCATGCCAGAAACATGAGAGGTCGAGCATTTCAGGAAGGAGACTTCGTGCTCCGAGTGGATCAGCAACAGCCTCACAAGCTTGCTCCCGCTTGTGAATGCCCCTTCATCATCACCAAGGTGCTCCACAATGGAGCGTACAACCTGTATGATGTGGAACACAAGAAAAACGAGCCACACGCTTGGAATGTGGAGCTGCTCCGCCATTTTTATACTTAAACATTCAGACTATTGAGATGTAATAAGAAGTACCTTTCAGTTTGTTTATCAGAGAAGCAGTTTTAAAGTCTCCTAAATGATTGTTGTTTCATATGCTTATGTTCAAAAACCCCCAGTGGGTGGCTTAGCTGCGAACCTGATTCGCCTATGTTTCAGAAACAAAATCCTGCCGAGTGAAGAGCAATCCTCTCACTCGGGGGCTTAGCGGCAGTCTTGTACTCGCCTAAGTTTGAAAAATCCTGCCGAGTGAAGAGCAATCCTATCACTCGGGGGCTTAGCCGCACTCCTGTACTCGCCTAAGTTTGAAAAATCCTGCTGAGTGAAGAGCAATCGTCTCACTCGGGGGCTTAGTTGCAGTCCCAGCTACCTAAGTTTAGAACTCCTGCCGAGTGAAGAGCAATCCTATCACTCGGGGGCTTAGCCGCACTCCTGTACTCGCCTAAGTTTGAAAAATCCTGCTGAGTGAAGAGCAATCGTCTCACTCGGGGGCTTAGTTGCAGTCCTGTACTCGCCTAAGTTTGTAAACTCCTGCCGAGTGAAGAGCAATCCTCTCCCTCGGGGGCTTAGCTGCAGTCATGTACTCGCCTAAGTTTGAAAATTCCTGCCGAGTGAAGAGCAATCCTCTCACTCGGGGGCTTAGCTGCAGTCCTGTACTCGCCTAAGTGTGAAAAATCCTACCGAGTGAAGATCAATCCTCTCACTCGGGGGCTTAGCTGCAGTCTCGTACTCGCCTAAGTTTGAAAACCTCTGAGTGAAGAGCAATCGTCTCCCTCGGGGACTTGGCCACACGCTCCATCTTGATCCGCAAGGACGATGAGGTGCTGGTCGTCTGCGACTGACGGTGTCCTGGACTAGGGGGTACTCACCACAACGTCTCCCGATCAGTTGGATTGGGCCGAGGATCCCCATGGCCGTATACTCATGGGCCAGTCCGGACAGTTGCCGCATACAAGGAAGATTCCACAAGACTTGTTGATCAAGACAAGGATTCCTCCCCCACCGACGTATTCGTCTAGGACTCTTGTTATCCTAGGCCTCTGGTGCATTATATAAACCGAGGCCAGGCTAGTCGATAGATATACAACAATCATACCATAGGCTAGCTTCTAGGGTTTAGCCTCTACGATCTCGTCGTAGATCAACTCTTGTAATATGTGACACCCCAAATTTTTTAACTTTGTTTTGCTAATAAAAATCTTGCCAGGAAATTTAACTTTCCTTTTTATTGGTTTTTTCTTGATTTTAAAACCATTCTTTTCTTGGTTATCTTGGAGTTGTTCCCCAAGATGGATCTTTTACTTATAATATTGGACTTGTTTAACCACTCAAGAAAAACTTTTCTTTTATTAGTAGAACTAATTACATAATTAATTTGCTTGATCTTTAGTTTCTTGAAAAATGGTTTTCCAAGATTATATGGCCATAATTGAACTAGAACCATTTGATAAATTCACCTAAAATTCCAACCAAAAATTGGGATGTCTGGTGATGTTTTTAGATCACTTTTGTGCAAAGTTATAATTTATTCATGAATTATTTTGAGCTCTACACCCAACTTTCTTCTCTCGTCCAAGAGGCATTTTTGCAATCGCAACTCATTTAAATACTTCTTTCTAGCCTCCACCAAAATTATGGGATGTCAGTAGGAGCATATTATTCCACTATATGCAAAAATCCAAGGATGTTATTTGAAAATTTTGAGTGAATAAGCCTCATCTTCATTCTGGTCCAACATGATGGATTGTACAGCAACCATATCCTTGCTTGCTCATTGGCCCTTGATTTTTCCTCCTGCTTGTAGTGTACCTTGCCAAACCCCTAAGTCCAGGAGCATGCAACCATTGGAATACTTTTGGTTCATGAGATGATGCCATTTAAGTTCTGTCCAGAATTGAAGTTCTGCAAAACTTGCACTAGCAAGTTTGTGCTTTTCATAAACCAACCTCACCACCCTCTTGAGCATCCAAAGAGACTTCAATCTGGAAGAATTGGCCACTCCAAGAAATGCCTAGGTGCCTGTGGCATTTTGACAAACACCCTGAGTGCAAGGCCAGATTTGGCATGATTTCAAGTCTACATGGTGAACTTGGTCTCCAGACCAAACCACCTTGTCCCTTGATCTTCCCTCTATCACTAACCTAGTTCTGTTGCTTGCCAACCTCACCTGAGACCTCTAGCATGCCCCGGCATTTTATCGAACACATTCCGTGCGTGCTCTGGGCGCGAGCAGAGCGCCAGACAGACGAGCCACGGCCGAGCCGACACGTCGCGCCCCTGGTTTTGGCCCGCTCTGTAGCGCCACGCCACGCACTCCCCTTCTCACAGCAACGCGACAAGCCACCTTGGCAGCCTACAGCGCCGCCGTCAGAGCCTTGGCGGCACGCCGGTGTTCGCAGCGCGCACCTGCCTCAGTCGGTGCCGCCAAAGCCATCGCCCTTCACCTGCCCCTTAAGCATCTCCAGCTCATCCGCAGCCTCGCCCCTAGCGCGCGTCGCCGCCACGTCGCCATAGCTACAGAAAGACGGTCGCCGGCAACCTTATCCCCGGCCGCCGCGGAACTGCCTTGGCGAGTCTATTTAAGGAGCCCCGAGCTCATCCCCGCACGCACGCAGCCTCTCACTATCCTCCTAGTGCCCCCGCTGTCGTCAATTGAGGGGGAAGAGGCCGTCTTCACCGACTCCGGCCAGTTCGGCCACCGCCGCCTCCCGGCTCCATTCGGCATAACCAGAGCCTCCCCGGCCCTCCCGACACCACAAACAGAATCCACTCCATCTTGCGGAACCACCCAGACCCCCAGCTGCGACGGGGAGCCACCGAAGCCACAAATCCACTTTACTCCCGACGCCGCCGGCCGCCGCGAAGCTCGGCGACGTCGATTCCCTCCACCTCCGACGACCCTGTAACCACCGGAAGGATCGCCCCAGATCCGCGGATCCATCCCCGCTGTCAGCTCCCCGGAAGGACCCGCCGTTCGCGGGCGGCGATCGCCGGAGTCCCGCACCCCTGCTCGGGCAGAGGAAGGGGAGGGAGGGCGACTGGTCAAACCTGACTAGTGGGCCAGGCAGGCCCATTGTCAGTGACCCAGCCCCGCCTCCGCGTGTAGTAAGTGAAGGCGCTTTCTCAAAATACGTCTTCGACATATGCTTATATTCGAAACGTTTTTCTTTTTCTGTTTATTTTTAAAAACAGATTTTGACCAGGACTTTGACTGGCTATAACTTTTTAAATACAACTCCAAATGAAATGATTCTTTTTCCTACCTCTCTCAAATTTGATCTAGTTTATTTTAAGATTTATTTGATTATTTTTCAAAACAAAGTTTTGTGCTGTTTTGGATTTGTGTGTTAATTCAAATTTATTTTAAAATAGGACTTTGGAGAGACAGAAGAAAACTTTCAAAAGTATTGGAGTGCACCCTGCCTTACCACACATTGAAGGCAAGCATTCTGAACCCTAGCACAATATGTTGCATGCATTGTTTGACACGATCATGACACCACCTCATTACATGGAACTCGTTATTTTATGTGGTGGTATGATCATTTGCATGCATGCTTATTTAAATTTTCCTTGCTGTTGGAAATGGACTTGCTTGGGATGATGACCATCCTCGTATGCCTTTCGTGCCTACCAGAAGGAAAATGGGAAAGTCGTTGCCTTGGGTAGACCAGAGCTTTTCCCTAGTTCCTCGTCGAGACGAGTGTGTCCGGCATGGCATGAAGGGTATGATGAGTGGTGACTCCGTCTGTTGGATGAAATATATTTGTTATACTAATCATGCAGGGAATACTTATACCTCCTGAGTCGACCCTAGATCGAGTCTTGTTCCATTAACCCCCATGCTTGTTTCGTACTACCACTTGTCTCTAGAACAAGTAGAGTACGGTTCAGTAAGTTGTCAACCTCTTTCTAGCACACACCGTACAGAGAGGCCATGGTGGAAGAGATCGGTTGAAGCTAGTAGGCATGCCACCTGGTCCGGGGGCATGGGTGTTTCCGGTTGAGACCGAGAGGGGAGGCCACCCCTTAGAGCGCGTGTTATAAATTTGATCCCATGCTACGCGAGGTTGCAGCCTCCCCACTTAGAGTTTTGCTTAACAGTGTCATGGGTGATTCCACACGGTAAGTTAAGCTGGTGTGTGCAAGTCGTGTGTTTTCAATTAAAAGATCAGAGACGGAATTAGTCCCGATGGACTAAAGAAACTGCTACTCGTGGGTAAAGAGTACACCTCTCGCAGAGACTAAACCTATTCGGTAGCCGTGTCCATGGTTAAGGATTACATGCGGATGGGCCAAGTGTCGGTCTTAGTGTCGGTCTTCGAGGAGAAACCGTTAAACCGTAACTTGGTTTATGACTTCGACTTGTGATGATGATGATTATTATTATTATGGACTAACCCTTTATATTATTTGAATCCTTGAGTATCCCTCGGACGGTTCTACCTCCGGATATTCACCGTATTCATTTTATAAGCCCTTTATGTGGTGTCGCCGACGCCCGATCGTGGCATTGCTTCGCTTATTTATAAGCCCTTTATGTGGTGTCGCCGACGCCCGACCGTGGCATTGCTTCTGTTTATTTATAAGCCGCCCTTTATGTGGTGTCGCTCAGATGCCCGACTGTGGCATTGCTTCTGTTTATTTATAAGCCCTCTATGTGGTGTCGCTCAGACGCCTGACTATGGCATTTCTTTTATAAGCCCTTTATGCGGTGTCGCCGAGACGCCCGACTGTGGCTTTTCTTTTATACGCCCTTTAGGTGGTGTCTCTTAGACGCCCGACTGCGGCATTCCTTTTAAATCCCTTTATGTGGTGTCGCTAAGACGCCCGACTGTGGCATGTTTGTTATTTATTACATAATTTTTAATACTACTATGTTATTGCATATTCATGAGTAACATGCTTGCGTGCATCAGATTTTTTTTATTATCTTTTGTGACTGACGCCATGAGCATAAAATATTTTCAGCACATCATTGTTATATTATGCATGTGTTCCTAATGTTTGCGAGTACATTCAAAGTACTCACTGGCTTGTCCCTGGCTATTGTCTTGGCCAGATTTCTTGCGTGAAGCGGGGCGTTGCGACGACCGCCCCGGAACCTAAGCAACAGTGATAGCAGCCTTGCAAAGATAGGAGTTAACCTGGTCAGCTGTTCCCGTGGGAAATGGAGTTCCACTGATGATCCACAAACCGCTTCCGCCACCAACCACTAGAAACCATTTGTGTACTCACAGGCCAGAATGGTCTTGTACCGCATATCCTGTAATTTTGCTTGGATTTTCTGTACCGAGTTGATGCCTCATCAGCTAACAGTAGTCCTGGGGCTGATGAGCACGACGACCATTTTCTGGAATTTAATATCCGGAAAAACCGGTCGCGACAGACTTGGTATCAGAGCCAGGCTGACCATTGGCTAATCCTATCTTAGCCAGGTCAATAAACTTAGGCAAACCAGCCCACCAAGCCATAAGTAAACCCCAGCAAAGCTTCTCGCACAAGATAGCCACACAGTGACCCGACGCTTTTAGCAGTCGGTTCCCAACCTATCAACCTAGCCCATCTATCACGCACCAGTGACCAGCACCCAAGGTGTCCCATTCGCAAGCGTGCGAAGGAAGACTCCGTCCCCTTTTTCTATAAAAAGGGCATGCTAGCCCCAACCCAAAGACAACACAACATTTTCCCCAAACCAAGCCACAATGCCCGGTCCGTCAGCACAATGAGACCACAAGAACCAACCTTGGAGGCTTTGTGACCATACTGCAAACCTCACCCGCCGTGCCTATGCGTAGAAGAGCCACCAACATGTTGTGTACCAAGGACCCCGAGCGGTGAGAGCCGCCACACCTGGGCCACCGTACACATTTACGGTAGGGGTCTAGCGCCGAGCGCCTTACAGTTCACCGAAGAACAACTTCCTTTGAGCCACAAGCCATCCAACTAGCTGCTCGAGAGGCTATAGTTCATCTCGTGCACTGTCGCCTGTAGTTAATCGTCGCCGCTCCACTACTACCCCAGACGTGAAGGGTACGGTAGACCACCCCAAGTCGCCAACGGAGATCACGAGACAGATCCTGCATTGTTGCACCTAGTGCGCTATGTAGGTGCACTAGAGGAACTGTTCGATCAAATCACCATTGATCTGATCGCAGTTCGTGGAGAGCTGGTTCGTCGAGCCCCGGCGAGAGAAGAGATCGAGCCCAACGCCGACAACCCAGTCGTGCTGTTCGAACACCCGATCGAGACCCTGAGGTCAGCCCTAGCCATCAGCCATGGTGCCTTGATGACCCCAGAAGTGCTTCGCCGCCTCCTGGGGGCACACTCCAACGGGGTTGTGGTCAACAATCCCCGCGATGGTCATCATCACTACCCTGAGCCTGCAGCCCCTCAACCCTCTCCAGCTAATTCCGACGGTGAGAACTGTGGAGAAGCCTCAACATCCACAAGGGACGCCCGCTTGATGTAAACGGCAGACTAAGTTACTCGAGTAGTGTCGAGTCCCAGTGTATCATCGCTTTGTAATCCTGTGATCCCTTAAATTAACGCAGCCTGTCATCGTGCCTCTGTTTTATATAGTAGTCTTGCATGGATGTATTAGCATGCAGCAGATTTCTCTATCCTTGGCGCAGCCACCAAAACCGCCCCGACAACACCCACAGTGATACGTCACTTTAGTGAGATGTGTGTATCGTGGCTTGACCCCAAGCTGAGCCGGCAAATTCTTTACCTTTCACCACGGTAAAAATGACCCAGCTCCGGTGCTATATAAGGGCCACCGAGTGACCCTGCCAAGCACCCCTCACCTTGTGCACAATTCTCACAACCATTTCTTGCCATGCCGAGCCCCAGTATCTATCTGAGAACTCCAGATGCAACCCCGGGTAGTTTTGTCAAGATATTGTGGATTTTACCCAGATACCATGGGCGCCACCCAGCCACCCCAAGACGAGCTGTTCAAATCGAGAATCACCCCTTCCACCTCGAGATATTGGGCAGCCGTGCACATCCCACCCAGAAACCCAAACCAAGATCCAACGGAGGTCTCCTTCGTAGGGAAATCTATGCCAACCCCACATATGGCCGTAGAAGCTGCGGCATACGGAAGCGCCGCCGCTTTCGATTCATGGTGCCCTTTGCCAGCGAACGAGGGTATTACTATTTTCCGAGCTGTGCAGCACCCGGAGGAGTAACATCTTTTCCAGGTGGACGTATTGAGAGAGACCCCGTCTTGGCCAACCTCGTCCAATACGTCATCGCTCAAGAGCGTTTAACCCAACGCGTGATGGGTTATCTACATAGCCTCGCAGATTTAAATCCTCAGATCGCCATTGGCAGATCATTGAGGCCCGACCAGGAGAGACACATTCATCGTCTGGTCAATCCACTTCCTTCGATAGAAGAAGAGTGTATCCCAGTACCAGAGACGTTTTCTCAGGACCCCGTCCAGTTACCGTTTTCACTTTAGACGTCGCCGCTATAATTATTGTTGTGACGTTTATTCATGTGTTCTAACTTATGCGTGGTGCCCCGAGTTTGTGCGGCAATGTAAACCGTTTAGTTTCAGTTATTGTTGCAATTTGAATCTATTGTATTACTATGTCCTTTCGCGAGAAATCCTGGAGTGAGATTTCTTTTCCCGGTATTGCTGCATCGTTCACGACATGGATTATTTTATTTCCCGCAGCACCACCGCATGCAGACTCACAACCACAATTACACGAACACATACACTGCTTGCAAAATTTTTGCAACAGTGTTACATCTAACTGAGCACCTCCCGGCAGCAGTCAGCGCCCGACACACCCCCACCTACTCCTCATGGTCACCACCACCGCGGAGAGCCAGCAACCGGGCAGCGGCATCGCGACGATCATCGAGGATCATCGCACACAGGAGCACGGAGAGCCCCAGCACCGCTGCCAGCCCTCCGCACAGCACGATCACGTACCAGTCCAGAGCCACCTCCGCCATTACAGCCCCGTCTCGAGCTCCGGCTAGCGGAAACAGAGGAGAAGGAGGGAGGAGGAGGAGCGAAGCCAGGTGCGAGGAAAAGGAGGAGAACACCTCGGCCGTTTTATAGCTCGAGCTCGGTGTACGGTGGGCGAGGTCCACCAACGCCGCTCGTCGCCCGATCGCCGGTGTTCGGAGGCGAATCCTCGAGCAGTGCCGACAGCGCACTGGCCCGCGAAGTGAGTGCACGCTGCACCGGCAGCTAGCACGCCGTGCACTACCGTAGTACGGCCTAGATGCCCTACGCGCTAGGCGTCGCCGGTGGAGAAAGCGCGGGAAAGTGCGTGGGGGAGAGGAAGAAGAGAGAGCCGGAGGAAGAAGAAGAGGCTGACAGTGGAACCGGGTCCACCTATCAGCGAGAGAGAGCACTGTGCTCTCGGGTGCGACCAGCGTATTTTGAGATTTAGAATTTATTCTAAATTTATATCCGGTGTAGAAATCTCTAGTTTTTCTCCTAACCGTAGATTTTTCCACACAGCGCCAGTGTTCCACACTGTATTTTGCACCACTTATTGCCCTCTCACTGTAGCTGTTTTGTTTTGATGCAATCTTGCTATAGAGATAACTCTTAGCAAATCTCAAGGACGAGATTTTTCTTAAGGGGGGTAGTGTTGTGGCACCCCAAATTTATTAACTTTGTTTTGCTAATAAAAATCTTGCCAGGAAATTTAACTTTCCTTTTTCTTGGTTTTTCTTGATTTCAAAACCATTCTTTTCTTGGTTATGTTGGAGTTGTTCCCTAAGATGGAAAATCTTTTACTTATAATATTGGACTTGTTTATCCACTCAAGAAAAACTTTTCTTTTATTAGTAGAACTAATTACATAATTAATTTGCTTGATCTTTAGTTTCTTGAAAAATGGTTTTCCAAGATTATATGGCCATAATTGAACTACAACCATTTGATAAATTCACCTAAAATTCCAACCAAAAATTGGTAATGTCTGGTGATGTTTTTAAATCACTTTTGTGCAAAGTTATAATTTATTCATGAATTATTTTGAGCTCTACACCCAACTTTCTTCTCTGGTCCAGTAGGCATTTTTGCACTGCAACTCATTTAAATACTTCTTTCTAGCCTCCACCAAAATTATGGGATGTCAGTAGGAGCATATTATTCCACTATATGCAAAAATCCAAGGATGTTATTTGAAAATTTTGAGTGAATCAGCCTCATCTTCATTCTGGTCCAACATGATGGATTGTACGGCAACCATATCCTTGCTTGCTCATTGGCCCTTGATTCTTCCTCCTACTTGTAGTGTACCTTGCCAAACCCCTAAGTCCAGGAGCATGCAAGCATTGTAATACTTTTGGTTCATGAGATGATGCCATTTAAGTTCTGTCCAGAATTGAAGTTTTGCAAAACTTGCACTAGCAAGTTTGTGCTTTTCACAAACCAACCTCACCACCCTCTTGAGCATCCAAAGAGACTTCAATCTGGAAGAATTGGCCACTCCAAGAAATGCCTAGGTGCCTGTGGCATTTTGACAAACACCCTGAGTGCAAGGCCAGATTTGGCATGATTTCAAGTCTACATGGTGAACTTGGTCTCTAGACCAAACCACCTTGTCCCTTGATCTTCCCTCTATCACTAACCTAGTTCTGTTGCTTGCCAACCTGGCCTGAGACCTCTAGCATGCCCCGGCATTTTATCGAACACATTCCGTGCGTGCTCTGGGCGCGAGCAGAGCACGCCAGACAGACGAGCCACGGCCGAGCCGACACGTCGCGCCCTGGTTTTGGCCCGCTCAGAGCGCCACGCCACGCACTCCCCTTCTCACAAAGAACCCGCCAAGCCGCCTGGCAGCCTACAGACCGCTGCCGAGCCTTGGCGGCATGTCGGCGTCCGCAGCGACGCCTGCCTCGGCCGGTGCCGCCTAAGCCACCAGCCGCCGCCACCTGCCCCTTAAGCATCTCCACTCATCCGCAGCCTCGCCCCTAGCGCGCCGCCGCCACGCCGCCATAGTTACAGAAGACGGTTGCCGCAACCTTATCCCGGCCGCGCGAACCGCTTTGGCGAGTCTATTTAAGGAGCCCCGAGCTCATCCTCGCACGCAGCAGCCTCTCACTATCCTCCTAGTGCCCCGCTGCCGCCAATTGAGGGGGAAGAGGCCGTCTTCACCGACTCCGGCCAGTTCGGACACCGCCGCCTCCCGGCTCCATTCAGCATAACCAGAGCCTCCCCGGCCCTCCCGACACCACCAACAGAATCCACTCCATCTTGCGGAGCCACCTGCACTTCACCGCGACGGGAGCCACCGGCCGAAATCCACTTTACTCCCGACGCCGCCGGCCGCCGCGAAGCTCGTCGACGGCGATTCCCTCCACCTCCGACGACCCTGCAACCAACGGAAGGATCGCCCCAGATCCGCGGATCCATCCTCGCTGTCGCCTCCCAAGGACCCGCTGTCACGGGCGGCGATCGCCGAGTCCCGCACCGCCGGGCAGAGGAAGGGAGGGAGGGCGACTGGTCTAACTCGACCATGGGCTGCAGCCCACTGCCGCGACCCAGCCCTGCCTCTACGTAGTAAGTGAAGGCGCTTTCTCAGTACGCTTCGCCTTCGACGTATGCTTATATTCGAAACGTTTTTCTTTTTCTGTTTATTTTTAAAAACAGATTTTGACCAGGACTTTGACTGGCTATAACTTTTTAAATACAACTCCAAATGAAATGATTCTTTTTCCTACCTCTCTCAAATTTGATGTAGTTTATTTTAAGATTTATTTGATTATTTTTCAAAACAAATTTTTGTGCTGTTTTGGATTTGTGTGTTAATTCAAATTTATTTTAAAATAGGACTTTGGAGAGAGAGAATAAAACTTTCAAAAGTTTTGGAGTGCACCCTGCCTTACCACACATTGAAGGCAAGCATTCTGAACCATGGCACAATATGTTGCATGCATTGTTTGACATGATCATGACACCACCTCATTACATGGAACTCGTTATATTATGTGGTGGTATGATCATTTGCATGCATGCTTATTTAAATTTTCCTTGCTGTTGGAAATGGACTTGCTTGGGATGATGACCATCCTCGTATGCCTTTCGTGCCTACCGGAAGGAAATGGGAAAGTCGTTGTCTTGGGTAGACCAGAGCTTGTCCCTAGTTCCTCGTCGAGACGAGTGTGTCCGGCATGGCATGAAGGGTATGATGAGTGGTGACTCTGTCTGTTGGATGAAATATATTTGTTATTTGTTATACTAATCATGCAAGGAATACTTAAACCTCCTGAGTCGACCCTAGATCGAGTCTTGTTCCAGTAACCCCATGCTTGTTTTGTACTACCACTCGTCTCTACAAAGTAGAGTATGGTTCAGTAAGTTGTCAACCTCTTTCTAGCACACACCATACAGAGAGGCCATGGTGGAAGATATCGGTTGAAGCCGGTAGGCATGCAACCTGGTCCGGGGGCATGGGTGTTTCCGGTTGAGACCGAGAGGGGAGGCCACCCCTTAGAGCACGCGTTATAAATTTGATCCCATGCTTCGCGAGGTTGTAGCCTCCCCACTTAGAGTTTTGCTTAACAGGTGTCATGGGTGATTCCACACGGTAAGTTAAGCTGGTGTGCAAGTCGTGTGTTTTAAATTAAAAGACCGTAGACGGAATTAGTCCCGATGGACTAAAGAAATCCGTTACTCATGGGTAAAGAGTACACCCTCTGCAAAGACTAAACCTATTCGGATAGCCGTGTCCATGGTTGAGGATTATAGTCTGGGATGGGCCAAGTGTCGGTCTTAGTGTCGGTCTTCGGAGGAGAAACTGTTAAACCAGAACTTGGTTTATGACTTGTGACTTGTAATGATGATGATGATTATTATTATGGATGATTATTATTATGGACTAACCCCTTTATATTATTTGAATCCTTGAGTATCCCTGGGACGGTTCTACCTCCTGGATATTCACCGTATTCATTTTATAAGCCCTTTATGTGGTGTCGCTGAGACGCCCGACTGTGGCATTGCTTCTATTTATTTATAAGCCCTTTATGTGGTGTCGCCGACGCCTCGATCGTGGCATTGCTTCTGCTTATTTATTAGCCCTTTATTTGGTGTCGCCGACGCCTCGATCGTGGCATTGCTTCGCTTATTTATAAGCCCTTTATGTGGTGTCGCCGACGCCTCGATCGTGGCATTTCTTTTATAAGCCCTTTATGCGGTATCGCCGAGACGCCTGATTGTGGCATTTCTTTTATACGCCCTTTAGGTGGTGTCGCTTAGACGCCCGACTGCGACATTCCTTTTAAAGCCCTTTATGTGGTGTCGCTAAGACGCCCGACTGTGGCATGTTTGTTATTTATTTCATAATTTTTAATACTACTATGTTATTGCATATTCATGAGTAACATGCTTGCGTGCATCAGATTTTTTTTTATTATCTTTTGTGACTGACGCCATGAGCATAAAATATTTTCAGCACATCATTGTTATATTATGTCTGTGTTCATAATGTTTGCGAGTACATTCAAAGTACTCACTGGCTTGTCCCTGGCTATTGTCTTGGCCAGATTTCTTGCGTGAAGCGGGGCGTTGCGACGACCGCCCCGGAACCTAAGCAACAGTGATAGCAGCCTCGCGAAGATAGGAGTTAACCTGGTCAGCTATTCTCGTGGGAAATGGAGTTCCACTAATGATCCACAAACCGCTTCCGCCACCAACCACTAGAAACCATTTGTGTACTCACAGGCCAGAATGGTTTTGTACCGCATATCCTGTAATTTTGCTTGGATTTTCTGTACCGAGTTGATGCCTCATCAGCTAACAGTAGTCCTGGGGTTGATGAGCACGACGGCCATTTTCTGGAAATTAATATCCAGAAAAACCGGTCGCGACATAATACTCATATCATCAAGATCAATCAAGCAGGAAGTAGGGTATTACCTCCATAGAGAGGGCGCGAACCTGGGTAAACATCGTGTCCCCTGACTCCTGTTACCATCTGCCTTAGACGCATAGTTCGGGACCCCCTACCCGAGATCCGCCGGTTTTGACACCGACATTGGTGCTTTCATTGAGAGTTCCGCTGTGTGTTCGGCAAAAGGTCGATGGCTCGCCTGCAGATCAACTGCGACTTCGGCATCTTCGTCACCAGCTCAACTGGTCACCTTGGTTCGACCAAGGGCTGCGCCCTACCTCCGATCGTCATGTTCGGATGAGGGCCTTGATCAACATCAACTCCGATCTCTATCAAGATCATGGAGGAATCATCCAGGGAGCCCGGGGGCTCAACGTCAACATTGCCCTCGGGCGACCATACTGTTTTTCTGGACAGACGCCACTACCTCCTCAAGTGTCGTTTTAACGATTGCTTCGATGGAATTGTGCGGAATTGAGTCTACAACAACCCTGGAATATTTTGTCGAGTTCTGATGGAGGAATCTCCGGCAATCTCCAATATACCGGAGCCGCATTGAATCTGGACGAGTTTAGGGCGTGGTGTCCAGCTTCTAGCTTGTACATCCTTTGGAAGATCCAACCTTTGATCGGCTGCGGAATTCCTATATCTTCCACCCCTCAAAATTTCAGCTCAATCCGACCGTCCGAACTCCGGGAACCTTCCGATTAGTGCATCACTTTTCGGATCTGTTTTCTGCACGAAAACGAATCCGACCCGAGTTCATATCTTTTATGAATGGATTTCGGACGTCCTTTTTGAAGGAATTTTTTGTATGGGGTATTTTGTTTTGTTCTCGAACATGATCTTCAACATCATGCTGGTGTCAAACCACTTCGGCAATATTGCTCCACGGCTGCCGACCTGCGCTAGACACGTCGCTACTTTGTTGAGCCGAGCTCAACTTCTTCGGATCATCATCTCGGCAAGCTGAACAAGAGTCCGGCATCGTGAAGGATAAATCATCACCAACATCGCCGCCCGACGGATTATACGGGGTGGGCATACCGGCATCACCGCACGGTCGCTTCATCAAGCCGGCATCGACCACGTCACGACCTACATCAACAGGGCCGCACGATCGCTACTTCAAGCTGGTGTCCATCACGCCGACCTACTTCGACATCTCGGCTGGACCGGGGGCTTCGCCATCTCTTCATCAACCTACTCCGGACACTTCGGCGTCACTAGCCGACCAGCTCCGGCCACGTTAGCTGGATCAAGGCTCTGCCGGCGAAGCTAACCTTTGCCAAGATTGCCATGCCGCCATTTATCGCCCATCGTGCAATGGGTGCGCGGATCGAGTCCCAATTTTGGGAATCACCTTCCTTCGGATTGCTACAACAAATAAACCAGGTGCTATTAATCCCAGATTTTTTCTTGGGTTCATTTTTCCAAGGAATTATTACTCTGGTTTGTCCATCGATGTACACATGTTCATCAAATGGTGGCCGATTAACGATAAATGATGGTGGTTCGGTCGGTTTCGTGACATAGTCCGACGAACGCCGATCCGAGCTCGGACCGACCTGTGAATTCAGGCTTTGCCACGCCTTTATCAAGATCACGCCGACGCCTCTGATCGACAATGACTTCGGCGCCAGCCATATTTCTTTTATTACTCAATTTGCATAAATTATTTATTATGCAACGATTTTTTAATTTTATTATTAGTATTATCCCGGTCTGCACTATTTTTGTGCACAGAAAATGATCCAGCCGGACAATATACTTTAGCGCCACTCGGCTGGACGGGGCTTCATCAACACTTCATTACCCCATGCAGGGGACTTCGGCATCACTCTGCCGTCCTTCATTGAACGTGCTATGTCACCACTTCGGAGTGCCGAGCTCTTTGTTCCCCCACCTCAGGATCGGCTTGGGGGATGGAACCTTGTCCCGCATCAAGCTCGGACTGCGTCGTCAATACCGAACACATTAACCAGCTAAGTTGCCTTCATGCTCAAAGTTCTAAATTTTGAACTTGTGTTCGGCTCGACCAAGCGTTATACTTTTTTGGAAAAATGTTGCTTGTAAATTTTTTTTTCTTGTCCAAACTTTGTTTGTGACGCATAAATTCAAATACCCAACTCATTTGGGGGCTTCCTTCATGAAGCTTTTCCTCTTGCATATGATTATACTTGTACGGCTTCGTTCCTTGTTCGTGTATTACGCCACAATATGCACCATATTGAATTAAGTGATTTGCAAGCTGGGTTGCCTTGCTCCTGTGTTTACCCCTATGTTCCCGATTGTTCGGCTAGGAAGTAAAGGGAGCACCTCTACGATTGTCACAATCGGGCCACCCGAGCTGGACCTCAGACTGGGTGAAGCCGAAAGCTAGCGCTCTTACTGTTTTCAATAATGGTCGGCACACAACGGAACTCATGAGTACAAAAAATCTATTGCACAAGTCTCATATTAACAATGAGCACCGAAGAAAGGTATCGGTGGGGGTACTATTTTCTTTGAAGATACTTCTTACACTTTATTAGTAATATCGCATAAGTTCCCTGAGCGCGCTTTGTCTGTTACAGCCTTATGACCTGATTTCCTGGTTATTGGAAACACCATCGATATTCTCGACAGATGGAGTACATAACACTTTTCGGTCCTTGACCGAAGAGGGAGAAGCCGACGGTCGGTTAAGACGCGTTTAAAGTTCGGTTGAACATAGATATGATATAAGTACTTCCGTACATACAATCATTCTTTTACCAAAGTCACTTGGGCGCTCTTATGTTTATTTGATCCGTTTTATAATAAGTGTTTTTCTTCTTAGTCGTTGCAGAGTTTTTATTATTATTTATCACTCCTTTTCTCGACACGAGTGTGCGTTCACTAGCCGGGGAGCCTAATTTCTCTCTCAAAACCAAAGCCGTAGGCTGACCCGCTTGAAGTCTTGAGATAGGATGTGTCATGTTAAGGCACGACAGAAGCACTTTTTTTTTTCTAAAGTCCAATTTTCGATTGGCACCAACACTTGATCTTGTTCGACATCATGTTTTTACCGACGCTTTTTGGTTTTCTAAGCTTTTGGCACTTTTAAACTATTTTTGTGTTTTCAGCACAAGTCTCGCAGGCAACGCCGACACCTTTAGAGATTCGCAAAACATTCTCGGATATTGCTATATATGCATCAGTTTCAATTGTGTCTTCGGTCAATAGTTGGTTGTTCGGCTCCCACGCTTGCCTCCCACGCCCGCTTTGTTCGCAAGGTGTGCAAAGGAGAACCATCGCGATTGTGCTTCTAGCTCGCATGGTCAAGCACCTCAAGAGAGACAGCCAAAACTAACTGTCACAATAGGTGTAAACTGGTCAGCGATCCGATGACTATATTAAATGACGGCCATTCATAACATTGGTCAAGTGTTTCCGCTTGACCTCGATCGTCACTGAACACTACCGGGGCTAGTAACTCGCCTCCCAAGCTAAATCCTCAATATTTTGCTCTTACATTGAGCTGAGGTTTCATGATCATGCTTAGCATGACAACCCAAAGAAAGGAACCGATAAGCGGACTATTTTCTTTGGATGACATTTCTTCTGTTAAACAGTAATATAACATATCTCTCTGTGTACCTTTGTTTATAAAACCGTATGGCCAGATTGCCTTGTTTGTCGTAAATCTTTGCCCTCATAAAGGCTTTATAAAGTAGGACAAACACTCCTCGGCTATTGGCCAAGGAGGTTGAAGCCGATGGTCGGTCAACAAAGTTTTGTACAATGCGGATCTGAGCATTAATGACATAAAGTACTTGGATACATTGAGTCATTACACATAATTTGTGATTTTACTATGGATATCGATCTCATTCGCCACCCGTGCCTGCATTAAGGCTCGGGGGCTACTGGGCTTCGGGCTTATTATTTACAAATATTAAAGGGGCACATCAATCCCCTGATCTGGTGTGGCCACCCGACCATTGTCTCGGGGGCTACTGCATTGCCCGTTCTATGAAGAAAATTTTAAGTGCAATACAGTTTCCGAGGAGATTTTGATCCTCAGGTTGGTCGGCCGCACCCAACCCAAGTCTCGAGGACTGAGCACGCCGCTTTTTGTGTCCCGAAGTATTCTACCGAGCTAGGACTTGATCCTCGGGCCGATTTTGCAAATCAACCTGAGTCTTGGCGGCTATTGGGATCAGCGGTCTTACGTCATCCTTCAGGTGCATCTCGGGTCTTAGACCGATACACACCTTGTGGGCTATTGGCTATGTATCTCGGCAGAGAATAAATTGCACCAATCAAAAATATTGACAAAATCGCCCACATTCGGGTGGTGCACCACTCGAAGCAGTCCGCATAAAGCTCGGACGCTAGTGGCTGGCTCCATAGAGGGCATTTCCGCATTAAGCTCGCTAAACTCCTTCAAACTTCTTTGAACCAACGTGATTTACGACACCTCGATACAGTCCGCGTTGGAGCTCGGATACATAGTCCGCGTTGGAGCTCGGATACATTCCAGCGTTAGAGCTAGGAAGCAGTCCGCATTGGTGCTCGCTGCAAAGATACTCGAATGCAGTCCGCGTTGGAGCTCGGACGCAAAAGGACGCTGCCGCCGGGAACAACTTCAAACCCGAGGTGTGGCATAAAATAACAAGGCATTGATAAAGGACGGAAACTTAAAGGCTCTCGGATACCCGACGTAAACTCGTCGAATGCATTTCAGCGATCCTCAAGATCAAGATGAGAAGATTTGTTGAACCAGTTTTCAAGACCGACGATCAAGATGAAGAACAGTTCGAAGAATCGAGGAGCGCCCCAACTTGAAGACCGGTTCAGGGGGCTACTGACGGTGTCCTGGACTAGGGGGTACTCACCACGTTGTCTCCCGATCAGCTTGATTGGGCCGAGGATCCCCATGGTCAGATACTCATGGGCCAGTCCGACAGCTTGCCGATATAAGTACTTCGTACATACAATCATTCTTTTACCTAAGTCACTTGGGGGCTCTTATGTTTATTTGATCCGTTTTATAATAAGTGTTTTTCTTCTTAGTCGTTGCAGAGTTTTTATTATTATTTATCACTCCTTTTCTCGACACGAGTGTGCGGTCACTAGCCGGGGAGCCTAATTTCTCTCTCAAAACCGAAGCCGTAGGCTGACCCGCTTGAAGTCTTGAGATAGTATGTGTCATGTTAAAGCACGGCAGAAGCACTTTTTTTTCTAAAGTCCAATTTTCGGATTGGCACAGAACACTTGATCTTGTTCGGACATCATGTTTTTACTGATGTTTTTTGGTTTTCCAAGCTTTTGGCACTTTTGAACTATTTTTGTGTTTTCAGCACAAGTCTCGCAGTGCAACGCCGGACACCTTAAGAGATTCGGCAAAAACATTCTCGGATATTGCTATATATGCATCAGTTTCGAATTGTGTCTTCGGTCAATAGTTGGCTTGCCCGACTCCCACGCTTGCCTCCTACGCTCCGCTTTGTTCGGCTAGGTGTGCAAAGGGAGAACCACTGCGATTGTTCTTCCAGCTCGCATGGTCAAGCACCTCAGTGGAGAAAGTCGAAAACTGACTGTCACAATAGTTGTAAACTGGTCAGCGATCCGATGACTATATTAAATGACGGGCCATTCATAACATTGGCCGAAGTGTTTCCGCTTGACCTCGATCGTCGCCAACACTACCGGGGCTAGTAATCGCCTCCCAAGCTAAATCCTCAATATTTTGCTCTTACATTGGAGATGAGGTTTCATGATCATGCTTAGCATGACAACCCAAAGAAAGGAATCGATAGCGGGACTATTTTCTTTGGATGACATTTCTTCTGTTAAACAGTAATATAACATATCTCTCTGTGTACCTTTGTTTATAAAACCGTATGGACAGATTGCCTTGTTTGTCGTAAATCTTTGCCCTCATAAAGGCTTTATAAAGTAGGACAAACACTCCTCGCCTACTGGCCAAGGAGGTTGAAGCCGATGGTCGGTCAACAAAGTTTTGTACAATGCGGATCTGGGCATTAATGACATAAAGTCCTTGGATACATTGAGTCATTACACATAATTTGTGATTTTACTATGGATATCGATCCTTAATTCGGCCACCCGTTCCCGCATTAAGGCTCAGGGGCTACTGGGCTTCGGGCTTATTATTTACAAATATTAAAGGGGCACATCAATCCCCTGATCTGGTGTGGCCACCCGACCAGTGTCTCGGGCTACTGCATTGCCTATTCTATGCGAAAATTTTAAGTGCAATACAGCTTCGAGGAGATTTTGATCCTCGGGTTGGTCGGCCGCACCCAACCCAAGTCTCGAGGACTGAGCACGCCGCTTTTGTGTCCCAAGTATTTTGTCGAAGCTAGGACTTGATCCTCGGCCGATTTTGCAAATCAACCTTGAGTCTCGGCGGCTATTGGGATCAGCGGTCTTCGTCATCCTTCGTGTGCATCTCGGTCTTAGACCGATACACACCTTGTGGGCTATCGCTATGTATCTCGGTAGAGAATAAATTGCACCAATCAAAATATTGACAAAATCGCCCACATTCGGGTGGTGCACCACTCGAAGCAGTCCGCATAAAGCTCGGACGCTAGTGGCTGGCTCCATAGAGGGCATTTCCGGCATTAAGCTCGGCTAAACTCCTTCAAACTTCTTTGAACCAACGTGATTTACGACACCTCAGATACAGTCCGGCGTTGGAGCTCGGATACAGTCCGACGTTGGAGCTTGGATACATAGTCCGGCGTTGGAGCTCCGATACATTCCGGCGTTAGAGCTAGGAAGCAGTCCGGCATGGGTGCTCGGCTGCAAAAGATACCTCAAATGCAGTCCGGCGTTGGAGCTCGGACGCAAAAGGACGCTGCCGCCCGGGAACAACTTCAAACCCGAGGTGTGGCATAAAAATAACAAGGCATTGATAAAGGCCGGAAACTTAAAGGGGCTCCTCGGATACCCGATGTGTAAACTCTTCGAATGCATTTCGGCGATCCTCAAGATTGAAGATGAGAAGATTTGTTGAACCAGTTTTCAAGACCGACGACCGAAGATGAAGAACAGTTCGAAGAATCGAGGAGCGCCCCAACTTGAAGACCGGTTCGGGGGCTATCGACGGTGTCCTGGACTAGGGGGTACTCACCACGTTGTCTCCCGATCAGTTGGATTGGGCCGAGGATCCCCATGGCCGTATACTCATGGGCCAGTCCGGACAGTTGCCGATATAAGTACTTCGGTACATACAATCATTCTTTTACCTAAGTCACTTGGGGGCTCTTATGTTTATTTGATCCGTTTTATAGTAAGTGTTTTTCTTCTTAGTCGTTGCAGAGTTTTTATTATTATTTATCACTCCTTTTCTCGACACGAGTGTGCGGTCACTAGCCGGGGAGCCTAATTTCTCTCTCAAAACCGAATCCGTAGGCTGACCCGCTTGAAGTCTTGAGATAGTATGTGTCATGTTAAAGCACGGCAGAAGCACTTTTTTTCTAAAGTCCAATTTTCGGATTGGCACCGAACACTTGATCTTGTTCGGACATCATGTTTTTACTGACGTTTTTTGGTTTTCCAAGCTTTTGGCACTTTTAAACTATTTTTATGTTTTCAGCACAAGTCTCGCAGTGCAACGCCGGACAACTTTAGAGATTCCGCAAAAACATTCTCAGATATTGCTATATATGCATCAGTTTTGAATTGTGTCTTCCGTCAATAGTTGGGTTTCCCGGCTCCCACGCTTGCCTCCTACGCTCCGCTTTGTTCGGCTAGGTATGCAAAGGGAGAACCACTGCGATTGTGCTTCCAGCTCGCATGGTCAAGCACCTCGATGGAGAAAGTCAAAACTGACGTCACAATAGGTGTAAACTGGTCAGCGATCCGATGACTATATTAAATGACGGGCCATTCATAACATTGGTCAAGTGTTTCCGCTTGACCTCGATCGTCACCAACACTACCGGGGCTAGTAATCGACTCCCAAGCTAAATCCTCAATATTTTGCTCTTACATTGAGCTGAGGTTTCATGATCATGCTTAGCATGACAACCCAAAGAAAGGAACCGATAGCGGACTATTTTCTTTGGATGACATTTCTTACATTAAACAGTAATATAACATATCTCTCTGTGTACCTTTGTTTATAAAACCGTATGCCCAGATTGCCTTGTTTGTCGTAAATCTTTGCCCTCATAAAGGCTTTATAAAGTAGGACAAACATTCCTCGGCTACTGGCCAAGGAGGTTGAAGCCGATGGTCGGTCAACAAAGTTTTTTTTTGTACAATGCGGATCTGAGCATTAATGACATAAAGTAGTTGGATACATTGAGTCATTACACATAATTTGTGATTTTACTATGGATATCGATCCTTAATTCGGCCACCCGTGCCTGCATTAAGGCTCGGGGGCTACTGGGCTTCGGGCTTATTATTTACAAATATTAAAGGGGCACATCAATCCCCTAATCTGGTGTGGCCACCCGACCAGTGTCTCGGGGGCTACTGCATTGCCTGTTCTATGCAGAAAATTTTAAGTGACAGTTTCGGAGGAGATTTTGATCCTCAGGTTGGTCGGCCGCACCCAACCCAAGTCTCGAGGATCGAGCACGCCGCTTTTGTGTCCCAAGTATTCTGCGAAGTTAGGACTTGATCCTCGGCCGATTTTGCAAATCAACCTTGAGTCTCGCGCCATCGGGATCAGCGGTCTTACGTCATCCTTCAGTGCATCTCGGTCTTAGACCGATACACACCTTGTGGGCTATCGCTATGTATCTCGGCAGAGAATAAATTGCACCAATAAAAATATTGACAAAATCGCCCACATTCGGGTGGTGCACCACCTCGAAGCAGTCCGCATAAAGCTCGGACGCTAGTGGCTGGCTCCATAGAGGGCATTTCCGGCATTAAGCTCGGCTAAACTCCTTCAAACTTCTTTGAACCAAGGTGATTTACGACTCCTCAGATACAGTCCGGCGTTGGAGCTCGGATACAGTCCGGCGTTGGAGCTCGGATACATAGTCCAGCGTTGGAGCTCGGATACATTCCGACGTTAGAGCTGGGAAGCAGTCCGGCATTGGTGCTCGGCTGCAAAAGATACCTTGAATGCAGTCCGGCGTTGGAAATCAGACGCAAAAGGACGCTGCCGCCCGGGAACAACTTCAAACCCGAGGTGTGGCATAAAAATAACAAGGCATTGATAAAGGCCGGAAACTTAAAGGGGCTCCTCGGATACCCGACGTGTAAACTCGTCGAATGCATTTCGGCGATCCTCAAGATCGAAGATGAGAAGATTTGTTGAACCAGTTTTCAAGACCGACGACCGAAGATGAAGAACAGTTCAGAAGAATCGAGGAGCGTCCCCAACTTGAAGACCGGTTCAGGGGGCTACTGACGGTGTCCTGGACTAGGGGGTACTCACCACGTCTTCTCCCGATCAGTTGGATTGGGCCGAGGATCCCCATGGCCGTATACTCATGGGCCAGTCCGGACAGTTGCCGATATAAGTACTTCGGTACATACAATCAATCTTTTACCTAAGTCACTTGGGGGCTCTTATGTTTATTTGATCCGTTTTATAATAAGTGTTTTTCTTCTTAGTCGTTGCAGAGTTTTTATTATTATTTATCACTCCTTTTCTCGACAGGAGTGTTAGGTCACTAGCCGGGGAGCCTAATTTCTCTCTCAAAACCGAAGCCGTAGGCTGACCCGCTTGAAGTCTTGAGATAGGACGTGTCATGTTAAAGCACGGCAGAAGCACTTTTTTTTCTAAAGTCCAATTTTCGGATTGGCACCGAACACTTGATCTTGTTCGGACATCATGTTTTTACTGACGTTTTTTGGTTTTCCAAGATTTTGGCACTTTTAAACTATTTTTGTGTTTTCAGCACAAGTCTCATGATTAACGCCGACACCTTTAGAGATTCGCAAAACCATTCTCGGATATTGCTATATATGCATCAGTTTTGAATTGTGTCTTCGGTCAATAGTTGGGTTTCCGGCTCCCACGCTTGCCTCCTACGCCCGCTTTGTTCGGCTAGGTGTGCAAAGGAGAACCATCGCGATTGTGCTTCCAAATGCATGGTCAAGCACCTCGATGGAGAAAGCCTAAAACTGACTGTCACAATAGGTGTAAACTGGTCAGCGATCCGATGACTATATTAAATGACGGGCCATTCATAACATTGGCCGAAGTGTTTCCGACTTGACCTCGACTGTCGCCAAACACTACCGGGGCTAGTAATCGGACTCCCAAGCTAAATCCTCAATATTTTGCTCTTACATTGAGCTGAGGTTTCATGATCATGCTTAGCATGACAACCCAAAGAAAGGAACCGATAGCGGGACTATTTTCTTTGGATGACATTTCTTCTGTTAAATAGTAATATAACATATCTCTCTGTGTACCTTTGTTTATAAAACCGTATGGCCAGATTGCCTTGTTTGTCATAAATCTTTGCCCTCATAAAGGCTTTATAAAGTAGGACAAACACTCCTCGGCTACTAGCCAAGGAGGTTGAAGCCGATGGTCGGTCAACAAAGTTTTATACAATGCGGGTCTGAGCATTGACATAAAGTACTTGGATACATTGAGTCATTACACATAATTTGTGATTTTACTATGGATATCGATCCTTAATTCGGCCACCCGTGCCCGCATTAAGGCTCGGGGGCTACTGGGCTTCGGGCTTATTATTGACAAATATTAAAGGGGCACATCAATCCCCTGATCTGGTGTGGCCACCCGACCAGTGTCTCGGGGGCTACTGCATTGCCTGTTCTATGCAGAAAATTTTAAGTGCAATACAGTTTCCGGGGAGATTTTGATCCTCGGGTTGGTCGGCCGCACCCAACCCAAGTCTCGAGGATCGAGCACGCCGCTTTTGTGTCCCAAGTATTCTGCCGAAGCTAGGACTTGATCCTCGGCCGATTTTGCAAATCAACCTTGAGTCTCGGCTCCATCGGGATCAGCGGTCTTCGTCATCCTTCAGTGCATCTCGGTCTTAGACCGATACACACCTTGTGGGCTATCGCTATGTATCTCGGCAGAGAATAAATTGCACCAATCAAAATATTGACAAAATCGGCCCACATTCGGGTGGTGCACCACCTCGAAGCAGTCCGCAAAAGCCCGGACACTAGTGGCTGGCTCCATAGAGGGCATTTCCGGCATTAAGCTCGGCTAAACTCCTTCAAACTTCTTTGAACCAAGGTGATTTACGACACCTCAGATACAGTCCGGCGTTGGAGCTCGGATACAGTCCGACGTTGGAGCTCGGATACATAGTCCAGCGT
This sequence comes from Aegilops longissima, assembly GCA_021605205.1. Classification (NCBI taxonomy): domain Eukaryota; kingdom Viridiplantae; phylum Streptophyta; class Magnoliopsida; order Poales; family Poaceae; genus Aegilops; species Aegilops longissima. Next base: position 175,356,436 of record CM038679.1, read on the forward strand.
TGGAGCGCGGATACATTCCGACGTTAGAGCTGGGAAGCAGTCCGGCATTGGTGCTCGGCTGCAAAAGATACCTCGAATGCAGTCCGGCGTTTGAGCTCGGACGCAAAGGACGCTGCCGCCGGGAACAACTTCAAACCCGAGGTGTGGCATAAAAATAACAAGGCATTGATAAAGGCCGAAACTTAAAGGGCTCCTCGGATACCCGACGTAAACTCGTCGAATGCATTTCGCGATCCTCAAGATCAAGATGAGAAGATTTGTTGAACCAGTTTTCAAGACCGACGATCAAGATGAAGAACAGTTCGAAGAATCGAGGAGCGCCCCAACTTGAAGACCGGTTCGGGGCTCGACGGTGTCCCGGACTAGGGGTACTCACCACGCCGCCTCCCGATCGCTTGATTGGGCCGAGGATCCCCATGGTCAGATACTCATGGGCCAGTCCGGACAGCTGCCGATATAAGTACTTCGTACATACAATCATTCTTTTACCTAAGTCACTTGGGGCTCTTATGTTTATTTGATCCGCTTTATAATAAGTGTTTTTCTTCTTAGTCGCTGCAGAGTTTTTATTATTATTTATCACTCCTTTTCTCGACACGAGTTTAGGTCACTAGCCGGGAGCCTAATTTCTCTCTCAAAACCGAAGCCGTAGGTGACCCGCTTGAAGTCTTGAGATAGGATGTGTCATGTTAAAGCACGCAGAAGCACTTTTTTTTCTAAAGTCCAATTTTGGATTGGCACCAACACTTGATCTTGTTCGACATCATGTTTTTACCGACGCTTTTTGGTTTTCCAAGCTTTTGGCACTTTTAAACTATTTTTGTGTTTTCAGCACAAGTCTCGCAGATCAACGCTTGACACCTTTAGAGATTCGCAAAACCATTCTCGGATATTGCTATATATGCATCAGTTTTGAATTGTGTCTTCAACAATAGTTGGGTTGCCTGGCTCCACGCTTGCCTCCTACGCCCGCTTTGTTCGGCTAGGTGTGCAAAGGGAGAACCACTGCGATTGTGCTTCCAGCTCGCATGGTCAAGCACCTCAGTGGAGAAAGCCTAAAACTGACTGTCACAATAGGTGTAAACTGGTCAGCGATCCGATGACTATATTAAATGACGGGCCATTCATAACATTGGCCGAAGTGTTTCCGACTTGACCTCGACTGTCGCCAAACACTACCGGGGGCTAGTAACTGGCCTCCCAAGCTAAATCCTCAATATTTTGCTCTTACATTGGAGCTGAGGTTTCATGATCATGCTTAGCATGACAACCCAAAGAAAGGAACCGATAGCGGGACTATTTTCTTTGGATGACATTTCTTCTGTTAAATAGTAATATAACATATCTCTCTGTGTACCTTTGTTTATAAAACCGTATGGCCATATTGCCTTGTTTGTCGTAAATCTTTGCCCTCATAAAGGCTTTATAAAGTAGGACAAACACTCCTCGGCTACTGGCCAAGGAGGTTGAAGCCGATGGTCGGTCAACAAAGTTTTGTACAATGCGGATCTGAGCATTAATGACATAAAGAACTTGGATACATTAAGTCATTACACATAATTTGTGATTTTACTATGGATATCGATCCTTAATTCGGCCACCCGTGCCCGCATTAAGGCTCGGGGGCTACTGGGCTTCGGGCTTATTATTTACAAATATTAAAGGGGCACATCAATCCCCTGATCTGGTGTGGCCACCCGACCCGATGTCTCGGGGGCTACTTGCATTGCCTGTTCTATGCGTAAAATTTTAAGTGCAATACAGCTTCGAGGAGATTTTGATCCTCGGGTTGGTCGGCCGCACCCAACCCAAGTCTCGAGGACTGAGCACGCCGCTTTTGTGTCCCAAGTATTCTGCCGAGCTAGGACTTGATCCTCGGCCGATTTTGCAAATCAACCCGAGTCTCGGCGGCTCATCGATCAGCGGTCTTACATCATCCTTCGGTGCATCTCGGGTCTTAGACCGATACACACCTTGTGGGCTATTGGCTATGTATCTCGGCAGAGAATAAATTGCACCAATCAAAATATTGACAAAAATCGCCCACATTCGGGTGGTGCACCACCTCGAAGCAGTCCGCATAAAGCTCGGACGCTATTGGCTGGCTCCATAGAGGGCATTTCCGGCATTAAGCTCGGCTAAACTCCTTCAAACTTCTTTGAACCAAGGTGATTTACTTACACCTCGACACTGATCGGCGTTGGAGCTCGGATACAGTCCGGCGTTGAGCTCGGATACATAGTCCAGCGTTGGAGCTCGGATACATTCCGCGTTAGAGCTGGAAGCAGTCCGCATTGGTGCTCGCTGCAAAGATACCTCGAATGCAGTCCGGCGTTTGAGCTCGGACGCAAAAGGACGCTGCCGCCGGGAACAACTTCAAACCCGAGGTGTGGCATAAAAATAACAAGGCATTGATAAAGGCCGAAACTTAAAGTGGCTCCTCGGATACCCGACGTGTAAACTCGTCGAATGCATTTCGCGATCCTCAAGATCAAGATGAGAAGATTTGTTGAACCAGTTTTCAAGACCAACGATCAAGATGAAGAACAGTTCGAAGAATCGAGGAGCGCCCCAACTTGAAGACCGGTTCGGGGGCTCTTGACGGTGTCCTGGACTAGGGGTACTCACCACGCCGCCTCCCGATCAGTTGGATTGGGCCGAGGATCCCCATGGTCAGATACTCATGGGCCAGTCCGGACAGCTTGCCGATATAAGTACTTCGTACATACAATCATTCTTTACCTAAGTCACTTGGGGCTCTTATATTTATTTGATCCGCTTTTATAATAAGTGTTTTTCTTCTTAGTCGTTGCAGAGTTTTTATTATTATTTATCACTCCTTTTCTCGACACGAGTTTGCGGTCACTAGCCGGGGAGCCTAATTTCTCTCTCAAAACCGAAGCCGTAGGCTGACCCGCTTGAAGTCTTGAGATAGGATGTGTCATGTTAAAGCACGGCAGAAGCACTTTTTTTTTTCTAAAGTCCAATTTTCGGATTGGCACCGAACACTTGATCTTGTTCGGACATCATGTTTTTACTGACGTTTTTTGGTTTCCTAAGCTTTTGGCACTTTTAAACTATTTTTGTGTTTTCAGCACAAGTCTCGCAGTGCAACGCCGGACACCTTTAGAGATTCGGCAAAAACATTCTCGGATATTGCTATATATGCATCAGTTTCGAATTGTGTCTTCGGTCAATAGTTGTGTTGCCCGGCTCCCACGCTTGCCTCCTACGCTCCGCTTTGTTCGGCTAGGTGTGCAAAGGGAGAACCACTGCGATTGTGCTTCCAGCTCGCATGGTCAAGCACCTCGATGGAGAAAGCCAAAACTGATCGTCACAATAGGTGTAAACTGGTCAGCGATCCGATGACTATATTAAATGACGGACCATTCATAACATTGGCCGAAGTGTTTCCGGCTTGACCTCGACTGTCGCCGAACACTACCGGGGGCTAGTAACTGGCCTCCCAAGCTAAATCCTCAATATTTTGCTCTTACATTGGAGCTGAGGTTTCATGATCATGCTTAGCATGACAACCCAAAGAAAGGAACCGATAGCGGGACTATTTTCTTTGGATGACATTTCTTCTGTTAAACAGTAATATAACATATCTCTCTGTGTACCTTTGTTTATAAAACCGTATGGCCATATTGCCTTGTTTGTCGTAAATCTTTGCCCTCATAAAGGCTTTATAAAGTAGGACAAACACTCCTCGCTCATCGCCAAGGAGGTTGAAGCCGATGGTCGGTCAACAAAGTTTTGTACAATGCGGATCTGAGCATTAATGACATAAAGAACTTGGATACATTAAGTCATTACACATAATTTGTGATTTTACTATGGATATCGATCCTTAATTGACCACCCGTGCCGCATTAAGGCTCGGGGCTACTGGGCTTCGGGCTTATTATTTACAAATATTAAAGGGCACATCAATCCCGATCTGGTGTGGCCACCCGACCCGTGTCTCGGGGCTACTACGCATTGCCTGCTCTATGCAGAAAATTTTAAGTGCAATACAGCTTCGAGGAGATTTTGATCCTCGGGTTGGTCGGCCGCACCCAACCCAAGTATCGAGGACTGAGCACGCCGCTTTTGTGTCCCAAGTATTCTGCCGAGCTAGGACTTGATCCTCGGCCGATTTTGCAAATCAACTTTGAGTCTTGGCGCTCTTCGGATCAGCGGTCTTACATCATCCTTCGTGCATCTCGGGTCTTAGACCGATACACACCTTGTGGGCTATTGGCTATGTATCTCGGCAGAGAATAAATTGCACCAATCAAAATATTGACAAAAATCGCCCACATTCGGGTGGTGCTCCACCTCGAAGCAGTCCGCATAAAGCTCGGGCGCTATTGGCTGGCTCCATAGAGGGCATTTCCGCATTAAGCTCGGCTAAACTCCTTCCAACTTCTTTGAACCAAGGTGATTTACGACACCTCAGATACAGTACGGCGTTGGAGCTCGGATACAGTCCGGCGTGGGAGCTCGGATACATAGTCCGGCGTTGGAGCTCGGATACATTCCGGCGTTAGAGCTGGGAAGCAGTCCGGCATTGGTGCTCTGCTGCAAAAGATACCTCGAATGCAGTCCGGCGTTGGAGCTCGGACGCAAAAGGACGCTGCCGCCCGGGAACAACTTCAAACCCGAGGTGTGGCATAAAAATAACAAGGCATTGATAAAGGCCGGAAACTTAAAGTGGCTCCTCGGATACCCGACGTGTAAACTCGTCGAATGCATTTCGGCGATCCTCAAGATCGAAGATGAGAAGATTTGTTGAACCAGTTTTCAAGACCGACGACCGAAGATGAAGAACAGTTCGGAAGAATCGAGGAGCGTCCCCAACTTGAAGACCGGTTCAGGGGGCTACTGACTGTGTCCCGGACTAGGGGGTACTCACCACGTCGTCTCCCGATCAGTTGGATTGGGCCGAGGATCCCCATGGCCGTATACTCATGGGCCAGTCCGGACAGTTGCCGATATAAGTACTTCGGTACATACAATCATTCTTTTACCTAAGTCACTTGGGGGCTCTTATATTTATTTGATCCGTTTTATAATAAGTGTTTTTCTTTTTAGTCGTTGCAGAGTGTTTATTATTATTTCTCACTCCTTTTCTCGACACGAGTGTGCGGTCACTAGCCGGGGAGCCTAATTTCTCTCTCAAAACCGAAGCCGTAGGCTGACCCGCTTGAAGTCTTGAGATAGGATGTGTCATGTTAAAGCACGGCGAAGCACTTTTTTCTAAAGTCAATTTTCGGATTGGCACGAACACTTGATCTTGTTCGGACATCATGTTTTCTTGGCGTTTTTGGTTTCCTAAGCTTTTGGCACTTTTAAACTATTTTTGTGTTTTCAGCACAAGTCTCATGATCTGCGCGGACACCTTTAGAGATTCGCAAAAACATTCTCGGATATTGATATATATGCATCAGTTTCGAATTGTGTCTTCGGTCAATAGTTGTGTTGCCCGGCTCCCACGCTTGCCTTCTACGCTCCGCTTTGTTCGGCTAGGTGTGCAAAGGGAGAACCACTGCGATTGTGCTTCCAGCTCGCATGGTCAAGCACCTCAGTGGAGAAAGCCGAAAACTGACTGTCACAATAGGTGTAAACTGGTCAGCGATCCGATGACTATATTAAATGACGGGCCATTCATAACATCGGTCGAAGTGTTTCCGGATTGACCTCGACTGTCGCCGAACACTACCGGGGGCTAGTAACTGGCCTCCCAAGCTAAATCCTCAATATTTTGCTCTTACATTGGAGCTGAGGTTTCATGATCATGCTTAGCATGACAACCCAAAGAAAGGAATCGATAGCGGGACTATTTTCTTTGGATGACATTTCTTCTGTTAAACAGTAATATAACATATCTCTCTGTGTACCTTTGTTTATAAAACCGTATGGCCAGATTGCCTTGTTTGTCGTAAATCTTTGCCCTCATAAAGGCTTTATAAAGTAGGACAAACACTCCTCGGCTACTGGCCAAGGAGGTTGAAGCCGATGGTCGGTCAACAAAGTTTTGTACAATGCGGATCTGAGCATTAATGACATAAAGTACTTGGATACATTGAGTCATTACACATAACTTGTGATTTTACTATGGATATCGATCTTTAATTGACCACCGTGCCGCATTAAGGCTCGGGGCTCTTGGGCTTGGGCTTATTATTTACAAATATTAAAGGGCACATCAATCCCACGATGCGGTGTGGCCACCCGACTAGTGTCTCGGGGGCTACTCGTTGCTGTTCTATGCAGAAATTTTAAGTGCAATACAGTTTCGAGGAGATTTTGATCCTCGGGCTGGTCGGCCGCACCCAACCCAAGTCTCGAGGATCGAGCACGCCGCTTTTGTGTCCCAAGTATTCTGCGAGCTAGGACTTGATCCTCGGGCGATTTTGCAAATCAACTTTGAGTCTCGTGACTCTTGGGATCAGCGATCTTCGTCATCCTTCAGGTGCATCTCGGGTCTTAGACCGATACACACCTTGTGGGCTCTGGCTATGTATCTTGGCGAGAATAAATTGCACCAATCAAAATATTGACAAAAATCGGCCCACATTCGGGTGGTGCACCACCTCGAAGCGATCGGCATAAAGCTCGGGCGCTAGTGGCTGGCTCCATAGAGGGCATTTCCGGCATTAAGCTCGGCTAAACTCCTTCAAACTTCTTTGAACCAAGGTGATTTACGACACCTTAGATACAGTCCGACGTTGGAGCTCGGATACAGTCCGGCGTTGGAGCTCGGATACATAGTCCGGCGTTGGAGCTCGGATACATTCCGGCGTTAGAGCTGGGAAGCAGTCCGGCATTGGTGCTCAGCTGCAAAAGATACCTCGAATGCAGTCCGGCGTTGGAGCTCGGACGCAAAAGGACGCTGCCGCCCGGGAACAACTTCAAACCCGAGGTGTGGCATAAAAATAACAAGGCATTGATAAAGGCCAGAAACTTAAAGGGGCTCCTCGGATACCCGACGTGTAAACTCGTCGAATGCATTTCGGCGATCCTCAAGATCGAAGATGAGAAGATTTGTTGAACCAATTTTCAAGACCGACCGACCGAAGATGAAGAACAGTTCGGAAGAATCGAGGCGTCCCCAACGAAGTCCGGTTCGAGGGGCTCTTGACGGTGTCTGGACTAGGGGTACTCACCACGTCGTCTCGATCAGTTGGATTGGGCGAGGATCCCCATGGCCGTATACTCATGGGCCAGTCCGGACAGTTGCCGCATACAAGGAAGATTCCACAAGACTTGGCGATCAAGACAAGGATTCCTCCCCCACCGGCGTATTCGGCTAGGACTGTTGGTATCCTAGGCCTCTGGTGCATTATATAAACCGAGGCCAGGCTAGTCGATAGATATACAACAATCATACCATAGGCTAGCTTCTAGGGTTTAGCCTCTACGATCTCGTGGTAGATCAACTCTTGTAATACTCATATCATCAAGATCAATCAAGAAGGAAGTAGGGTATTACCTCCATAGATAGGGCCCGAACCTGGGTAAACATCGTGTCCCCTGTCTCCTATTACCATCCGCTTTAGACGCACAGTTCGGGACCCCCTACCCGAGATCCGCCGGTTTTGACACCGACAGCGACCCTCGCCTCAGAGCTACGCCACAAATACAACGTATGCTCCATCTCGATCAACGAGAACGAAGAGGTGCAGGTCGTCTGCAACCCTATCCTCGGAGCTATGCCACAAATACAACATACGCTCCATCTCGATCTACAAGGACGACTAGGTGCAGGTCGCGTGCGACCTTCTCCTCAAACCTGCGTCACAAGTACAATGTATGTTCCGAGTGAAGAAACAAGTTCCACCCGGAGACAAAGATAAGCATATTCAAAGAAAAAACGAGTTTAGGTAAATCGCATGTGGTTCTGAACCACAGATAAAAGTACTTGGGCATCAGGCCCGAAGGAGTTTAACGGTTACAAAAGCACTCGGCATTCCGAGTTAAATTTAATCAGAGCATAAAGTTCTTTCACTCCACGGGAGGAGGGCTGGCAGGCTCGGCGAACTCGTCCAAGTTGATTCCGTCTGCAATGCGAGTAGCAGATACAATAAAGGTCTCCATGAAAGACGGGAAGTCAAGTTTCTTGGTGTTGGCAGCCTTGATCGCTGCTAATTTCTCTTCTTTGTCTTCCTTGCAATGGACGCGAACTAGAGACAGAGCTACGTCAGCACCACATCGAGCAGATGACTTCTTCCATTCCTACACTCGACCAGGGATATCATTGAGTCAGGTCATCAGAGACTCGAGATCATTTTGGAGCATCTCCCTTGGCCAGAGCGCCGTGTCGATCTGCGACACTGCAACCTTCAGTCGAGCGAGGTAGTCCATGACGCTGGAAAGACGAGATTCCAGTCGGAGCACGTTCATGGCAGCTTCATCTTTAACAGGGGAGTTGATGGGGTCCAAACTTGTCTCGATTCGCCTAGTCTCTTCCTCGAAGTTTTGGCAGAATTCTGCACTCACCCAGAAATAATGAGTGGACACTTATATGACGAGTCAACGAAAGCAAATCAATCGGACAAGGAAAAAAACCTTCAAGCATGAGGAACAACTTCTTGGCGAGTCCTCCCAGATAAACCTCCAGCTCGTCCCTCTTGCGGGTGAGGTCTTCCATTTTGTCGGTCAGGGTCCCTTTATCCTTCTTCAGTCGAGTCACCTCTTTGTTGGCCTCGTCAAGAGGAGTCCTCAGCTTGGTATTTTCTTCTTCTAACTTTTCGACTGAAGCCAGCTTCTGGTCGGCGAGTGATGTTTTTTCTTCTGCCGTTTTCTGTGCGGCCGGAAGGTCGAGATCCTTCTTCTCCTAGGCTTATCTCATTTTTTCTAAAAGGAATAACATTTGGGTCAGAAAAAGGAAGGAAAAGATGGCAAGAGAATCAGTCGAGAAGTTTTCCATACCAGCAGCATCATCCTTAGCCTTCTGCAAGTTCTCCTTGGTCAACTCCAGATCAAGATTGAGCCGGATCTGCTTCTGCTCCAAGTCAGCAAACCGGGCTCCAAGTTCATAAGATCACTATGGTCAGAGGAGAGTCAGTCAACAGAAATAAAGTTTGGTTCCTTCAGAGCAATAAAGTTCAAGTTCAAAGAGTTCTCAGACTACTGCTGAATCAAACATTCAATAGTAGTCTCGAGGACTACACCCAGTGGGTGCAGTTAGCATGCCCCCACTGGTTCGACTTTCCAATCGACTTGGTCCGTCTAAAAAAGAAGGAGAAGCAACAATTATTATCAAACCACAACCGACTGCCCGCAGTCGACTGCGGTCTCGGGGACTACACCAAGTGGGTGCACTCAGCGTGACCCCACTGGTCCAGATTTCACTCGACCAGACATGTCTAACACCAAGTGGAAGAACTGAAAAGAGACATTTTTATCAATACCACCGCCGAATCACACATTCAATGGCGGCCTCAGGGACTACACCTAGTGGGTGCACTCTGCGTGCTCCCACTAGTTCAAAGATACAATCGACACAACCTAGTTGACTCAAGTGGAAAAACTACTCAGCAAAAATTGAAACACCCAGTGGGTGTACAGATGCAAAGTGCAGACTGACAAATAAATGCACAATAAAGGTTTTCAGGTAGCATATCCTAATAGAACAAGCGTCAAGCTAGAAGATCAGTCGGAAATCAGCTAACCTGGACATTGGCCTGGAGTGCTGAGTTGGCGTCATAGGAAGCCTGACTAGTCTCGCACACCACTTTCATCTGCTCCATCATAAGGCCTGCCTGGCGTATAGCTTCCTTGGCAGCGCTCACTTGGTCCTCTGGGACATGATGGGCGGTGAAATGTGGAGACAGTGGATCAGCCGCAGCAGCTTGAGATTCTGAGGCATGGAGTTGCACAGATGAAACAAGGCCCTGTGTGGTCGACGCTGAAGGATGTTCACTCGACAAGGGAATCACAAAAGTAACAGAAGCTCGGTTGAGGTCTCCGGACTGCTGGATCGCTGATTCTGTCGCCGTCGTCGACTGGGGCATCTTGCTAGCTGGTACCCTCCTACCTGAGGTCCTGCTCCTCCTTCCTGTGGGCTTCTGTGGCTCATCTTCATCATCATCTGGAAGTTCGGTAACATTATGCGAAGCTGCAAAAGAATCAACCGCAAGAGTTCAGTCGACCATGAAAGTAGTTGGCAAAGAAAATTCAAGATGGTAGGAGTCATACCCGCTTGGGATGTGGTCGCGCCTTCCATCTCCTCGTCATCACCATCCTTGCACATGGAAGTCCCAGAAGTAGCGGCACTACAAATTTCAGAATTCACTCGTTCAAAGCAGGAGAGTGACTCGACTGAAGGTCAAACTATGCAAAAACTAAGAGATTAAGTACAATGATTACCCAGAAGCGACGGGGACGTCCACTTTGATCTTAGGAAAGGCCTTCCGAGGCTTTGAGGGCGCTACCTTGAGCTGCTTTGGGGCCTTTTCAGTCGGAATGGGGGAAGAAGTCCGAGGGTGCTTTGAGGTATGCGCACTTTGTGTGACCACTTTGACACGAACACTTGCTGGGTCTTGCTTCTTCTTGGAGAGTCTTTCCGAGCGGAGTGGAGAGTCGACCTCCTCGCCGCTCCTTGAGTCTTCGTTTTCTTCATCACCTCCACCGTCAGAATTCCAGTCGCCGCTGTCACCCCCACTTTCCTCTCCTTCATGGAAATGCTCTCTGTTGGGCATCGATGTCAGGACCCCGATTCCAAGTCACATCGATCTAGCCGGTAACACCTCATATCACTTTGCGGCCTCACGCACGGTATTCCCATGGGTGTCGCCTTCCCATGGCCCGGGACCGTTTGTGCGTTTTGGCTCACGTATATGATAGTGTCGCTAGCATCCATATGACAGAAAACCCGTGCCGACATGGCTAGTCGTGAACCCAAAGCGGCACTAACCCATGGGGACAGGTATACATGAATCAACTTCGAGGTTGGCGGTCGGCGTGTGAATCCGGGCTATAGCACTGGCTAACAGACTCAGGAACCGGGCTGTAGCAGGCTAGGCAGGACTCGGATGTCACCGTCGACATTTCCACGAAGGGCAGAACACGAGAAGTGAAACACATGCCGGCCAGTCAAGCGTCTGGCGGTAGTCTTGGCTTGCGGGACTCCGGTGAACCGGACTGTAGCGGACTACTATGGCTCATGGAAGCACTAGACTACATTTCCCCATGAGAGAGGCTGCCAAGGATAAACAACTAGATTGTCGGATCCCACACATACCAAGCATTTCAAACATACACACAATATGCTCGATATGTGTAAATACAACATGGCATCACAACATAACTCTACGACTCAAGTAACTCTTTTGACGTCGCGCACACGAGTCAACATATTCACCATATCAATACACCACTATGGATCCGCTCCCGTCTCCCTACGAGAACGCCATCCATAGCACTCACACTTATCTTGCGTATTTTAGAGTATCCACTTTAACTTGTCTATGAATTGTATAGGCAACCCAGAAGTCCTTTACCGTGGACGCGGCTATTCGAATAGATCATTTATAACCCTGCAGGGGTGTACTTCTTCACACATGTTTCCACCACTTAGCGTCTGCACACGACATGTGCTCGGCAGACTTCAAGCGAAAGCCAACGTGGGTGTAGACCACGACCTGACTAACCACACAAGTCTCTAGTCCAGGTTTATCAACTATTCGGGTTCCATCCGTGAGGAGATCCGGCCGGAGATTGCTCATAGCCCCAAACGATGTGTGCAGGGTTTCCGAGACACCAAACGGGCGCTCGGTACACCGGGCCACAGTGTATCTACCGCATCATAGCCCACCCCTAGGGTTAGCGCTACGCACGGCCTCCAACACATATCTTACAAACACCAGAAATTAGTTGCAACTCCTGGACAGAGGACAGGGCGGTTAATAAGTCGAGCAGGGTCATATTTCAGGGCCCAACCTGTGGTAGTAGTTGTTCATGGATCACAAACACAGAACTCAGTTCCTGAGGACGGTTTGAATGAGACAACCCACCATGTACTCCTACATGGCCTCTCACCCCTACCTTTACCAAATCGTGTTCACACACTTGGCTCACACATAGTAGGACATGTCTACACACCTCCGATTCATCCCCGATGAATCAGACCTGACTCAACTCTAAGTAGTAGCAGGCATGACAAACAAGCATGAATGAGTAGGCACAACAGGGCTCAAACAACTCCTACTCATGCTGGTGGGTTTCACCTATTTACTGTGGCAATGACATGTCATGCAGAGGATAAAGGGGTTCAGCTACCGCAACAAGTAACACATGAGTCGTTGTTGCCCTAATGCAGTAAAAGAGAGCAGGAGCGAGAGAGTAGGATTGTATCGGAATGAACAAGGGGGTTTTGCTTGCCTGGCACTTCTGAAGATAATATAGCTCTTCATCGGTGTCATCGAACCCATCGTCGGAACCTCGTCTACTGAGAGGGAACAAATACTGGCAATAGAGAAGGAACAAAATCAATGCAATGCAACAATATGATGCATGAATGTGACATGGCAATATGCTGTGATTTGAGCTAATGCAGGTAGCAATGATTCAAATGGAGTTGGTTTGAACGCAAGATTCAAATTCAAACTCGACATAAGGCATTTCAAATGCCATTAATTCAAATTGTCATATACAGTGGCTTTAGGTTGCTCAAACATGCATGGAAGTGCCATAAGCAGATTCCTTGGATTTTTTTGATAATTTTTCATATATAATTTGTTTCATTTGGAGTTACGGTTGATTTTATATGATTTTTAGAAGTTTATGCAATTTTCTAGAATTTCTTGAATTAAATTTAATCCAGAAAATGACTTACTGCGGCAACCTGACGTCACGTTAGCAGGTTAACTGACGCGTTCCAGGTCAAACCTGACCAGTGGGGTCCACTGGTCAGTGACCCAGGGCTCTTTAGCTCACCGGCAGGTGGGCGGTCAGCAACCCACGTCGGCGAGGTCAACTTCGGCGTGTGGGTCCCGCTGGGTTAATCTAAACTAAACAGAAAATAAAACCCGCAGTTAATTAGGGTGTGGGGTCCATCCGTTAGTGGCACCAGCTTTAGCTAACTATGTTTAGCTCCTAAACTAATAGCCACGTCGATCACGGCGTTTAACCGCCGGCGACCTCAGATCGCGGCGGAGGGAGTCGGGATTTCGCTATGGGGCTCCGTTTTGAGCGCAGTTTGCTGCTACGGCTTGCTAGAGCTCTCACGCATCTAGTGGTGGTGGCGGCAGCAGCTGGGATGGCCGGAGTTAACGGCGGCGAGCACTTCCGCGGCGGCCGGAGTTCGGGTGTGGACGGGTTCGGCGCCACGGGCGCTAGGGATAAACTGGCAGTGCTACCGCTCTCGGGGTTCACCGAAACGCGGTGGCGTGCTCGGCGCGAACTGCGGTGGCCACAGCCACGGCGGCAAGGAACCACGGCGGCTGTGAGCTTTCGGCTCCGGTGGACCGCGTGTCTAGAGGAGGAGAACGATGGCGGGGAGAGAGGGGTTAGGTAGAGGAGCTCACGGCGGGGTCGTCGGTGATCTTAGAGGGCTCGGGGACGGCCTGGTGATGACGAATCGCTCGACGGCGGCCGTCGGTGCGGAGGATGAAGATGGCGTCGACAACGGCGGTCCAGGGCATCCACCGTCTTGTGGCTCGGTGGTAAGGGTGGGGACGTCACGCCGGATGTTCGGGGGCGCGTCGGAGAGGCTCCGAGATGGCTGTGGCCGTGGTGGAGCTCGTAGGCGGCGACGGCTGCGTTCGGTCGCGCTCGGGGTAGGAATAGAGGGCGAGGGAGAGAGCAGAGAGTGAGGGAGAGGAGCGAGGGGCCACGGGGCGTCTCCGTGGCGTCGCTAGAAGGTCCAAGGAGGAAGCAGGAGGTGGCCAGGGGCAAGCACGCCCGCGACAGCGAGCTGCTCCTACTGGCAGGAGGAAGACGACGGGGTGGGGTGGTGGGCTGGGCTCTCTACGGTGCTGGGCCACAGCTGGGCCGACTTGGTGGGCTGGACAGTGAGGCCAGGTAAGTTACTGCTTCTTTCCTTTCTTTCTGTTTCAATTCTGTTTTTCTGTTTTTGTTTAATATTTGCCACTGTTTGCAAATTCACATGAACTAAAACAGTGCCAAACTACTCTGAATGTTTTTATGCACATAGTTTGGACTAGGCCAGATGCACATAAAATAACTCAGAGTTATTTGAAATATATTCCATATATTAGGAATATAATTCCAAATTCAAATAAAATATGATTTAAATTCAGTACCAACAATTATTCTTTAAAAATGTTCATTATTTTTGGTTTGGGTCTAAGCCCTTGCCAAAAATACCAGACATTACTGAAGAGCGTTTTTGGTTCATTGAATGCATTTTTTTAAGATGGACCTATTTGGATTTTTAAAGTGCTAGGGTTTGATCACCCCCATTTCAGGTTTCCAATAAATTTAGACATGATGCATGGCTGATTATGCAACTACTTGCAAACAAAGTCTAGGGCTGTGACAACTCACCCCCACTAAACAAGAATCTTGTCCCGAGATTCAAGCGTAGGGTAAGATGAAGGGGGAACACAAACTAACACAATCTTCATGATCCAGATGTCTTTCTCGAGGATGTTGATTCATTGCATCACCTTTATCTTGTCGTTTTTCTCTGAGAACTCCAGCCAACATGACAACGAGTAGAAAGGGAGAATTTTAGAAGAATCGATCTTCCTGAGATCCCAGCAACTTAGGATCATCTTAATGATCATAAGATCAATACACAGAATGAGACATAGAAACATCTCTGGAGCTAAGGGGCAGAACATGCATCAGGAGGGACGGAAGAAACAATTTGACGAGGGTTTCAAAGAAGCGAGGAAAAATTGCCATGATTCCATAACGGGGCACCTTGGGGAAGGTGATTCGTAGGATTATTCCCTCAAGTGAAAAAAGGAATTACTTTTGATACATAGATCAATGGAACTCCTCTCACCAGCTGAGACAATTCTGAGCGATCGTTTGGCGGATGCGGAGAACGACACACTCGGGCTAGAATGGATGATGTGGACTACCTTGTTGAAGACAACACAAGGGATGATTTTGCTTGCGCATGCTCTCAAGAACATAAGCATTTCCATATTCATCAAGGTTCTACCAACATCCGTATCAAGGATCCTGGCAACCCAACATACTAACATGATAAATAGGGATGGACAATGCAGATGCAAAGGAAGATAACATCTACTCAGATTTCACCCTTGCGAGGCCAAGGAAACAAAATCTGTATGATCGACCGAGAGACATTTAGCACTCCGCTTCTAATGTTCTCCTTGATGTACTAGCGTATCCCATTTAATATGGTTTGGTATCTTGAACATCAAGTAGAAGGTCGGACTTCGGGAGGACAAGAATCCGTAAGGAATAACTACGGAAGTAGTATCCTACGAAATCCATGTGGGGAGGTTGCCAACTTCCCCAATCAAGGTACTACAATAATGGGTCTTCCGGTTGGGTGTTTTGGCCACAACATCCACTTTACCGGGTTACAGAGACACCAATATTGTAGTTCTTGGGAAATGTTCCAATCCGTTATGCTGTCCGAGTCATCCCAGGTTTCTAAATAATCTGATGCATTTGCAAATCCCTTCTTCCCATTCCCTCCGTCTCTTTGGGCCAGATTAACCACACTAATTTCTGAGTTGAGGTATTCTATTGCCTCGGCATATATGTTGGAATTATTATTATGACCCTAAGTGTCTTAGAGGATCACCTAATAATCCAGCCATGTTTTGTGTTCCCAGTGTGATGACTCTGGCAATTATTCTCAAAAGCATCCCATGATGCTACTTAGTTAGTAGGCATTCTATTCCTAGGTTTTTGAACCCGAGATTCACCCTACTTACTTCATGTTGATAGTGTTGCTAGTTCCTTTAGGATATTAGTAACCTTTGTGATAGTCCTCGAAGTTCATGGTATTACCTTCTTCCAAGTACCATGAACTGCTTATGGCAGATGTTCCTCGTTGAACCAAAATATCACAATCACTGTGCTCTTGTCGAGTTCTCGATTCTATGTTGTGACTCTGCCAGTTCTACCTTCTCCGCATGGGTTATCCGGAAGAAATATGTTGATCTTTGCTCGACATACTAATCTATGCAGCCACAACTCAGAAAGTTATATGTTCCTTGAGTTGTCCCTCTCCAGTTGATTTCTTGCCCTCGTCTATCAATTGATAGTCAGATGTAGTTATATGTTCGTTCATCGATGCCTACTACTCCTGTGGTCCGTCAAGCCATTCTAATCCAGAATGACGAGGAGAAACAAACTCCAGAAACCCATCCATATCCAGGATTGGGTCAAAGCAGTTGTACTCCGCAGATCAAAATGCCAATCCAGCTTTTGCTCTGTACTACCTTGGAGTATTCCTATCTTTATATCAAGAATATCATGGAATAGCACACCACCCTATGAACTCTTGATACAGTGATACTTCTCGCCCTCATTATTCATTCCTCGGTTCCGTGTTGTCGCAACCGGAATGCCGACAAGTGAATCGTGATGTGTAAATACATGCTGCGGTAGTTGACCCCTTTCCTCTGCATGACCTGTCATTGCCACAGTAAATAGATGAAACCCACTAGCATGAGTAGGAGTTGTTTGAGCCTTGATGTGCCTACTCATTCATGCTTGTGTTGTCATGCCTGCTATTGCTTAGAGTTGTGTCAGGTCTGATTCACCGGGATGAATTGGAAAGTTGTGAACATGTCCTACTGTTGAGAGCTAAGTGTGTGAACACGATTTGGTAAAGGTAGCGGTGAGAGGCCATGTAGGAGTACATGGTAGGTTGTCTCATTGAAACCGTCCTCAGGAACTGAGTTCTGTGTTTGTGATCCATGAACAGTTACTACCACACATTGGGTCCCGGTAACTCGGCCCCTCTCGGCTTATGAATCAACTTGATCTCTGTCCAGGAGTTGCAACTAGTTTTTGGTGTTTGTAGGTTGTGTTAGTAGTCTACCAAGTGGCACCCGATACAGGTGGGCTTGGGAAAAACTAGGCACAGTGGCCCGGTGTACCAAGTGGCACCCGGATGGTGGGCTTGGGAACCCTGCACACATCGTTTGGCGCCGTGAGCGACACCCCGGCCGGATCTCCTTGCGGATGGAACCCGAATAGGCGATAAACCTGGATGAGAGACTTGTGTGGTTAGTCAGGTCGTGGCCGACACCCTCGCTGGGCTTCCGCTTGAAGGTTGCCGAGTACATGTCGTGTAATCGGCGATAAGTGGTTAGAGCGTGTGTGAAGAAGTACACCCCTGCAGGGTTAACATTATCTATTCGAATAGCCGTGTCCGCGGTAAAGGACTTCTGGGTTGCCTATACAGTTCATAGACAAGTGAAAGTGGATACTCTAAAACTCGCAAGATAAGCGTGAGTGCTATGGATGGCGTTCTCGTAGGTAGACGGGAGCGGATCCATAGTGGTGTATTGGTATGTTGAATATGTGGACTCGTGTGCACCACCTCAAAAGAGTTACTTGTAGTCGTAGTTCAGGATAGCCACCGAGTCAAAGCTGGCTTGCTGTAGTCAAACTCCACCACCCCCCTTTGTTGATAATGATGCATATGTAGATAGTTCTGATGTATGTCTTGCGGGGTACATTTGTACTCACGTTTGCCTATTTTATGTTTTTGCAGAGAGACTTCAGTCTCGCTAGTAGTTCCACGTGGACTTCGACGTTTAGCTTGTTACCTCAGCTACGATCTTGTGCCCCCGGCAGGATCTTGTAGATAGTCAGGCTTCTCTGCCTTTTTCATTTGTAGATGTCTGTACTCAGACATGTTAAGCTTCCGCTTGTGTTTTGACTTGTATGCTCTGAATGTTGGGTCATGAGACCCATGTTTGTAATACTTGGCTCCTCGGAGCCTAATGAATAAATACTTGAGTCGTAGAGTTATGTTGTGATGCCATGTTGTATTTACACATACACTACTAGGGAAAATCCTAGCAGCAGCGCGGGTTTTGGGCCTCTCAGTAGCGCGGGGACCAACGCTACTAATAAGGCGCTACAGCTAACGTATAGCAGTAGCGCATGTTGTCCCACGCTACTGCTATACATGAATAGATGTAGCGCTCTTTAGAAAAGGGCGCTGCTGATATTATCTGCAGCATTGTTTCTTTGGGAAGCGCTCTTTGTAAAGCGCGCTCTTGCTAAATTTCCCCCCTCGCTACTACTAGTTTTATTAGTTTTTTCCCTGCATATTTGTTTTGTATTTGAATAGGCTTTATACAATAATCTTTAGCATATCATACACATACAAATGTAATCATAGCATATACATACAATTAGTTTCATCAAATCATGTCATCATCATAATCATCATTCAACACAAAGTGGTCTCTCGTCATCATCTCGAAAATAGCGATACAAGTCTCGATTACTTGCAAATACATCGTCATCCATCTAAACAATGATATGCGCGAGAAGAGCTATCACTTTGTGTACATGAGTTCGTATCCCTATCTCGCATTAGCATGAACCTAAAATAACTACTGCCTGTCGCTCGGAAACCGGAAACCGGTACACCTGGGCCTGACACTCCGGCCACTTGTCGTATATATATTCCTGGCATAGCACTTATTCACCATCGATGATCTATGCACCTGCATCGTCACATGATTCGATGATATGCAACATATATAGTTGAGCAACAGAAAGAGACAGACTTGGCAAAAATTGAAACAACATATCATTATGATAAATAACAAAGTTCATCGTACCCCAAAATGCCCTAACTAGAGTGATTTTCGCTAGTCGAGGAGGAGGACGGTTTAATTATATCACAAATAAAGTTTCATCGTGCATAACTCAAAGTTTTGTCATACAGAAAGTATGGACTAAACGGGCACATTGTCATATATCGACAATCACTCCAACATGTCGATCCATCCATCCATGTCAGGGAGATAGTCCCCGAGCCAAGTGAAAGGCTTCAGGTCGAGACGTTGAGCGGCTACCCATGTTCGGACGTCTTGCCACGACATTTGTCCTTCTTCGTAGAACATCCCTGTTTTTCCGAAGACCTCCTTCATGATGATTTGGGCAAGTTCGCGCTGGATGTGATAGAACTCGGCTCGAAGTCGATGATCCTCGATATCTCCTACGTTCTTTGCCCATTGCAGAATATGGGCATCGCCGGATGTAGGTGACATGTGAAGGTTCTAGTGATCCCGTCTTTACTCCAGCATGTGGTGTAGGACATAGAATCCATCATTAAGAGAATCATTCGGTTCTTTGGATGCAGCGAAGTCGATCTTATGGCGAAGGCGACCACCGCCGCCCTTCTCTTGTCCCTAACCTCTCCACCTTGCTTGGTAGTAAAACATAGCACTGTCGAGAACATCCTTGATGTGGGTGTAATCCTTTTTGTTAATGTTCTTCGACGAGTCCAAGTAAAGAGCGTGGGAGAATCGGGGGTATTGGATGATGTGGACGGCGCGCCCGCCGCTGTGCAAAATAAGTACACCTCAAATTAATTAGCCTCCACCGTGCAAATGAATGATTGAAATCGAAGGAAGGATAGCAGCGCGGATGACTTAAATGGGATGATAAGGCACGAGAATCGCCCCCTTGTCCTTATTGGCGAGCATGAAATTGACGATGTATTCCCTCAGTATACACGATGCTCTGCGCAAACTCCCAAGAAGCCCTAGTGCATGTAATGCAGGTCAGCGACACGTATATGAGATATCTGCTCAACCCGATGATGTAGTTCATGTGCAAGGCATAAAGGCGGACAAACGTAAAATCCAGCTTCTTCACGTGAAACATGTCGAATATGTAATCAAATCGGAGGAAGAACTTATCCGCGGGAAGCCTGTCGACGTATGACATTTGCAGCGGGCGTTAACCACGTAGAGTGGGTATCCGGATCTGTCGAGGCAAGGAGGCCTTTCTCTACCGCAGCTCATCATCATGGCGTCTCCTTAGATCGCGAATCTGACCCCTAAGCGCTGTTGTAGGTAGGATTGGTTGACGACCGATATGCCATTTATCCGCATCGGGGATATCTATCTGATCCTGAAGCCGAGGCTGCTTGAGGTGGCTGGATCATAGAATCAGCTTTTTGCCTTTCCTCGCTCTCTTCCTAGACTTCTTTACTACGGAAGGTCGTCCATAATCGTTGAGACAGAAATTCAGGCACCGACTCATGGCGCTCAAACCACGAGGAGGCGCCAGATATGAACATCTTGTTCAGCACCACCGTCGTCCTCATCCTCATCCATGTCGACGTCATCAGCGACTAATGGAGCCTCCTCCTTACCCCGTCCGCTATCACCCAACCCGACACCCAACGCTAATTGGGTAGGTGGGGTGTTGATGTTCATACCTTGCTGAGGCTGCGTGCTCGTGGGTGTGCTCCCGACCGCCTCCAGACGAAGCAGACTCTTTGGACACAATAGGACCCACCCATTGCAACAATCACCAAGCCGCCGCGGTGTCTCCGCGTCATCCACTAGTAGTATTGGAGGAGGCAAATTCTCGTGGCCCGGTTCGACACTGGCCACGGAAACCTTGAAGACGTTCGGGGGGATCGGCCGGCTGTGGAACAATGGTTCCTTCGGCAACATTATCGTCGCCTTCCCCACGTCCACCTTCTGGTCGACGATGGTGTACAATATGGTGCACGGGGTTTTGTCGGCTTGCAAAGCAAAGTCTGCGACGTGAGACATCCGAAAGGCAACGAAAACTGGAGATTATACATTTATATTGATGGGGGCCGGTGTGACAGATACCGTGAGGGCGTCGAGCTCAGCCAAAGACGAAGCACTTTGCCGAAACACGTCCGGTCGCGGGAGCAGTGCAGAACAGTGCTCCCAAGAAGTCAGCAAGGGGAAAGTCCTCTGCATTTTTTTTCTGGATTTTGCCTTATCCAAGTGAAAACGGGCGGAACCAAGGAAGTAGACAAATCTGCAACCACCTGTTTTGCGGCAGCTACCGCTGTTGCGACTGTCTGAGATGATTTCTTCTCAACTGCAATCTCAACCTTCTTGTTGATGTTTTCTTCAGTTAACCTCCGTCTTTCCTTTCTCTCCTCCGTGGTCTCATGGTAGTACTTCTTCCACGTGGCGCATTCTCCGACACCGTGCGCGCGTCCATACGACGGTCGAGTATCCACCGGTTGTCGTTTCAATATGTTCAACGCCCGGTTGAATGGAGTGTCCCACTTGGGCCTCGCCAATGCCTCATACGGTGAGTCGCTTTTGGCCGCAATCCGGTGCTGCTCTCTCTCCAAAAGGCACAAGGATCGTTTACAAATATGACTAACGTGTGCTGTCGAATTGATCAGGAACTAAAATTACCAGCAGTCTCATGAACTCCGTAATGACCGGTTTTGTCTTGTAAACCTTCTTCACTGGGTCCCAACGGTGCCGGTCCCTCAGGACGTCACACTCCTGCGGGACGGTGAAATCCGCCAAGGGGTCTGGGATGCCTAGACTCGCGGCTTCCGCGTCCTCCTTGGCCCATTTGGACCTCTTTCCGCGGTAACCACGGCTTCTGAGGTGGTGGCTCACAATGTTCCTCTCTTGAAGCCCCTTCATGTACTTAGACTTTTTTTGGCACCTTCGGCCTCGCAAGCCTCCTTGAATATTTAAAACTGCTCTTCCGTGATTGTCGGATTATACTTTACGATCTCGGAGTAGGGTTGCTTCTTGTCGATGATCCTAGCTTTCACTCGAGTTTTCCAGGCGGCCAACGAGTCACTAAACTCGGTCATGGCGTGTTTGTTTATCTTCTTCATTGCCGGGTCCTCGTATGGATCTTCATAATCCTTCTCATTCCGGCCCGGGAACAAGAATATCTGGTGAAACTTCTTTTGGAGGGAGCTCCTCATATTTTCTATCTTCTGTAGTTTCTCATCGTTGATGGTGGCGGTTGTCCGTACGATGCAGCCTATTTGATTGCCATAGCATCGACGCGCTTCCTCGGGCATCTTTGGCTCAAAAATAACGTCGTCCACCTCCGTGACCACCAGTCTAGTAGTCCTGAGTTTGTTAGGAAGCCGTTTCGTCTTTGCTTTCGGTTCTACACCGGCTCCACTCCCCGAGGCAGCACCGGTCTCAGTCTCAGCACCGGTCTGCGTGTCGGTCTTAGTCCCCGATGCCACCGGTGGGCCCAGCAACAACATCGGTTGATCGTCGGTAAGGCTAAAAAATTCGTCTGCCGCCCGGTAGACGTCGTCGCAATCACCAGAACCCTGTCCTTCATCGTTGCTAGCCATGTTTCCTATGATTAAATCTAGTCAATTAATTCTAGACCTAATAAAATGAATAATGACATAAAAAGGCCTATTGTTTTGCAGGAATGTTGACTCCTTCCTGGTGCGGCAAATCCCGGGCACTCGATATGTCCTAGTTTGTAGCACAAGTCATGCCGAAATTCACGGAAAATTTCGGCATGACCTATGCTAAAAACTGGACAAATCGAGAACCTGAAATTTGCCGGAACAGAAATGAATCAACATTCCGGCAAAACATAGGCCACTCAGCATCATTCCCTAGAAACATTGTTCAAATATCCCTCTTCGACACCGCAACACATGTCCAAATATACACGAGCAACCACATGTCCAAATTTCACAAGCTAATTCAAAAACAAAGTGTAGAAGAAAATTCATTTAACTACTAATAGAACAAAATTCAGTTAACTTTAGTGCTCTATAATGATGAAAGGAAAAAAATTCAGTTAACTACTAATTTCATTCATTTAGGTTATTCATTTAACATCACCTAATTAACCTACTGTACCACAACTACTAACAGCACTACTAACCTAATTAACCTAGCAAAACTCTAGTGCCCTAACTGAAAAACACCTAATTAACATCTACTAGTACCACTATTGCCCTAACCTAGTTAACATCTACTAGTATCACTATATACTATACAAGCAGCATCTACCCTAATTAAACCCTACTGCCCTAACTAACTTTTGTTGTAAACCAAATTTATTGCCATAAACTAATTTTTGCTCTAACATCTACTACTTAACATCCTTTGATCTAAACTAAATTTTTTGCTATAAACAAACTTTTGCTCTACTAATTTTTTCTCTAAAATGCAGAGAGAGAGGAGTGGGGGAGGGTGGGGACTTCTGAGAGGGAGAGCGGTGGCAGGGAGGTGCTTGGTGACGGAGGCAGGGGCGGAGAGGGCGGGCTCGGGCACGGGCAACGGCGGTCCTAGGCGGGCTTGGGCGGCGGTGAGGTGGAGGGCACCGACGGTGACGTCGAGGGCGGCCTCGGGCGGCGGCGGTGAGGCTGAGGCAGCCTCGGGCGGCGGTGAGGATGACAGCGACCTCGGGGAGACGGTGAGGTTGCAGGCGTCCCGCCCGGCAGGAGGCAGCGGCGAAGTGGGGCGACGACAATTGGGGAGATGGCGGCGGGCAAGGGAAGGATTTGGGGAAGAAGTGTGGTGGCCGGGGGGGGAAACCGCCGTTTAAGTGAAGCAATGCAGAAGGCAGCGTTCAGCGCTATAGCTAAGTTAGCTACAACGCGTTTCTGAAACCCGCTTCTTGCTATTCCTTTCTCCTTTTTCCCTTTTTTCTTTTATTTTTCTTTACATTTTATTTTTTCCTTTCTCCTTTTCTATTTCTTTCATTTTCATTTACTTTTCTACTTGTTTTCACTTTATTTTATTTCCGTTAGCGATGGCGCCTTGCATAAGCGCTACAGCTAAGGAGAGTAGCAATAGCTGAGGCTAGTATATGCGCTCTCGCTAGGTTTGGCTAACCATGTGCGCCAGTTCAAACATAGCAGCAGCTTTTTGCTAATCGCGCTCTCGCTAAAGTCATAGCAGTAGCGCGGTTTATTTAAGTGCGCTGCTACTAAGTAGCAGTAGCGTATGATTTTGTACAGCGCTACTAGTAACATTCTGTGTATAAGGTTTTCCCTAGTAGTGATATCGAGCATATTGTGTGTATGATTGAAATGCTTGGTATGTTTGGGATCCGACAACCTAGTTGTTTATCCTTGGTAGCCTCTCCTATGGGGAAATGTAGACTTGTGCTTCCATGAGCCATAGTAGTCCGCTACAGCCCGATTCACCGTAGTCCTACTAGCCCAGCAGTACTGCTCCGGAACACCTGACTTACCGGCATGTGATTCACTTCATTCCTGTGTCTGTCCCTTCGGGGAAATGTCACGCGGTGACATCTGGAGTCCTGCCTAGCCTGCTACAGCCCGGGTTCTCCGGAGTCCTGCTAGCCCAGTTGCTACAGCCCGGATTCGCACGCTGATGACCGACACGTTCGTTGCTAGGTCATGTATGCCTGTCCCTGTAAGTTAGAGCCACTTTGGGTAAACGACTAGCCATGTCAGCCCGGGTTCTTTGTCATATGGATGCTAGCGACACTATCATATACGTGTGCCAAAAGGCGCAAACGCTCCCGGGCATGGTAAGGCGACACCCCTCGCCTCTCCAACAAGCTCAGAAGCTTCGCCGCATCTCCCTCATCCTCTCCGTCAAGCCACGCGCCTCGGGAGGCCCTGGAGCGCCTCCATCGATGCCGTCTTCATCTCCGGTCGCCGGAGATCGTCTTCGCCGCCCCGCCGACTCCAGCCCTTCCCCGAGCTCGCCATCGACGCCGTCGAGTCCGCAGTGAGCCTCTGCTCCGTTTCCCTCTCCTCGTTCCTCCGTTCTCGCGCCGTGGCCCCCTTCCCCCGCCATGGCCGTAGCTCCTTGCCGCCGATCATGTCACCGTCGTAGCCATAGCCACCACAGCTCGCTCCCGAGCATGTCACCGAATTCGTTGCATCCTCAGGAGCCAAACGCACCTGCTCGTAGCCCCTGCCTGCCCCGTAGCATCAAAACCGCATGCCACCGTGCTCCGGCCGCCGCCGCGAGCTCTGCTCCGGCAAGCCCCGGCACCCCCATGGTCTCCCATGTGTCCCAGTGGATGCGTGCGAGCACCAGCTCCTCAGAGATGGTCTCCGCGGCCCATTTGGTCGCCGGAGACACAATCCCGAGCCCCTCCGCCGCATTCGGCCTCGCCAGCGGCTAATCGCCTGTGGGGTTTGACCCCTTTGACCTCGCCTGCCCGACAGGTGGGCCCCGTTGTCAGGTGATTAGCTTAGTGCTAATCACCACCTAACCTAACCCCTGACACTGACAGTGGTACCATGCGCACTAATCCTCTAATTAGGATAATATAACCCCCCCCCCTGTTTAACCCGTGTCACTGACGTGTGGACCTCACACGTCAGGTTTGACCTGGTCAGCACCGTTGACCAGCTGACGCAGGCATGACATCATGCTGACGCTGTTATTTATTTTCTGGATTTATTTTAAATCAAGAAATTCGAAAAAATGCTATAAATTTCAAAAAAATGTAGAAATTCAACCGTAGCTCAGATTGAAATAATTTATATATGAGAAATTATCAAAAAGATTCAATCTATCCATCTGTACTAGTTTCATGAATGACAGAACAACTTATACCTGCTGTATAAGTGAAACACTATAATGGTATTTATAAAGAGCTTACTTTGGAGATGCATTTGAACTCTTGGTTCAAATGAACTTCAACCAAATGAATGCTAGTTGCATTAGCTCAAACAACATCACATCTACATGCCATGTTCATGCATCATATTGTTGCATATGCTTGTGTATTGATTGCTGACACCGGTCCTTCTCGATAGCTCCGGAGACCGTTCCAGAGTACCTGTCTGAGGAGCAGTGCCCCCTTTGTTGATCTACCAGGCAAGCAAACCCCCTTGTTCATACCGATACAATCCTACTCTCTTGCTCCTGGTCTCAGTTATTGCATTAGGACAACAACGATTCATCTGCTACTTTGTATTGCGGTAGTTCAACCCATTCCTCCGCATGACATGTCATTGCCACAGTAAATAGTTGAAACCCACTAGCATGTGTAGGAGTTGATTGAGCCATGTTGTGTTCCTACCATGACATGCCTGCTATTGCTTAGAGTTGTGTCAGGTCTGATTCATTGGGGATGAATTGGAGTGCAATGCTACGTTCTGATGCTGAGAGTAAAGTGTGTGAACATGATTTGGTAAAGGTAGCGGTGAGAGGCCATGTAGAAGTACATTGTGGGTTGTCTCACTGGAACCGTCCTTAAGCACTGAGTTCTATGTATGTTGTCCAATGACTCGATACTACCACACATTGGGTTCCGGTAACTCGGCCCCTCGCGACTTATTAACCAACTTGGCCTCTGTCCAGGAGTTGCAACTAGTTTCTGGTGTTTGTAGGTAGTGATATTTTTCTACCAAGTGGCACCCGGCAGGGTGGGCTTGGGACAGACTAGGCACACGTGGCCTGGTGTACCGAGTGGCGCCCGGATGGTGGGCTCGGGAACCCTGCACACATCGTTTGGGGCCGTGAGCGACACCCCGGCGAGATCTCCTTGCAGATGGAACCCGAATAGGCGATAAACCTGGGCTAGAGTGTTGTGTGGTTAGTCAGGTCGTGGCCGACACCCTCGCCAGGCTTCCGCTTGAAGGTTGCCGAGATACATGACGTGTACATGGCGGTAAGTGGCGAGAGCATGTGTGAAGAAGTACACCCCTGCAGGGTTAACATGATCTATTCGAATAGCCGGGTCCGCGGTTATGGACTTCTTGGATGCTTATGTGGTACATAGACAAATTGAAGTGGATACTCTAAAATGCTCAAAGACAAGTGTGAGTGCTATGGATGGCCTTCTCATAGGGAGACGGGGATGAATCCATAGTAGTGTATTGTGTGCTGACTAGTGGACTCGTGTGCGCCATATCACCTCAAAGAAGTTCTGGTAGTCGTAGAACAGGATAGCCACTGAGTCAAAGCTGGCTTGCTGCAACTAAACCCCACAATACCCTCTTGATACGAATGCATGTATGATAGGATCTGATGTAAGTCTTGTTGAGTACTTTTGTACTCATGTTGCTTTATTTATGTTTTTGCAGCTAAGACTTTGGTCTTACTAGTTTCCGTGGACTTCCACAAGTAGCTTGTACCTCAGCTACGATCTTGATCGGATGTCGTAGATAGTCAGACTCTTCAACCTTTTCCATTTGTAGATGTCTGTACTCAGACATGTAATGCTTCCGCTTGTTGCCTGTTTGCTCTGAATGTTGGGTCATGTGACCCCTATTTGTAATAAATGCTATGATGGCTCTTCTGAGCCTTTATCTATATGAGTTGTTGGGTTATGTTGTGATGCCATGTTGTACAGCACATACTTGCATGTTATGCGTACGTGTAATGTGTATTGCTATGTGTGGGATCTGACTATCTAGTTCTTTATCCTTAGTAGCCTCTCTTACCGGGAAATGTCTCCTAGTGCTTCCACTGAGCCCTGGTAGCTTGCTACTGCTCCTGAACACTTAGTTTGGCCGGCATGTGTCCTTCTTCGTTCCTGTGTCCGTCCCTTCGGGGAAATGTCACGCGGTGTCTACCGGAGTCCTGTTAGCCTGCTACAGCCCGGATTCTCCGGAGTCCTGCTAGCCCAGTTGCTACAGCCCAGATTCACTCGCTGATGACCGACACGTTCATTGCTGGGTCATGTATGCCTGCCCCTGTAAGTTAGTGCCACTACGGGTTCACGACTAGCCATGTCAGCCGGGTTCTTTGTCATATGGATGCTTGCGACACCATCATATACGTGTGCCAAAAGGCGCAAACGGTCCCGGGCATGGTAAGGCGACACCCGTGGGAATACCGTGCATGAGGCCACAAAGTGATATGAGGTGTTACATGCTAGATCGGTGTGGTATAGAATCGGGGTCCTGACAGCTTTGGCATCAGATCCTGACTGCCTGTAGGATTACCAAGCCAAGTTGGTCGAAGTTGAGTCTAGAAATGCTTTAGTTATATAAGGGAATTGATTGTGGAAGGGAACGTAAGGCTCTTTTTACTCCTTTACCTTATGCCTTCTGATCTGAGTCAACCTCTTCTTTCCTACGGGGATTAAGAACTAGGCCTTCTCATCTATCTAGCAGGATGACGAGTTACTACGATAGAGGCTTATAATATTATTGGATTTAAGCCTCAGTTCAGTTTCTACCTCTGTATGTTAAATGTTGATCTCGAAACCTTGATATTGTGCTTCTGAGTGGTTATGCCACCATTCTGTAGGATGTCTCAAATCCTTTTAAGCGTTTACAGCCGTTATGCTGTCTGAGTCATCCGAGGTTTCTAAATAGTCTGATGCATTTGCAAATTCCTTTTTACCGTTCTGAAGATATGTTTTGATATAACAGCAGGTTTAAGTTGCTTTAACATGCATGAAACCAGTGCAGATGGATAGATTGAATTTTTCTGATCATTTTTCATATATAAATTATTTCATTCTGAGTTACGTTTGAATTTATATGAATTTTTGAAGTTTGCACTATTTTCTGGAATTTCTTGAATAAGAATAAACCCAGAAAATAATTAACTGCATCAGCACTGCGTCACTATGACGTCAGCGGTCAAATAACCGTCCCAGGTCAAACCTGACGTGTGGTTCCCGCACGTCATTGTCTCAGGGCTGGTTTGGGTGGATGACAGGTGGGACCGGCCAGCGCTGACTTGGTCAAATTCAAAGCTGACACGTGGGGTCCGCAGGATTAGCACTAAACTAAACATGAATTAAACTAACCTAAACATGCACAGGGGCCCACATGGCAGTGGCTCTGGGGGGGGAGGGGGTTTAGCGGGGTCATTAGTGCTAACTAAACCGGGATTAGGGCGACGGCTAGTCGCCGGCGAGGTCTGTGGCGGCGGAGCGCGTCGGGTTTCGAATAGGCGACCATTTGGACGGCGGATTGGTGCTACGCGTAGCTGGGGGTCGCGCGCATCTGATAGTGCAAGTGGGAGGAGCTGGGGTGGAGCAAGCTCGCCGGAGTCGAGCTCGTGGCGGCGGCCGGAGTTCGGCTCGAGCGGGTCCGGGGCTGCAGTGCTCGAGCGAGCAAACTGAGTGGCTAGGCAGCCTCTTGGAGGCGCCAGGAGCATTTGATGCCCTTGAAGGGAGCAGAAGAGGCTCGGGAGCGCAGGCTCGCCAGCCATGGCGGACGGCGGCCTCGGGTGACCTCGGGGCTACGACTAGAGGGCAGGAGCAAGCAAGGGGGCAGAGGGGAAACGCTTAGTAGCTCACCGCGGTTTTAACGAGACAGGCGTTGAGATCGGGGAGGCGGGGACGATGGAGAATCGACGACGATGAGGTCCGATGGCCGAGGATGAAGAAGGCGAGGTTGCGGACGACTGTGGCCTTCTCCGGTCGTGTGCTTCAGCGTGGAGATGGAGAGGAGTCAAGCGATTCTTGTGGAAGCGTCTGCGAGGCGAGTGTTAGCCGATGGTTGCGTAGGACGTCGTCGGTGGTGACGACGCGCTCGGTTGCGTGGGAGGGAGAGAGTCAGAGGTAGGGGAGAGAGAGCGGTGAGTGAGGGAGAGGGGACAGGGGCTTCAGGGAGTCGTCGTGGCGACGCTAGGGGGGGCCGGGGAAGCAAGAGGTGGCTAGGGCAGCGCCGGCGCTCGCCACGCACCTGGTTGTCCTCCTGGCAGAAGGAGGAAGACGGCAGGGGGAGCCCCTGGTGGGCTGGGCGAACAAAGCCGGGCGGCAAGTGGACTGCCAGTGGTCTCCCTGTGAGTGCTGTAAGTTTCGTTCTTTTTATTTCTCTGTTTTGTTTTCTATTTTGTTATTTTGTTCATATGCGCAAGAGCTCCAGCAAGCCGTAGCAGCAAACTGCGCTCAAAACGGAGCCCCATAGCGAAATCCTGACTCCCTCCCCCACGATATGAGGTCGCCGGCGGTTGAACGCCGGTGGCTGACGTGGCGTCATTAGTTTAGGAGCTAAACGTAGTTAGCTAAAGCTGGTGCCACTGACGGATGGACCCCACGTCCTAATTAACTGCGGGTTTTATTTTCTGTTTAGTTTAGATTAACCTAGCAGGACCCACACGTCAAGGTTGACCTGGAACGCGTCAGTTGACCTGCTGACGTCACACCGACGTCAGGCTGACACAGTAAGTCATTTTCTGGATTAAATTTAATTCAGGAAATTCCAAAAAATTGCATAAACTTCTAAAAATCATATAAAATCAACCGTAACTCCAAATGAAAAAATTATATATGAAAAATTATCAGAAAAATCCAAGGAATCTGTTTATGGCAAAATGCGTGGGCATATCCAAAAATCATGAAACTAATCATGGCTACTGTTTAGAATATATCCAATAGTAAACATTTTAGTTTATGATTATTTGAGCATTTAAAATATTTAGTAGCATTTAAATGCCCAAATGCAAATACTATATGATTTAATTCAGAGCCCAAATATGTCATGGAAAGATGTGCAACACCTCTGGTTATTGTTTCCAGCATTTTCCAGATATGATGAACATTTTTAAAAGCCATTTGGAAACGCTGAGAATATTTTAGTTGAACCTTGTGAATTCCTTTGATGCTTGTGTTTAGGCAATCCCCATTTCAATTTTCTGTGAAAAGTAAACATGATGCAACACATGACTAGCTAGATTGGAGCATACCAGAACTAGGGATGTGACAACTCACGCCTACTAAACAAGAATCTCGTCCTGAGATTCAAGACGTGAGGTAAGAAGACAGAGGGGATACAAAGCTAAATTGATCTTCATGATCCAACTTGCACTTCATTAGAACGTTGATTCGATCTTCATCTTGATCTTGACATCTTTGCTTTCGAGATCTTCATCCAACATGACGATGGAAAAAAACTCTACAGGACTCAATCTTTTCAAAGATCGAGCAACTCACGATCAATTTATGGAATGAGATATTAGCACATCTCTCGAGCTGATACACGAAACACACATCAGAGGGGATGGAAAGAAACAGTGGACGAAGGTTCAAGTTGATAAGCACAACTCCATGCTTGAAGAAGATGGTGAATGAGTTTCCACAACGGGGCACCTTCGAGGAGGTGACTCGTAGAATTATTCCCTTAAGTGGCAAAAGAATTACTTTGATCCATAAATCATTGAAACACTTCATACCAGCCTGAGGCAACTCAAAATTGATCGTTTGAAGGAATTCAAAAGAATGTCATACCCAGTTTGGAACGGAAACTACGGTTATAGAACAACTCGGCAAAAAGGGAAGGCACATTCCAATTGATACCGAGGATATAACCTAGTTTCTGAGCATGCCCTCAAGAACTTGAGCATTTCCATATTCATCAAGGTTTTACCAATATCCGTGTAAAGGATCCTGGCAACACAACATACTACCATGATGAATATTAGTGGAGGATGCAGATGCAAAGGAAGATAACACTTTCTCAAATTTCACCTTAGCGAGGCCAAGGAAACAAAATTTGGATGATCCACCAAGAGACATTTAGCACTCTGCTTCTAATGTTCTCCTTGATGTGCTAGTGTAACCCATTCATGGATATGGTTTGATATCTAAAACATCAAGTAAAAGGTCGGAATTCAGGAGCACAAAAATCCATAAGGAACAACTATGGAGGTAAATCCTGCAAAATCCTTATGGGGATGTGGCCAACTTCTTGAATCAAGATACTACAATAATAGGTCCTCCGGCTGGGTGTGTCAGCCACAACATCCAATTTACTGGGTTACACAGAGACCAATATTATAGTTCTTGGGAAACGTTCCAACCATCATACCTGCCTGAGATTCAGATCTGGTTGGTGTCAGGATATTCCAGACTCATCAAGTCTAGAAAGAAAATGATAGTTTGCAACACAAATCGACGGGACGACGTTGCGAGATTCTCAGGAAATGGACTACGCTAGTAAGCTCAAAAATATGAGCTGGTTCTGCTACAACATGTGAACACGTTGTCCAAGACAAGCATGACCACATAGTAGTCTTATAATAAAACACTATCGAGTTCAGGTTGGGAACCATCATCGAGGATAACGAAGTCCTAACATAAGTCATGATTAGCTCTTATGAAGGAACACCTTCTCCTTGAACAAATCAACCAGTGGCTTGGTGTGCTAAGGATACATATAGAATGAAGGTTGCAAGTCTCCATACCACAGAATACTTCACACGTATGCATGACTGATTTGGAATGATTCCAAGGAAGCAACACCGACTTTCTCTAATTCACGGCGGCAACTTGCATTAAATGCACATGATCTAGAGGAAGTCACTTCTTTCATCCGAACATATGGTTCATGCACGGGACATGAAGATAATGCTTATAAAAGTTTAGCTTAATGTCCAACAAAATCATGGAGAAGTTAAGAATGTTATCGATGAGATCAACAACCATCCATCCAGATTTCCATAGAAATGGAATTCCATAATTATGTGAACAAGGTGATAACATTGGTCAGACTCAAGAGATATAATGGTGTATGCTCGAGGAAACAACCACGAGTAAGACAACACTACGAATATCATTAGCTCTGGTTTGATTTGATAATAGCCCATACTCAAATCAAAGGTTGGATAAAATGATAGGTCCATTAACTGATCACGAGGGTCAGTCGATGAAAATATCAACTTTCTTTAACACACATACAAGATATCCCTTAAAATGAACTAATTCAGACAAGCTTTCATCTTCCAACTCTCCAAGTTGTTGTTTAGCTTAACCAACTAGCTCAGGGTATCCCACACGGATTCTTGGAGAAAGGGTGGTTTCGAAAACCAACTTGATCACGAGATCAATATAACCGTCAGGTGACAACCTGGTGATACTTCCGAGAAGATATTCAGAAAATCACAAACCACCGCTATGTTACTAAGCTCGAGAACAATCTTGCTTCTCAGGGCAAGATGATATGATCAAAAGAGCGAGGATTTGGAATAATCCTAACTCATCGATCGAAGAGTGCACCAGGAAAAGGGACTAGGTAGCACGATCAACCTTAGGGTGATGATTCAATACCAACACGCTAAGAATGAGATTATAGTCCATTAACTACCAAGCAACGGGGTTGCTAGCAGTATTGATTTCACACATCACGATTCACTTGTCGGCTTTCCGGTTGCGACAACACGGAACCGAGGAATGAATAATGAGGGAGAGAAGTATCACTGTATCAAGAGTTCATAGGGTGGTGTGCAATTCCATGATATTCTTGATATAAAGATAGTAATACTCCAAGGTAGAACAGAGCAAAAGGTGGATTGGCATTTTGATTTATGGAGTACAACTGCTTTGACCCAATCCTGGATCTGGATGGGGTTCTGGAGTTGTTTCTCCTACTCATTCCGGATTAGAATGGCTTGACAGACCACAAGAGTAGTAGGCATCGATGAACGAACGTATAACTACTCCTGACTATCAATTGATAGACGAGGGCCAGAAATCAATTGGAGAGGGACAACTCAAGGAAAATATTACTTTCTGAGTTGTGGCTGCATAGATTAGTATGTCGAGCAAAGATCAACATATTTCTTCCGGATAACCCATGCGGAGAAGGTAGAACTGGCAGAGTCGCAACATAGAATTGAGAACTCGGCAAGAGCACACTGATTGTGATCTTTCGGTTCAGCGAGGAACATCTGCCATAAGCAGTTCATGGTACTTGGAAGAAGGTAATGCCACGAACTTCGAGGACTATCGCAAAGGTTACTAATATCCTAAAGGAACCATCAACAATATCAACATGAAGTAAGTAGGGTGAATCTCGGGTTCAAAAACCCAGGAATAGAATGCCTAATAACTAAGTAGCATCACGGGATGCTTTTGAGAATAACGGCCAGAGTCATCACACTGGGAACACAAAACATGGCTGGATTATTAGGTGATCCTCTAAGACAGTTCGGGTCATAATAATAATTCCAACATATATGTCGAGGCAACAGAATACCTCAACTCAGAAATTAGTGTGGTTAATCGGGCCCAGAAGGACGACGGGAACGGGAAGAAGGGATTTGCAAATGCATCAGACTATTTAGAAACCTGGGATGACTCAGACATCATAACGGTTGTAAATGCTCGAAAAAGGTTTGAGACAACCTACAAAGTGGTGGCATAACCACTCAGAAGCACAATATCAAGGTTTCGAGACCAATAGTTCACATACAGAGGTAGAAACTGAACTGAGGCTTAAATCCATCAATCCTATAAGTCTATGGATTAGTAACACGTGATCCTGATAGAAAGAAGAGAAAGCCTAGTTTCTTAACCCCGTAGGAAAGATAGGATGACTCAGATCAGAAGGGCATATATAAGGTATAAGGACTAAAAAGAGCCTTACGTTCCCTTCCACAATCAATTCCCTTATATAACTAAAGCATTTCTAGACTCAACTTCGACCAGCTTGGCTTGGTAATCCTACAGGCAGTCAGGCTCTGATACCAATGCTGTCAGGACCCTGATTCTAAGTCACACCGATCTAGCTTGTAACACCTCATATCACTTTGCGGCCTCACCCACGGTATTCCCACGGGTGTCGCCTTACCATGGCCCGGGACCGTTTGCGCCTTTTGGCTCACGTATATGATAGTGTCGCTAGCATCCATATGACAGAGAACCTGGGCCGACATGACTAGTCATGAACCCAAAGTGGCACTAACATACGGGGACAGGCATACATGAATCAACATCGAGCATGTCGGTCAGCAGCGTGCGAATCCGGGCTGTAGCACTGGGCTAACAGGACTCCGGGAACCCGGGCTGTTGCAGGCTAGGCAGGACTCCGGATGTCACCGCGTGACATTTCCCCGAAGGGACAGACAAAGGAACGAAATGAATCACATGTCGGCCAGTCAAATGTTCCGGAGCAGTAGTGCTGGGCTAGCAGGACTCCGGTGAACCGGGCTGTAGCGGACTACTATGGCTCATGGAAGCACAAGACTACATTTCCCCATAAGAGAGGCCACCAAGGATAAACAACTAGGTTGTCGGATCCCACACATACCAAGCATTTCAATCATACACATAATATGCTCGATATGTGTAAATACAACATGGCATCGCAACATAACTCTACGACTCAAGTATTTATTCATTAGGCTCCGAAGAGCCAGATGTTACAAACATGGGTCTCATGACCCAACATAAAGAGCATACAAGCAACAAGCGGAAGCATAAACATGTCTGAGTACAGACAACTACAAATGAAGAAGACTGAGAAGCCTGAGTATCTACAAGACCCTCCCAAGGGTACAAGATCGTAGCTGAGGTAACAAGCTAAACGTCGAAGTCCATGTGGTACTAATAGCGAGACTGAAGTCTCTCTGCAAAACATAAAATAGGCAAACATGAGTACAAATGTACCCAGCAAGACTTACGTCAGAACTAACAACATATGCATCGGTATCAACAAAGGGGTGGTGGAGTTTAACTGCAGCAAGCCAGCTTTGACTCGGTGGCTATCCTGAACTAGGACTACAAGTAACTCTTTTGAGGTGGCGCACACGAGTCCACATATTCACCATACCAATACACTACTATGGATCCGCTCCCATTTCCCTACGAGAACGCCATCCATAGCACTCACGCTTATCTTGCGCATTTTAGAGTATCCACTTTCACTTGTCTATGAACTGTGCAGCAACCCGAAGTCCTTTACCATGCGACACGGCTATTCAATAGATGATGTTAACCCTGTAGGGGTGTACTTCTTCACACACGCTCTCGCCACTTACCACCATGTACACGTCGTGTATCTCGGCAACCTTCAAGCAGAAGCCTGGCTAGGGAGTCGGCCACGACCTGACTAACCACACAAGTCTCTAGTCTAGGTTTATCGCCTATTCGGGTTCCATCCGCAAGGAGATCCAGCCGGGGTGTCGCTCACGGCCCCAAATGATGTGTACAGGGTTCCAAGCCCACCAAACGGGCGACGCTTAGCATACCCGGCCATGGTGCCTAGTCTGTCCCAAGCCCACCTATACTGGGTGCCACTTGGTAGACTACTAACACTACCTATAAACACCAGAAACTAGTTGCAACTCCTGGACAGAGATCGAGTTGATTAATAAGCCGAGAGGGGCCGAGTTACCGGAACCCAATGTGTGGTAGTAACTATTCATGGATCGCAAACACAGAACTCAGTTCCTGAGAACGGCTGCAATGAGACAACCCACCATGTACTCCTAGATGGCCTCTCACCGCTACCTTTACCAAATCGTGTTCACAGACTTAGCTCTCAATGGTAGGACATGTTCACCACATTCCAATTCATCCCCGATGAATCAGACCTGACTCAACTCTAAGCAGTAGCAGGCATGACAAACAAGCATGAATGAGTAGGCACATTAGGGCTCAAACAACTCCTACTCATGCTAGTGGGTTTCATCTATTTACAGTGGCAATGACAGGTCATGCATAGGAAAGGGGTTCAACTACCGCAGCATGTAACAGTTGAATCGTTGTTGTCCTAATGCAGTAAAAGAGAGCAGGGGCGTGAGAGTGGGATTGTATCAGAATGAACAAGCGGTTTTTGCTTGCCTGGCACTTCTGAAGATAGTATAGCTCTTCATCGGTGTCATCGATCTCATCGTCGGAACCACGTCTATCGAGAGGGGACAAACACCGGCAAACAAGGAAGAACACAATCAATGCGATGCAACAATTATGATGCATGATTATGACATGGCAATATGCTGTTGATTGAGCAAATGCAACTATCAACCATATTAAATGAAGTTGGCTTGAACCAAAGGTTCAAATTCAAACTCCTTATAAGACATTTCAAATGCCATTTATTTAAATTGTCATATACTGTGGCTGTAAGTTCTTCAAACATGCATGAAAATGGTACAGATGGATAGATTGGATTTTTCTGATAATTTTTCATATATAAATTATTTCATTTGGAGTTATGATTGAATTTCTATGAATTTTAGAAGTTTTAGCTATTTTCTGGAATTTCCTGGATTAATAAAACACCAGAAAGGCTTTATGATGTCAGCACTACGTCATGCTGACCTCAGCAGGTCAACAGGGTCAGCCACGGTCAAACCTGATGCATGGGACCCATATGTCAGCTGCACAGTGGCTAACAGGGTTTAGTTAAATCCTAACTAAAGCAATTAGAAGGGTCGGGGCCCACTGTCAGTGTGAGAGGGGCTATTTAGCGGGGTCATTAGGCGCTAATGATGCTACCACGTCAGCTTGTCGGTGTTTCACCGCCGGCGCTACCCCGAGGACGCCGGAGTTCCCCTCCCGGTCGTTTCAGGCGACGGGAGCTATCATGGCTGGGTTCTACGGACACAGCGCATCGAGGCGCGTCGGTTGGTTGTGGCAGCGGTCGCTGGGGTGGCCAGAATCAGCAACGGCGGCGAGCTTTTGCGCCGGCCGAAACACAGCTTGCAAAGGCGCGAGGCTGCGAGGCACTAGCGGGCCATCTAATGGGCTTGCTGGCCTCCTGGAAGACGCAGGAACACGCCTACGCGCTCGGGTGCGACGGGCGCGAGCTCAAACGACGGCAGCCACAGGCGCGGTGACGAGAAGCTCACGGGCGTGGTGGGTTTGTGGACTAGAGGACGGGCGCGAGGAGTAGCAGAGGGGAAGAGGAAGCAGGAGCTCACAGGGGCCGGAGTAGCAGCTCAGCGGCTTCAGGGAAGCTTCTGCGACGGCGAATCGACTGTAAAGTCCGGTGAGCAGATGCAGCGGTGACGAGCTCGATGTCGATGGCGTAGGGCTTCCGCGGTCCAGATCTTCTTCTTGGAGAGGCGCATCGTTGATGCGGTTCCGATGGGCATGGCAGGGGGGCGAGGGGATGGTGATGGCCACGCGGGCGGCGGTGGTGGCCGGCGGGGCTCTCGGGTGGTCGCGGGGAGCAGGGGCTAGAGAGGGAGAGAGGCACCAGAGAGGCGGGGAAGTGAGGGAGGATGTGCTGGGCGTCCCTGCCTGAGATTCAGATCTGGTTGGTGTCAGAATATTCCAGACTCATCAAGTCTAGGAAGAAGAATGAAAGTTTGCAACACAAATCGACGAGATGACGTTGCGAGATTCTCGAGGAATGAACTACGATAGCAAGCTCCAAAACATGAGCTGGTTCTGCTACAACATGTGAACACGTTGTCTGAGACAAGCATGAACACATAGTAGTCTTATAATAAAACACTGCCGAGTTCAGGTGGGGAACCATCAACGAGGATATCGAAGTCCCTACATAAGTCCGGATTAGCTCTTATGAAGGAACTCATTCTCCTGAACAAATCAATCAGTGGCTTCGTGTGCTAGGGATTACACATGGAGTGGAGGTAGCGAACCTATCAAACCATGGAATACTTCACACATGCATGACTGACTTGGGATGATTCCGGAGAAAGCAAAAGCAATCTTTCTTGAACTCACGACGGCATCTTGCACCAAATGCACATGAATTCGAGGAGGTCAGTCCTTCCATCCAAGCATAAGCTTCATGAACGGAACACGAAGGCATTTCTTATAAAATTTTCAACACTAGGTTGATGTTCAGCATGAATCATGGGGGAGACAAAATGCTGCTGATTGGCTCAACAACAATTCATCGGAATTTCCATATCACTGGACTTCCACCATCATGTGAACACGGTGATAGCATTGGTCAGACCAAAGGATGTAATGGTGTATGCTCGAGGGATCAACCAAGAGTAAGACAACATTACGAACATCGTTGATTCTGATTTGACTTGACGATAGCCCATACTCAAGTCAAAGTTTTGACAAGGCAATAGATCCAACAACTGATCACGAGGACCCATCGATGGAGATATCATCTTTCTTCAACACATAGACACACACAAGGGTATCCCTTAGTGATGAACTAAGTCGGACAAGCTTTCATCTTTCAACTCTCCAAGTTGTTATTTAGCTTAACCAACTAGCTCAGGGGTATCCAACACAGATTCTTGGAGAATGGGTGTTTTGGAGGAAAACCAACATGATCACGAGATCAACATAACAGTCGGGGGGACAACCTGGTGATACTTCCAAGAAGATATTCGGAAAATCACGAACCACCGATATGTTGCTAAGCTCGAGAACAATCTTGCTTTTCAGACAAGACGACATGATCAAATGAACAAGGGATTCAATCCTAACTCAAAGATCGAAGAGTGCACCAGAAATAAGGACAAGGTAGCACGATCAATCCTAGAATAGTGTTTTGATAACCAACATGCTAAGAATGATGTTAGTGTCGATTAACTACCAAGCAACACGGTTTCTAGGAGTATTGATTTCACACATCATGGTTCACTTGCCGTCATTCCGGTTGCGACAACACGGAACCGAGGAATGAAAAATGATGGAAAGAAGTATCACTGCGTCAAGAATTCATGAGAGATGGTGCAATTCTCATGACGTTCCTCACATAAAATGGGTAATACTTCAGGATAGAACAGAACAAAAGCTTGATTGTATTTGATCTGTGGAATACAACTGCTTTGACCCAATCCTAGAAATGGATTAGGTACTGGAGTTTGTTTCTCCTAGTCATTCCGGAATAGAATGGCTTGACGGACCACAAGAATAATAGGCATCGATCAACGCGAATGCACAACTATTCCTGGCTATCAATTGATAGACTAGGGTCAGAATACAACTGAGGAGGGTCAACTCAAGGAACATATAACTTTCTGAGTTGTGGATGCATAGATTAGTATGTCGAAACAAGTTCAACAGGTTTCTTCCGGATAACCCATGCAGATAGGTAGAACTGGCAGAATCGCAATTATGAATGGAGAACTCCTCAAGAGTACCCTGATTGTGGTATTTTGGTTCAAAGAACTTCTGCCGTAATGGTTCATGGTATTTGGAAGAAGGAAATACCACGGACCTCGAGGACTATCGCAAAGTTACTAATATCCTAAAGGAACTAGCAACACTATCAACATGAGGTATGTAGGGTGAATATCGGGTTCAAGAACCCAGGAATAGAATACCTACTAACTAATAACATCACGGGATGCTTTCGAGAATGATGGCTAGAATCATCACACTAGGAATATAAAGCATGGCTAGCTTACTAGGTGACTCCCTAAAACACCTAGGGTCATAATAATAGATCCAACACAAATGTCGAGGCAATGGAGTACCTCAACAGACCGATTAGTGTGGTTGAACTGGCCCAAAGGGACATCGGGAATAGAAAGAAGGGATTTGCATATGCATCAGACTATTTAGAAACCTGGGATGACTCGGACAGCATAACGGCTATAAATGCTCAAAAAGTTTGAAACATCCTACAGAATGGTGGCATAACCACTCAGAAGCACAATATCACGGTTCTGAGACCAACAGTCATCACAAGGAAGTACTAGAAACTGAACTGGGCTTATAACCAACAATCCTATAAGTCTATGGATTAGTAACACGTGATCCTGATAGATAGACGAGAATCCTAGTTCTTAACCCACGTAGAAAGAGAAGAGGATGACACAGATCAGAGGGCATAAGGTAAAGGCGTAAAAGAGCCTTACGTTCCATCCCATAATCAATTCCCCTACATATAACTAAATCATTTCTAGACTCAACTTCGACCGGTTTGGCTTGGTAATCCTCTGACAGCAACGGGGCTCGATACCAAAGCTGTCAGGACCCTGATTCCAAGTCACATCGATCTAGCCGGTAACACCTCATATCACTTTGCGGCCTCGCGCACTAAAAAAAAATACACTTCCGTGATGATACGTGTTTGTCACAGTAGGTTGCGTTTTTTGTCATGCATGTACATCCATGGCAAATTTATGACAGAATCAAGATAGTCATACCTGTGCTGTCATAGAAGTGTTCCATGACATTACCAAAATTATCATCGCGGAAGTGTCCACTTCCATGACGATAAATCGCGTGTCACAGAAGTGCTTTCGTCAAGGGTGACCGACACGTGGCATCCACTGTAATGGAACGTCGTTAAGTTATCGGGTCGGATTTTGGATCCGATAACCCGTTAACAACCACGACCAATACCGATTTTCCACGTGTAAAATTCTCATTGGCCTTTAGCTGGGTCGGCCCATTATGGTCTGCAGAATCTTGTGGGCCTTTAGCTGGACCGTCCCAAAAGTGGCCCACAAAGTTCAAATGGGCCGGCCCAACCGAAGGCCCATAAGATTTAGCGGACCATAATGGGCCGGCCCATCTAAAGGCCCACAAAAATTTAGCGGACCATAATGGGCCAGCCCAGCTAAAGGCCCACAAGATTTTGCGGACCACAATGGGCCGGCCCAGCTAAAGGCCCACAAGATTCTGCAGACCATAATGGGCCGGCCAAGCTAAAGGCACAACATTCTCTGTCAAATCGACCCGTCAACGGCCTGGTCTAAACTTGTCATCAATGCGGCCCATGGTCACTTCTGGCCCGTTAACAGTCCGCTAAGTAATTGGGCCAAATTACGGCCCGGTGTATTTCTGGCCTATTAAAGGTCCGGCTTCATTTGGGCCCATTTACAGGTCATCAAAACTTTCGGCCCATAAACGACCGTGAAGGATTTGGGTCATATTTGGCCATGTCTGTCAATCGGCCTGTTAGAGGCCCACTAAAGATTTGGGCCACTTTCGGCCTGTTGTAATTTTCGGCCTGTTAATGCCGGACGTAAACCATGGGCCATATGTGGCCCAACGTCATACCGGGCCCATTAACGACCCATATAAAAGTAACGGTAATCTAGCCCGACCGAAGTTCTGGCCTGTTAAGGCCCCGTGTATTAGGTCGGCGCATTTACGGCCCGTCCGAATTTTGGCCTGTCAAATATCTGCATCGTAAATGGGCCACCATTTCGGCCTGCTAAGTCCAGTGGGTTATTTGGCACAATCAGGGCCCAATCTCACTTTCGGTCTATTAAAGGCCCATGTTTTTTATGGGCTCGAGATATTTACACCAGTAAACGGCCCATTTGTACTGAGGGCCCAAATTATGTTTAGGCTTGTTAAAGGCCCACTATGGGCATAGGCCTACCAGTAAATTTTGAAAGCTTATGCTAATTTAAGCCCAGATATTTTTAGTGGGCTACATGCCAATTTCGGCCTGTAATCTTTTTTAGCCCAATTGGAATGGGCTCAAGGAATGTTGGCATGTTGGGCTCCTAGGAAGCTTTCGGCCAAATACATTACTAAGAAACCTACACTATACAAAAATAGCGTCGTAATTACTGCAGCCTGTGGCAGCATCATAAATGTTGTATCACAACAAAATAAATTCCAATCATACAACAAAAGGCCTGTTGGCATAAAGTTTACAGTCCTTCCATATAAAAGCACCATCAGATGTATAGAAGCACAGATCATTTGACCTGAATGCTAATGTTTCAGGCTGTAGAATCTGATGGAGCAGCACGATCTCCACCTTTTTTCCGCCATTGCGCTTCAACAACGAAGCGAATGTCTGATAGTCTGGTTTCAAAACCATTCATATTTGACGACATTTCTCAACCACTATTCTTGTTTCTGAAACAACGTCCATTAGGGATTGGACTTGTGTCTGGAGCACAGATATATCACTCTGTCTAGCAGGAAGATTTTGTTCAGTAGGCGATTTGGACGAGGTTACCTTGACAACCAACCCAGAATTACGCAGGAAGGTGCATTTTGCACTGTTAGTGGAGAGATATTGACGCACTGTAGCAAGAGGTGACATTATGCCTGTAGTAGCCTCGTCACCTTCAGGTGGTTGTGGCTGTTCAATCATTTGTTCCGTAGCTTCCTGAAAGTTTGAACTTGTAGATTAGTGTACCGGCTAAGTTACTAATGAGACAAAAACAAATGAAGTAGGTTAAATGTTTATACATAACTTATTTTGGTGAACTACTGTAATACATTAGCATGTACTGTAGTGCCAACTACATAATAAAATCACTTTTGGAACATATGTCCATGTAGCATGCCTACTGTATTGTCTATTTCCTCACATTCGTTGACATCTAAGGATAAATATACATGGTTTATAGTAGGATGAACATAGTATGACATCATCCATATCATGGGAAAACAGATATAAAACAAACAGGATATTTTATCATTGTGTGCGCACGTGAACATAACAACTAGATTACAGATCAAGACCAAAAGAATATCCTTCATCTCTTTTAAACCATGTAAGGTGAAATGATACGTTAAGACAATTGTGTATAAAAGTGAACAGAGTAATCGACATTGGCATAAACCAAGTAGTTAAATGAACACATCACAATACCAAGCAGTTCAAGGCAGGAGGAGTAAGGACTTACAACAGCGGCTTGAACTGGTGTGCTCATGCCCTTCATCTTGCTGGTGTGGCAATCCTTGAAGATTTGCACTGCATTCGGTTCAGGTTCTTTTTGGTCCGCACGGGCTTTCCTCTGTACTTGGAACAAGTCAATATAGATACGATAATATGGCACAAAAAAAGAAGGAAGTAGCAGCTATTTACATAAGCCTCGCAGTGTGCAATATAGCTATGAGATCCTGTTGTCTGTTGGAATTTCACTTTTGAACGGTTGGTTTTGTTCTTCAAACAGTTAGACTAGAAGAAGATACATTTGTAAGGCACATACAGAAATACAAGTTCAATATGTGGTATGATCAAATACATATAGCCTACCTGATACTTTGGATCAGACCAGTGTTTAACGAGGGTTGTCCAGTCTTCATCTGTAATATATTCCACTGGAGATGTTTGGGCGATTTCATTGTTAGCCTTGCCTTCAAAGTGTGATTTTCTAAGGTGGTACCGATACTGTCGCAGAGTAAACTGACAAACATGAGTGCATGCTTGTTTAGTTGCATCATCTTTCAGATCCAACTTGAACCTCATCTGTTGAAAAAAAGAATGTGAGTCTTATTAGGAGGAAGCTAGAAAGTATGGGACAGAGCAAGACAATATTACTAACTGCGATGAATAACATTACTTACGGATAAATGGTCAAGGAAGGTGTTAAACCGGGTTTTGTCTTTCTCATTCCTGTACTGGATTCACGTTGGGAGGATACGCGCATGACACCTAACGACAACTGCTGCCTCTGATACTAATCTGGCTGACTCTGTAGCATCACCTGGCCTTTTTAAACCTGCCTCAAAATGGATCTCCATTCTTCCTCCTTTAGATTTTGTTAATCTGTCAAGCATTATCCCTGATGTCTGTTTCCGCTTGCACCGTGGTGCTAGTTCAACAACGAATATGGAAAGTGTTAGTGTACATCAAGCTGTGAGAGTACATATAAAGGAGCATGCAAGCGCAACTTGACTCGGTCGGTACCGTCTTGGTGTTGATGCTCATGAGGTTCATCTGATCTTGCCAAGTCCTATTGTGTCGGCGATTTCTTGAAGTAGTGTTAGGTGTGAAGGCAGCTTGGGAACCGGCAGTTCTAGAGCAAATGAGCGAGTAACTGGTTGAGATCTTTGAATACAGTTGAAGCGGATCTGCAGCTGGTGGAGCAGTGATCTTGTGTTTGTAGATTTAGCGGTGGACTTGGACCTTCTCTTGCACTATAAGTACTAGCAGAATCTCGACGGCAGAACCTTTTCCGTTTCACCCGACGAGTAACAGCACTCCCTACTATATTATTTTCCTTGCTCTTTTTTGACTTTGCCATGTCAAG
This sequence comes from Aegilops longissima, assembly GCA_021605205.1. Taxonomy (NCBI): domain Eukaryota; kingdom Viridiplantae; phylum Streptophyta; class Magnoliopsida; order Poales; family Poaceae; genus Aegilops; species Aegilops longissima. The sequence goes on from CM038679.1 coordinate 175,400,877, forward strand.
CTGTACCCACAACACAAAAGAATAAAATCACTCTTCAACACTCATTGATGCATGATACAGACAAGCAATACTTTGATGTAAGACAACCATATGAGGATGGAATATGTGAGAAAAACGGACGACATGACATATTCACAGCTACGATGTGCAAACTAAGCAGAAGGATTTTCAAGAAAATAGAAGTAATGCAAGCTAGACACCATATGAAAGATGCAACCAATATTACTCTGCCAAGTTAAAAGTGTCTTGTCACAAGTGGCAATTCGAAAAATTAGAAGCGATGACAACGAGAAATCAATGCAAGATGCAACCACTATCAAACTACCATGTTAAAAGCGTCCAATCATGAGTTATTGATGCGGGATACACAACAGCAGTACTTTGATGTAAGAACATGGTATGATAGATAGATGCAGGTATTCTAGACACGTAAAGCCATGTCATATGCACATGTATAACGTATAAACTCAGCAGGTGCAATTTAATCAAAATAGAAGAAATACAGGCTAGACAACATATGCAACATGTAACCAATTATCACATTTGTCAACTTAGAGCAAGCACCGCGACGGTGGAGTCGGAGATGAACTCATCATGTAGACTTGGGACTTCAACTTCATTAGCGATAGCAGTGGCAAATCTAGAGAGTCTTTGTTTGCGTCGGTGCGGAGTACCACCAACATCCCTAACTTACTCTTTTCCTTCCTATTTTCTGATATTGCCTTATGTAGTCAAAACCACAAGAAGATGAATAAAATTAGCTCTGCATAACTGGTTGATGCATGATACAGACGGACACTACTTTGATGTAAGGCAAGCGCAGGATAGGAGGATGGAATATATACAAAAAAAGACAGCGTTTCATATTCACACGCATTTATAGGAGGATGGAATATGTATGAAAAAACAGTAAGCGGAAGGCATTTCAATAAAATTAGAAGAAATGAAAGCTAGGCACCATATGAACATGCAACCAATATCACTCTATCAGGTAAAAAGTGTCTCGTCGTAAGTGCCATTTCGATAAATTAGAAACAGTACAAGCTAGAAGACAATCCAAGATGCAATCTACATCACAGTCCCAAGTTAAATGTGTCTTATAGGTAAGTGATCGTTGCAGGTATAAGTTGTAAGCTACGCAGATGCAATTCTACATATTGAGAAGCAATACAAACTAGACATCATACGGAAAACGCAACCACGTATAACAGTTCCAAGTAAGAGCAAGCACCTGTGATGGTGGAGTAGGGGAGATGTGCTCATCATGTACACGTATGTTATAGAAACAGGAACATGTGTCATATTCACAGGCATAATGTGTAAAGTAAGCAGATGCAATTCAAGTTAGAAGCAATACAAGCTAGACATCATACGCAACATGCAACCACATATAATAGTGTCAAGTTAGAGCAAGCACCTGTGATGGTGGAGTAGGGGAGATGTTCTCATCATCTACACAACTACGTTGACTGTCCAGCCTTGTGTTGTCTTGCGAATCTTGTTGGGAGGATGGCGGAGTAGAATCTGAGAGACCCCTGTTTGAGTTGCTCCAAGGACCACCATCATCCACCGCGGACTAATTTCCTTCAGCTGTAATGATTTTGCATTGTGAAGTCAAACCGATAAGAAAAAGGAATAAATTCGCTCTTCGAACTCATTCATGCATGATCTTGTGAACACTACTCGGATGAAAGGCAAACACATGATGCGAGGATGGAATATGTATGAAAAACAGGATGGTGTGACATATTCACACCTATGATGTGGTAACTAAGCAGAAGGCATTTCAACAAATTAGAAGCACTTCAATCTAGACACCATATGAAAGATGCAATCAATATCACTCTGCCAAGTTCAAACTGTATAGCGTTTCAACATATTAGAAGTAGTATATGCTAGAAATCATATGCAAGACACAACCAATATCACAGTGGCGACTTAAAGGTGCCTTATCATAAGTGACTGATGCGGGATATGCAAGAATAGTAGTCTGATGTAGAAACAGGAACACATGTCATATTCACAGGCATTATGTGTAAAGTAAGCAGATGCAATTCAACAAAGTTAGAAGCAATACAGGCTAGAAATCATACGCAACATGCAACCACATATAATAGTGCCAAGTTAGAGCAAGCGCCTGTGATGGTGGAGTAGGGGAGATGTGCTCATCATCTACACAGCTATGTTGACTGTCTAGCCTTGCGTTGTCTTGCGAATCTTGTTGGGAGGATGGCGGAGTAGAATCTGTAGAGAACCTCGATTTCAGTTGCTCGGAAGGACCACCATCATCCAATGCCTTGCCAATTTCCTTCAGCTTTATTGATTTTGCATTTTGAGGTCATACCGACAAGAAAAATGAATATCATTCGCTCTTCAGAACTCATTCATGCATGATACTGACGTACAATACTCTAATGAAAGGCAAAGTCATGATACGAGGATGGAATATGTACGAAAAATGGACGGCTTGACATATTCACACCTATGATGTCGTAACTAAGCAGAAGGCACTTCAACAAATTAGAAACACTGCAAGACACCATATGGAAGGTACAATCAATATCACTCTGCCAAGTTAAAACTGTCTCGTCATAGGTGGCGTTCATCAAACTAGAAGCAATACATGCTAGAAATCATATTCAAGACGCAAACCAATATCACACTGCCAACTTAAAGGTGTCCAATCATAATTGGTGATGCAGGATACACAAGAAGAGTAGTTTCATGTAAGAACATGGTGTGATAGATGATATAGTATGTACCAAAAACAGGAAAGCGTGTCATATTCACATGTATCATGTGTAAGCTAAGCAGATGCAGTTTACACTAATTAGGAGCAATAGGAGCTAGACACCATATGCAACATGCAACCAGATATCACACTGCCAAGTTAGTGCAAGCACCTTGGATGGTGGAGTAGGGGAGCGGAGACTTGGACCATGTAATGCACATCAGTACAAGGAGAATCGGTACAAATGCTCTGTTTACGTTGCTGCAGAGGACCAACATCATAGCCTTCCTTACTCTTTTCCTTCCTCTTTCTTGATTTTTCCTTGTCAAGTAAAACCCAGAAGAAAAAGGAATAAAATTTGCTCTTCAGAACTTATTGATGCATGATACTGACGAACACTACTTTCATGTAAGGCAGCCACATGATAGGAGGATGGAATATGTATGAAAAACAGGACGGCGTGACATATTGACATGTATGATGTATAAAGTGTAAACTAAGCACAAGGTGCTTGAACTTGTTAGAATCGATGCAAGCTAGAAATCATATGAAAGATGAAACCAATATCACTCTGCCAAATTAAAAGGGTGCCCTAACAAATGTATTTGACCAAATTAGAAGCAATACATGGCAACATGCTAGAAATAATATGCAATATGCAACGAATAAAGGTGACTCATCGTAAGTGATTGATGCAGGATACAGAAGAGAGGTAGTTTCATTTAAGAACAAGGTTAACACGTAGATGTAGTGTGTACCAAAAATAGGAAGGCATGTCATATTCACGGTATAGTGTGTAAACTAACGGATGCAATTTACCTAATTAGAAGCATTACAAGCTAGACACCGTATGCAACATGCAACCACATATCACACTGCGAAGTTGGAGCAAGCACCTGTGATGGTGGTGTAGGGGAAGTGTTGTCTTCAGGTACAGAGCAACGTTCAATATCTTCATTTAGGCTTGCTGATTGTTGAGAATCATGTGGAGAGGATGAAATTGCATTCTTTATAATAGTATTGCGTCTCATATTAACCCACGCGCATGAATGTCTCATCATAAGCGATAGACGCGGGATACACAAGAACAATAGTTTAATGTAAGAACATGGTGTGATAGGCAGATGTAGTATGTACCAAAAACAGGAAGGCATGTCATATTCACAGGTATAATGTGTTAACTAAGCAGATGCAATTTACCCTAATTAGAAGCATTACAAGGTAGACACCATATGCAACATGCAACCACATATCACACTACCAAGTAAGAGCAAGCACCTGTGATGGTTGTGTGGGGGAATTGCGGTGATCAACTAGAGAGCTACATTGACTATCTTCATTTAGCCTTGCTGTTTCTTGAGAATCATGTGGGGAGGATGACACTGCACTCTTTAAACGAGTAGGGCGTCTCATAGTAACCCACCCGAGTGACTGTCTCATCATAAGTGATTGACAAGGGATACAAAAGAGCATTAGTTTGATGTACGAACATGGTTAATAGGCATATGTAGTATGTATCAAAAACAGGAAGGCATGTCATTATCAAAGGTATAATGTGTAAAGTAAGCAGATGCAATTTAACCAAATTGGAAGCAATACAAGCTAGACACCATATGCAACATGCAACCACATTTGACAGCGAAATTAAAGCAAGCACACAGGATGGTTGTGTGTGGCAATTGAGATCATCAAGCTGCAGAGCTACGTTCTCGTCTCCAATCACGACATCGCACCCATTAGAGCGCTGAAACGCTTATTGCTTATCTTGAATTACACTTTGGGCGACTTACATCTTTTCTTTTCTGCATTCATCAACACTGCATCAGAGTCTGAAATACCCGTGCATAAAAAAACAATAGTGTGAGTATGGGTGAAGTGTGTGCACAATTAGTACACTGTAAAGGTAGTAGATAGCAGGCCAGTGAGAAATAAATGACGGGAGACATATGATAGCTCTACAACATGCATGGCACACTCAATTACTACAGGATTCTATGAAAAAAACTGCCGGCTGAAAGCAAATAGGCCAGTCCATTTTTTCTGCACCGTCCGATGTACAAATAACGGGCAGATCGCCTTCATCTACCTCCAGCCAGTCAGTGTTGACGATCTTCCTCGAAACGCCAGCGACAACCGGCCCAGTATTCCTCCCCTACCTGTTCCCTCCCCTCGACCTCACCGCTTTTGCGCGTGCTTGCTTGGCACCGCCGACCATCCATTCAAGCCCCGCCGACCTCCAGATCGGGCGCAAGCAGCTCCTGCGCCCCACACCCCTATGATAGACACCGATGCGCCGCTTCCCCGAGGAACAGGCGGACTAGGTGCTCCGCGCGCCTAAGCGGGTGCTTCTTCTTTTAATTGCGGTTCGACTGACCCTGAATTGAAATCCAGGTGGGCTACTGACCTCTAGCAAAGGTGAAATAGTAAAAGGGAGGAAACCTTGTGCATTTAGTATCATGAAGAAGATGCAGTAAGAAGCGCTCAACTAGTTTCTTTCGTGGGATGAATACGGTGTGAGCGGAGACGTAAGATTTGCACGAATAAGGGAAGAGGAGTACCTCTTTCTGCTGGCAGTGCTGTGTCCTCCTTCTATTTTTCCGACGATCTTGTCGTTCGCCGGAAACCAGAAGTTTTGGAGGACGGTGCAGCCTTGGATGAACCCATGGCCAAGTTGTAGAGTGTGGTGCGGTGGCCGTCTCTCAGCGGCGGGGAAGCAGATCCGAGGCGGCGAACGACGGCGTAGCGGGAACAACTCTGGTGCGGTGGACGGTTGCGACAGTAGAGCTGCAGCAGTGAGGCGGATGACGGCGTGGTCGGAGTGGTTCTGGCACGGCGCACGTTGGGGTCGGCGTCGTGGATGCAGCTCTGCCTCGGCTTCAGCTGCTAAGTCCTTGAGGGCATTGCGGTTGCGGTTGCGTTGGACGTCAACGTGGGGGTACCGGCTCCGGCATGATGGAGGAGGGCGGCGGTGGATTGGCCGCTATGGGGTGGAGGACGGAGGAGGTTGGGATTTTGCGGCTGGTGGAGAGGGCGTTTTGGCGCCCACGGAGTATGAACGGGGAAACGGAGGGAGGCGGGGAACTAAGGGGGAACAATGTTTCGGTTTGAGACGCGCTTGTTTGAAATTTGGGGAAAGTTACAAAGTTTGCCCCAGTCTAAACTTTTGGACATATTGCGGGTTGGGGGTAGGACAGTCATGTCAGGTGTCCCAAATGTGGGCGCGATAGATTTCGGCCGAGCGCATGGGTGTTTAGACGCCCACGGCGTATGAATGCTTCTCGGAGGCGGTTGAGACTGGCGTCTTGGTGAAGTTACAAACCTATCCCGGTTTAGACATTTGGACATCGGGCCGATAGGCTACACGGGCCAGAGTCAGGACAATAATTTCCTACCACCAAAACATTAGTCTCGCGCGGTTTCGGGTGACCAGAGGCCTATTTGGCGATTCGTTCAATATTTGGGAGTAGAAGCATTAATGTTTTCCGTTCTCTTGAATTGAACTTTCAGGATTTGTCAAACTTCACAAATCTTTACTCTTGAAAGTCCTAAAGCTACGATTATTTTGGAATGGAGGGGGTACATTTTAATATACATTGTACACGAGTATATATTAAAAAATATGCAACTTACCTCAGTTCATGCATGGTTCCAGGTATAATCTCCTTGGTTGCCAAAAAAAGTTAGATATGCGTATGAATATATATAGCATGTTCAAACTCACAACAAAGATTGATGCCCCCTTTTACATCTGATTTACAAATGCCATTATCTCGGGTTCACATATATGAATGCACTTCCTATGAATTTGAATCTTCGAAACCCCCTTTATGTTGAATTCGACATGTATTTTATTTTGTAGCTAGCAATTTGGAATGTATCCATGCAAGTGACAACTGTATAAAGTGCTTCACACTAACAACATGGAGTGCACTAATTAACGTTTCTATATGAATTGCAAAAGCATCCATTGCATGTATTTCAAACCGCTCTCACTCTATGGATCGATAATATGAAATAAACACATGGACATGCTAGAATTCAATAGAGTATGGGTGTCTGATAGACCGATTTTCGTCCATACACAATTTTGCAAAATTAATGATCTCATCCAAAAATAATAATGCCATTTATATTTTAATTTAATGCATAGAACCGCCTTTTACACGTAGATGCACTATGCCTCGCCCCGTTCTCACAAACACGTTATATATCTCTCTATCTAACGCATACGTGCACACACTTTATATGCCTCGGCATTTCTCTTTCACACATGCTAATAATCTCTCTCAGGGTGTCGGGGTGTCTCACGCACATGCTCTCTCTGTTTCTCTCTCTCTCTCTCTCTTTCTGACTACTATGTACCACTCTTTTCACTAATCTCAGTTGGAAAACACTATTTCTCTCACAAGCATATATACACATGCACGGTCTCTACTAGCCCTCTATACGCACATATATGTGCCTACTACCGCATGCACATTATCTTTAGGCCTCTCTCGCACACATTGCCCCCCCAACACACCTCTCTAATAGTAGTTGGCAGATATGATTTCATCATATCATTCGGTAGGATATCCCTGGCTATTAGGCTGGATGGTAATATGAGGCAAAGTTTTACCCTAGTTCGGATCGGACCCTTGTAGTTGAAGAAAGAGCCTACTCCTGGTACTGTATATTAGTGATAGGGGTGTGTACAAAGTACAGGTGAATACCAGGCATTGTGCGTGTGTGTATACTATCGACGAACTAGCCCCCAAGCTTGTATAACATACTAAGGGCCTAGCGTTACAAATCATATATAGTCGGCTTATGACCAGTGGGGATAGAGTCCTCCGCGACTCTGGTAGCTTCCTGTTGTATGCCGAGTCCTCCACATGGTTCTCCGTATAACACGTCTCGATCCAACCTATATGTGGCGCGGGATGGAACCGACCCATGAGTCTTCATGTTGACCCACCACAACTATTAATGATGTGCCCACAACACCACACACGCAATCGGCCACTAAGAAAATAAGCATATACAATAGTACAACGGTATCTAGCTCACGGTACGTCTCCATATTTTGTTGATGACACTGACGGAATTTGCATTTGATGCGTGCTCCGTATTTTTTTGACGACACTTACAGTCATTGTATTTGAAATGAAAGCACGATATGGTTACTGGACTTTAGAATAAGCTCATCATGGTCACCACATACATTTTGTCGTGCTAACCAACATGTGGTTGGATGGTTAGAGGACAGTGGTTTCTCGAGCCCACCAAGGTTAAAGTCCCGGTGCTCGCATTTATCTTTTGTTAATTTCAGTATTTTCCGGCGTTGTACGTTCAGTGGGAGGAGACGTTCCGGCGATGTATGTAGATGAAAAAGTCAGTCGACTGACGTGTAGCCTCACCCCGCACGTACACATGCACGCACGCAAGACACGCACGCGTGTAGGCGTGCAACACTGACACGTACACATAATGTACACATGCATGCATGCTGGCGTGCAACACTGACACGTACACATGCACTCACGAACACACGCACGTACCCACCCATGCATGCAACACTGAAACGCACCCTTGCACGCACGCAACACTCGCAGCCTGCATGCACACAGCACATGACGCAAGACACACGCTCAACCTATACGTGCATGCACCCTTTGTTAAGGACATGGATTGTTATGGGTATTAATCAATCTTATCTGTGATAATCAGAACATTGATGTTTGATCAGTCTTTATGAATCACAACGTATCGAACGGGCTATCAACATAGTAGGCTTAACTACATGAAAAAGATGATGTCACACTCAATGAACAATCATCGGTTTATGAAATGCCCGCTTCTGAACGCCCTGGCCCACCAAAGGTTCCTCTGCTGTGCGCTGCCTGGGTTGGGTCACTGACATGCAGGCCATGCACCCAAAGAGCCCACACGCGTCGCTGGAAGAACGGCGCGGTGTCCTAGGTCGAGTCGAGGCGCCACTCGCGGCACGCCCGCTGAACACGCCTCCGTGCCGCATTCAAACGCCTCCATGAAACCCGCCCGTGTGGAAGTCGAGAAACCCACTCTGGACACACGTCCGTTCATGACCGGGCCGGCATTAAACTTAACGCCGGCCGAGCTCGTCCAGTCCGCCGTCTATTTAATCTCCTATTTAAACGAGGGAAAACGCCGGCCAAGAATCGCACATCTCCGCCGCTCCCCTATCTCCTCCACCATTTTGTCCACTCTTACAATGGCTTACGAAGAGTAGTTATTCCGCATCCAAGCCGGCTGGGTAGCCCACCGGATACGAGCTATGCAGCTCGCTGATCCACCTCCCTCCCCTCACCCGACGGAGCCAATTGGCACCCCAAGCCAGCGCGCGGTTCAGCAACTCGCCGCTCCAGGCCAGCTCGACGAGGAGCGACGCACGGGCGTCGTTGCTGCCGTCCACGCTGCCGCCTCGTACCGCGTCTCCCGTTTCTGTGGCCGAGACTCCCATGCCGGCGGCCGCGCCATGCAATCAGCGACAGAAGCCGGGTGAGTGGAGAGCGACGAGTCGGCGGCCAGCGCCTGCGCATCCGCCGCCATCATCGAGGAGAAGTAGAACACGGGAGGCCGCCGCCGCTTGGGTCCCTCCGTTTACTCCTCATCCCTACTACGTACTTTGGTTAGTACTCCCTCTATTTACTTATACAAGGCCACTATAAAAAAATACATTTTGCATCTATACAATGCCACAAATAGTAATCGAGACAAAAGTTACTACTCCCTCCTTTCCAGTTTATGGCTCAATTTCAAAATCTCTCCAACCAAGGTAGACAGTGAGTGGTCGAATTAATTTCGTAGTTTGCACAGTACGCTCGTTTTTCTCAAGAAGTTATGTTTACCGAGGCATTAATTAGAACGAATGCATGAATGACCACTAAATTTCCATGAACTTGTACATGCATTGGTTAGTTTCCTCTTGACACTGCTTGCGTCGGGTGATCTAACGCACCTCGAAATCCAACTTGTAATGGTACTACTACTAGTATAGTAGAATTGAGACTTATCAAACGGAAAGAAGAATGTTTGTTAGATGAGCCCTATAAACCCTAGTGGTTACATACTCCATAAAAACATATTTTTCCAAAACTAAGTCGCTCCCTTTCATGAATTCTTTAGTATACTCCTCCGTCGACGCTCCCTTTCATGAATTTTGTACTTCCTGTCGCCGACATGTGGGGCATATAGCAACCGGGTCGACGTGTCAAGCACCAAATAACATTGCAGAACAACAGGGGGGACGCACCCCACTCGTACCGACCCAGTAGTAGTAATGAGCAATGAGACGTCAAATCACAATGTCAAGACCTTCCTGCACGGACGAAGCAACCATTATTTCACACTTCGGTTTGACATCATCTCAAACCACGTACTAGTATTGCTTCTGCCTCAAGAGGGACACGCGCATCGCCTTGGTACATCATGACACGTGGGACCGCATGACAGGCCATGCTCCCCGGCGATCGCTCAGTAAAATCACCTCATTTTTACTATACTTCCTCCGTATCGGTTTACTACATGGCATGCATGTCGTTCTAGGTTGATAATTTAACATATATATATATATATATATATATATATATATATATATATATATATATATATATATATACATATATATATATATATGTAATGAACAATCGCTAGCCTTTTAAAAATGTATACTTTTGTACAGTAGTACTCCACTATCGATGGATTAGCCATGGAGCAAAAATTGAAATTTTTAAAAAGGTGGTACATATAGAGAGCTAAATCAGCCAAATTATGCATATAGTACTATTAAAAAGCTAGTACGTGCTTAATTGGGGTGCTAAATTCTATTAAAGAAATACTAGTACTAGTATGTACATACCGAAGAGTTAAAGTAAAGAGAAGAAACATAACATAGTTCTGCTGGGGGCTCAGCACAACACACCCCTCAAATTAATCTAAGCACACCTAAAATTAAACTATGCAACTAATCCGGTAGACACTGCATTAGGCTAGTCATAGTGGGAGTAACTTAGCTAGTAACATAGCGCACTCCAAGAAATTTTTGGTTATGTGGCAAGTATTTAATGTGAGGTGGTAACATAATATGTTACTGTAACATAGCGCTTCCCAAGACAAGATGAGTCTACAAGCTAATAAATGAAGCCATCTATGACACCACTATCATGTTACTTTGCATTATGAAGGTAGTAACTTAGAATAGTGTCATGCACATGATACTAATCTAAGTTACTCCCCACTATGACCAGCCTTAGAACCACCATGAGCAATGACACTGCCACCTTACTCGGAGTCCTCGTCCATGTCCTCGACTTCGTCCTTGTCCCTATTCCTCTTGGTCGATACTTCTTTGCTTGAACTGCCAACTTGGCTGTTGCTCTTCATCAAGCCCTTATAGATATTGAAACAAAGGTAGCCATCCATTGCAACGTACTGGATGTGGTCTATATCTAGTACATTCCGCTGCCATGCATGACGATGAAACGTGTATGGAGGTTTCTCCAGTTTACCGTACGAAAGATGAACCATGGCTCCTGCCAGGGTCAGCATTGAAGGCTGACGACAGGGCACCAGCCGATTCTTCAGAGGTCGAAGGGGTTGCCTACAACAAGGCCTATCCGATGCAGGACTTCTTTGTCGTTCTTAAAGTCTACAATAACGAATTTGACTGTTTTGTCCTCGAGGAAGTTCTTAAAATCCTGGCACTCAACGTCGGCATGGCATATGTGGTAGACCAAGAAAACGTTATGTACGCAAACCTGGATCACGGCGGGCTTCTTCCTCTCTTCATCCTTTAGATCCTTCTCTCGTCCCACGACTGTGGTGTACTCAACATCTAGCCCAGCGACCTACTCATCATGTGAGTTTTCGAACATGCGTCTGAAGCGAGAAAGGCATCCTTTCACCGTCGCGGAAGTACGGGTGTAGATGACGTCGAACTCATCGCCGGTGATGGTTCTAACCTTGTACTCCCCGCCGATCGGGGAGATTTGGGACGCCATGGATCGGGGAGATCGGTGAATGGACGGGACGACTAAGGGCGAACCGCCATAGTATTAAAGGACGTGCGGGGACGAGTAGGAGCAAATTGCCAGCGTGCGAACGGCAGGGTAGTGGCTTTCCATTCTCCCATGATACGGGCTTCCGAGAGCCCTTGGATCTGAGATTGAATGGTTGCATGGCGTGATTCTGGACCTATGGGTGAATATCCTATCCTGGAGGGTTATTCTGCAAATTTTCAGCTACTTAGCATGCGACCGTTTGATCTCAGATCCAAGGGCTGCCAGCAGCCCGTATCATGGTCGCGCCTACCACGACCGTCGCGTCGCTCGCGCGGTCGCGCCCTTGGAGATTTAACACGGTGTGTTAGGCTATCTAATGTTGGCTTGTCATACATAGTCATCACTTAGTCACTCATACTACAACAAGGTTGGCTATAAGGTTGGCTATAAGTGTATTTTTTTACTTCTCTCTATCTCTTTCTTCGTACTCCCTCCATCCCATAATATAAGAACGTTTTTGACACTAGTGTAGTGTCAAAAACGTTCTTATATAATGGGACACATGGAGTACTAGTATTTATTGCATTTGCCAAGGAGTTACCTCTTCCAATGAAATGGTGTTGCTAAGTTTGCGTCATTTAATTAGCTATAGACTCAAAAATTGTCTTTTCACCTAGGTACACGCGCTTAGCACCGTTTCTTCCTTGGGTCACCAAACTAGTCTCTCTCTTCTTGATTAACTTTCCACATCAGAATTTATGCCTATGTGGCAAGCTTAAGCACCTGCAGGAGCAAGTAAGTACAATAGTGCACTTTACATGGCATTTTTGCATATGTGGAGGAAAGAGAGGCAAGGAAAAAGTGGAGAAGTGGGCTCTCATGCGAGAGCCAGCCTCTACTACTACATGGTGGAGCATTGGGAGAGGCACCTGTATGGAGGTGGTCAGAATCGAGACTCACGCCGGTCGTGCGCCCAGATTAAAATGATAATGGCAAGTCAAATCACGGGGCCCCACCTGTCCAGAAGTAACTCGCTGTCAAATCATACAGCCCTACGTTTGCAGCAGCCTACTCCCTCGTCTTCTCGCGTCTCTGTCGAACCGACTAGGCGGAACTGCCCCGCCTACCACGCAGGAAAAGCCCCGCCCTCGACTTTTAAATACAACTACTCCCTCCGTATAGGTGAGTAAGTCATCTTACGAAAACCAAATAATCCCAAAATACTAAGGCGCGGTGCATTATCTTCTACCTCATTTCTTGTTTCTTCACATATCAACCAATAAGAATCCAATGATATACTTTTTGTGACATAGTAACTCATATTTAGTTAGTCAAATGGATGACCTAGAACTACCTGCAGGCCCTATAAACTGAGACGCCTACAAATAAAAAACCAAGACAGAGAGGGTAGTTCAGCACGTATCTTTTTAGATCGATATAGTCGGGATTCACCAAGGAGAAAAACCAAGTGGTAGGCTGCTCCTGTCGTGTTGGCGTCGCAACTCAAGAAGGGTCAGTCTGCACACGAAATGGCGACACACTTAACAGGACCCCTTTGGCAGACATGTGGCTCATCCGCTGTCTTCTCCACGTGCGATGCACCAAATCACAGTTCGGAGCAGCGGTTGGAACTGGAGGCACCCCGGTCGTAGCGCCGCAGTAGTAGAAAATGAGCGATGAGGGTCAAATCACAAAACCCCACCTTTCCCGCATTAAGATGGATGGACGAAGCAACTATCATTTCACTCTAGCGTGCAAGAGCATAAAGAAAAGAGAAAACAATGATGCGAGCGGCAGCTACCTAGGGCACCCTAGGGTAGGGGTCTCCCCTACAGATCCTTTTTTTGAAAGAGCCTCCACTACAAATCGGCTTCTCCCTCGTCCTCTTGAAGAAAACCGATGATGAGTGCGGCGGTAGGGTTTGTAGGAGTACTACAGCGTGCGGGGCCACGTCGTAGTAAACGGGTTCGAGTCGGCCTTAAATATGTGTGGGCCACTTGGTTTTACGGAACGAGGCAGCATTTTGGGTTCGGGGACGGTGGAGACATAGCACGTACAAAAATTGTGGACGTGGGATTCGACCGAAAGGCAATGATGCATGCGCCCTGCATTTTGATATACCCGGGGCATGTGAAATTTGCTACTCTACTCAAAACTAGTAAGGTACACATGTATTGAACGCATGAGATTTGAAACCAAATTATGAATAAATACACACTATAGCATGTAAAGCTTTGAGTCATATATGCATGATGTAGATGTTCATTTAGTTCTTATAGTTCATCTCATTCAAAATCAATTAGTTTTATAAAAATGTTAAGATTCATGGGGTTGTGCATTGTAAATAATAAAGTTAAAAACAAATAATGGCAATTCATTTAGAAAAAATAATAAATTATGATACAGAAGATTCTAGAACAAAGGAGAAGTGCTTGTGTTCTGAGGTTTGTGCATTATGCTTAAGTTCAACCATGGAGTCTTCTAAATTGTACATGTGGCAGATCTGGTGGAATGTTGATGATATCCAACGGCCAAGGTGCTCGGATTTGCCCATCTCTGCACTGTCGGGTTAGCTTCATCCAGTGACCATCTTTCAAAGTTATTGGCACACTATATAGTTCTTGTGCCATATAGTTGCATGTTTTGGAAAAAAGCTACTAGTGGGTTGTACTATCTATTTAGGAATAGAAGATGTATACATGGAAGTTGTAGGGAAAGAGATGACATGGAGGATCTCAATTCCTATGAGTAGGGATTGGAAAAGAGATGTCATTTGGTTCACATCATAGGAACTTTTCTATTGAATCTAGAGATGACATGTATCTCAAGTCCTATGAGGAGGGATTAGTAAAGATATGTAATTTGGTTCATATCATAGGAACTTTTCTATTGAATATACACTAATGTTTATTTTCATATGAACCAAGTGGCTCTAAAGCTATAGAAATGATATCATGTTTATTTCCTTTGAAATGTAGAGTATATGAATCTATTCCTATGAACCAATTGGCTCTAAAGGAAAAAAATCCTATAAAAATCATATCATATAGAGTTCCTATGATATTCCTCGACACTAAAGGATGGTTGAAATTGCTGCGGGAGATACGATGGTCTTTCTTTGTAGACTCCTCACCCATCTTTATAGTTACCTCTCGAAGATGAATGAAATGATATATACAGGGTATTCTACATGTGCAATTTGGTACACAAAAACTCGGTAAAATTTTGCGAGGTTCTAATTTTCAATAAAGCTATATGCACTGCATTTCAGAACGGAGGGAGCATACGGCAGTTGCTAACACTCACGTGGAAGATTTGTGTGTAGGAGGAGTGGCTGTTCTGTTAAATGACATGGCAAGACTGACACTGTCGGATGCCGATCTAACGGTTCTTACGGCGTTCATCAGGAAAAGGCTTGTGGCGAATGTTTGTTGGATAATGATTTATGAACACATGCATTGCATTTATACGTGCCCCCTCTCTCTCACGCACACGCACCCTCACGAGTCACAACTCTCCCGAGTCCTCTCGCAGACTCGCACGTGGCACCCATCGTCTATCTGCAGGTAGACGTCACGCACATATGTGCTCTTCACACCCTACCCTCAGAACTTCTAAAAAACAAAAGACGGCGCGCACATTTTATTTTAGCTCACACGCCACACACTTATATTATTACTCTTGCGGCGAACGTTCTTTGGGCATAGTATATACTGTACTCTCATGAAGAGAAGCGGTGCACGCACGCACTAGTTCTCTCACACCCACTCGTGGGTACACGTAGGAGCGCATTTTTTTTAAGCCGGTACAACAAAATCACTCCACTATATATAAAAGTACGAGCCTTAGCGCTTGCTTTACTAGGGTTCCTATCGTTCACTCTCTCATGCTCTCCAGATCTAAGCAAGACATAGGTGACCATACTCTCTCTCTCAGCTCACGGCTGGTCACAAATCTGGCCGGACAACCTCGACCAGGGCAGGGGGTGTAGGTGCATCGTTCACGCTGTCGTCGGCGGCGAGGGAGGAGACCAACGGCTGCCCGCGCGTCCCGATCGGCGGCCGTGCCGTTCTCTCCGAGAGAGTGCCGACTCGGGAGGGCCTCCGACCCCTTCTTCCTCCCTGCGGTATTGTGGCCAAGATGCGGCCTCCCTACGCCGTCTTTGCCACATGCCGACGACCCTCATGTATATATTCCTTTGAAACCTGCCTTGCTCTACTGCCCCAGCTCTTCCCCCTTCGTTTGGATCCTTTTCTACTTCCGTCCGCTGTTCCAAAGCCACCTAGACTTCTACAATTATTAGAAGTAAAGCTAGTTCATACAGTCAACTCAAAGCGTTGGTTCAAACAGGGAAAAAAGTGGGAAAGCTGTAGCTTGAATCTAGGACTTGGTTCTAAGAGGAAACAGGGGAAAGTAGTAATATCTTTCACTGTTTAAATAACCGTATTTCATATTTGCGCAAACAGGGATGTCTGTCTCCATATCGTTTCGGGATGTCTGTCTCCGTATCGTTTCTATCCGCGCAATGAGATGGCTATCCCTCGTTGCCGTCGTCTAACCTCCCGTCTTCAAGGTATCCCTACATTGGTAGTAACTAAGGTAGAATGTCCAACGCAATCTAAACGAAGCTGATTCGTACGTTTTACTTCCTGCTTGCAGTGCAGGGACGAGCGAAAACAACTTCATCCTAGTCCGGAATGCACTTTCTACCAGTTCATCCATGGATCGAGGACTAGCTGGCATGGCTGCACAGCGGTTTTTTGGACAGGTTCGCGGACAAGAGGCATTGTGGTCTGCTTATTTATGCAAATAGCGGTGCTTAAATTTAGTGGAATGCACAAGAATTTCACCTGGTCAGTATACTGCATGGTTTAGTTCAGCATTCCAGCTGAGACCACAATTATAATTAGTTATTCTGGAATGATAGAACCTAACCCTGGATGGTGGCAACAAGAAAAAACCAGAGTGAACTCCAGGAAATTTAAGCCTGCCGGGAGGCCCTTTGCTCAGAGAAGCATTGCTTGTTTTTTCCTGATTTGTAAACCTTCTCACAACTTTGTCTTTTGCTGTGAACTAGTATATGTTTGTTATGTTCTATGAATCATTGAGATGTATAAAACTCCTTAACTTTTGCTTTTCAATATTTTTATGAAGTCGAGTTTAATGTGAGTGTTCCACATGAGCGCTAGACTAGCATTGAACGTTTGGAATTTATTACATTGTGGCCTCAATTAACTGCACGAACCACTGTAACAAGATACATAGTTGCTTATATGATTCACGAGCACACAAAAGTAGCAGCAGTTCCCATAGACAGATTCAAACAGAGTACTAGCCCCAGAGGGGTCGATAACAGACAAGGTTCGGATAATTAGACACAATCCAAACTAATATTAAAAACTAGCTGGGGCAACTATTTCATGCATATCTAATTTCGGCTGGACACAAGACGGACCTTGCCATGAACATCATCGAGGACGTCCCGCAGCAACTCAATCCTGTGAACCTTCATGAAGACAACCTTGTGGCCTTGCCACTGATAAACTTGTTTGTGGAGGCATGCCACAACATCTTCGTGCGTAAGCTTGACAAGAAAAGTATGCCTCACAACGAAGGAGTAGCTTTGAACTTCTTGTGCTTCAGTACACCCTGGACAACACGCCTGACAAGAGTGAGGCTGGAATACACCTCTTCATTGGTATGACCGCAAATGGCTTCCAGGATCCAACAACCTAAGAACTCTGTTTTCCCAGTGCATATATTCAGGTCGTCCGCCTCATAGCGAGTGACATGCACAACCACACAATCCTTGTCTGCATCAGGGCTCTAATTGAAACAGAAAGAAATTCTGAATTACTTTTCAGTATAAGAAACAGAAGTTATTTAAACCACTATGTATAGCATGGCATCGAAGCTAATAAAATTTTGCATTATTAATCACCACATACTTCCTTTTCTAAAAAAAATCACCACATACTTAGATGAAAAACCTAAATCGAGATCGGCAAAGAAGGAAATCACCTTGGGCAGCTCAGCGGGGGGGGGACACATCCTCGAAGGGGGAAAACTGCTCCTGCAGTGCCACGGGGGCTGTAACCTCAAACGGGGCGTTGACCATCTCAGTAGTGGCCGTGAGCGTATCCGGGGTCGGCTCGGTGGCTGCCTCCATCTTCTTGGAGCTCTCTGTCTCGTGGGGATCAGCCTCCCGCGTCTGCTCCAATATAGGAAGATCTTTGCCTGGTTCTCCTTGGTCCATGATGAAACCGACGAATACTAGGAGACCACTGAAAGGAAAATACAATCGCAATGACAGTGAAAGAAAAAAGAGAGTGAGGATCGGTTACTGCTTTGCAAAAGTTATTTTTTTCTCTGAACGAAAATATACCAACATGCGAGAGAGAACTTAGACTGCGTGGAGGTGGGGTTTTGTGATACGACGACTCGTTACTGCCACGCTACGACCGGGGTGACTCTCCGTCCGCATACTGCCTTCTAATTTGGTGGGTGGCATTTGGGCTCGCGCGCTGCATGGCCCGCATGTCGGTGAACAAAAGTATAACGACATTCAGTAGAGGGAGACGTTTCAATGACCTAGGAGGAGCCAGAAGCGGTAGAGTGTCTCCATTGTACTAGTAGTAATTGTTTTTCTACGTAACTGTAGAGTGTCTCCACTTTACTAGTAGTAATTGTTTCTCTGAGCCCAAGACAAAACAGCCGATCCACACTAGTAAATAGTAAAATCAATTCAAAAGGCGCTACCCACACCCAGCACACCCCCCCAAAAACCTGGGTGCTCTTCTTCCTCCTCGCTCCCACCCACCTCACGTCAGCTCGCTCCACTCATACCCCCAAATTCCTCACCTCACTCCTACAGAAAACCCCAGCTCCCCTTCTTCCTCACTCCTACACGAAACCCCCAGCTCCCCTTCTTCTTCACTCGCACTACAACTAGGCTCGTCATTCGTTACTCTGCTCAAATCCTTGAGCGCGACGCGACGCCCTCGAGGAAAATGGAGTCGGCTGACCCCAGCGCCAAGAAGATGAGGCTCCCTTGATGGCGACACCTGTTGTAGATCCCTCACCCGGCAGCTCGGGGAGAAGCGGTGACCCCGCCCCCACCGGATCCCAGGAACCCGTAGAATCTCGGGTGGACCGCATCAGCAATCTCCCGGACGCCATCCTTGGGGAGATCATCTCGCTTCTCCCCACCAAGGATTGCTGCCGCACCCAAGTACTCTCAATTCGGTGGCGCCCTCTATGGCGCGCCGTGCCCCTTAATCTCGATTGTCGTCAGCTATCTCTCTTCAATGATTTTGAAATCTCCAGAGCCATCATCTCCTCCCATCAGGGCTCCGTTCAAAGCCTCTGCATCCCATCATGCGACCTGAGCAAGCATACCTTGCCCTGCACGGTGGACGCCTGGCTGAAATCCCCTGAATTCACAGAACTACAACTGCTTGAGTTCTACTATTCCCGTGGAAATCACATACCACATACCGAACGCCATGAACTTGTGCCCTCAGCACCGATGTCCATCTCGCGGTTTTCCTCCTCTCTTCACACCGCCACCTTTGCACTGTGCTACCTACCAGACAATCTGGTACTAAACCTTCGACTCCCATTTCTCAAGAAACTTTCACTTGTGTGGGTTCGTATATCGGAGGCCTCATTGCACAACATCATCCACTCCAGTTGCCCTGTGCTGGATTGCTTGGTGCTTGTTTTCACAGTTAGAATCGGTTGTCTCCAAATAAAGTCGCCTAACCTTGTAAGAATTGGAATTTGTTTTGACGGAAGGCAACTCATCATCCAAGATGCCCCTTCACATCAAAGGTTGATCCTTGATTCTAGTTATTCACCGTTGCAAATAACCGTCCTCTCTGCGCCGAAACTGGAGACCTTGGGTGTAATACATGATCTCTGTGCTCACTTCAATATGGTGTTTGGCTCCACAGTTCTTCAGGTACTTTATATTATCATCTACACTTGTAACCATAAGCTGCATTTTAAATTTCTGCGCATAATTTATATATCATCTTGGAGTACACATTTTGTACTAATATTATGTTCTATGCTCAATGAAGAGTTTCTCCATGGATGGCCTATCAATGGTGCTGGATTCTGTCAAGATCTTATATATCCAAATGAATAGTTTTGATCTGAACAAGATTATTAGCTTGCTGAAATGTTTTCCATGTCTGGAGAAGTTGTATATAAATGTGATAATTTCACGCACATTGGAAGCCCGCACAGTGTACTAGAATTAACTGTTCAGCTGTTGCTCTTTCGACACTCTTCTTTTAGACCTTAACTGTTTTCAATCTTCATATCTATTTAGGCAACAGGACGGGGTAATAAAGTTATAACCAATCGGTGGATTCGTAAGCATCGGGATTTTCTCACTTCTCATGAGATTCGATTGAAGACAGTAACGCTAGAACGATATGTAGCCAACCGTGCAAACACAAGATTTGTCACATTCTTCCTGCTGAATGCGAGGTTACTATTGTCCATCAGGCTTAAGTTTATCAGCAGCATGGTTTTGACGGATGGGTATGTCGAAGAGCAAAAAAAGGAGTTTCAGTTGGGCAAAAGAGCTTCTGAACGTGCCGGACTTCTATTTACAACATATTGTGGTCATAATCCAGTAAATTTTACGACCCAGGATGTTCATTCTATGGACCTGATCGATCCATTTGACTGTGACTGCCAAAAATAGTGCTGGAGTTAGATGTTGTTGCCCATTTCAATCTCGGTTTTTTTGTAAACCTGATGAACAATCAACCCTCGTGCTTTTGTACAGTTTGTAAGCTGGAGTTAGATGTTCCTGCCCTTTTCAACTCGGCTGTGACTGTCATATTTTCTTCGAAACAAGGCAAATGGCTTGCCATTCGTTTAATTTAGAATGAAATATTGTAACAAATCACAACCAAGGGAAATAACAACACTCACGCCGGCTGCTTGAGCTCACTGTGCATTACAGAAGCCAAGTGATTAGCCCCCACTAGCACCCACAAACTTATTTCGAACTAGCACATCAAATGGGCTGTAAATTTTCATAGGAAAGGCTGCATGACCATGAAAGATTTGGATTCTGACATTTGGGACCCGCGAGGAAATAGCCTATCCAAGGTGGTGTCGACTTACTAGCCACCAACAAGCGATTACGATACCAGCCGTTGGATTGACATCCAACATCTGTCGTGTATCTTCTATCTCTTGTCTTCTTCTTCCTCCAGCCGCCCAAACCAAACCACCCCGTCGGCTCCGCCTGCTCCCGCCTCCCATGGCTGGCTGCGCCTCCGCCGCCCTACCATACGTACCCTCCAACGTTGGCCAGTCCCTCCCTCTATTCCCCCACACGTCCTGTTATTCTCCGGCGACGTCAGCCCCAACACGCACTCCGCGTTCGAACGATCAACCTCGTACTCCCCTCGCCTTGACCGACGGCTCTGTTCGTTCCGTCCGAGGCCTCGCCGTCATCCTCCGCCTTGCGGCCTTGGTTCGCTCGCCGTGCACGGTGCGCCGCCCTCTTGCGTTGTCAACGTCGTCAACAACCGCGAGGAACAAGGAGATGACTGTACGTGGAGAGGATGACGAGGGACCCACCAGCGTCATGGCGATGCGCAAGCAAGTGCCTCTATAGTACAAGCACAAAATATGGTTCCTCCTAATGGTTGGACATCGGGGCTCACGCCATTGTCAACGTAGTTAATAAGCGATTGAATTACACTCACGAGCGGTGACACGAGGACCCAAAGTCGTCGCGTTTTTTTAGGAACAAGCAGTTGTTATTTATACTAGTTTTTGCAACGGATCAGGGTAACAACGGGGCTGTGCGGGGGCTGTGGCCCGTATAGCCAGGTTTTTTTGTTTACCACATCATGAGCCCTGTTGTGTTTTTTTCTTGCTGAAAATGGCTAGCCCAGTTCTATTTTCTTAAAAAAATACCCAAATAAGGCCTACTTGCTTTATCGGCCCTGCTGGGCTACAAATCTTTCAAGACGATGAGAGTTTCATTCGGTTTGCCCAGAAATGGCCTGTACTTTTTTAAAACACATCAAACCGGGAATTAGTTACAATTTTTTTTCATTACAAGATCTTAAATTCCTTTGATTTTTATGCATGGACAATTATTTGGATTTTATATTTGTATAAATTATTTTTCAAAATAGTTTGAATGTGAATCGATATTTCTGGATTAAAAACAGTTGACCGCACCGAAATATGCAAAATTTTGTATACTTTTTAACCGTGGCCACAATATGGGGTGTAATGCTAACAAAAAGAAGATGGGCTCCAAAAAAACCTTAAGAATTAGCAAATGGGTTGTACATTATTAGAAATAATGGCAGATGGGATGTATGTTGTTTTCTACAGATTTGAGGCTGACTTGTGCGCATACTACAGGTTGACGCGTATGCATTCATAAAAAAGGTTGGCCTTTGCATACGCCCGTCAACTTAGTCAACACACGAGAGTAGTGACTGTTGGATGTCCATCCAACGGCTGTCGTGCTTCTTCAATCTCTGCTCTTCATGCTCGAGCCGCTCAAACAAGCGCCGGCGGGACTGCCTGCTCCCTCCTCCCGCGGTCGGCTATGCTGCCGCGCAGGCCTCACGGCCCCACCATACTCCCATCGCTGGCCTAGCCATCCCTCTACTCACCCACACATGTTGTTGTTCTCCAGCGACGGCAGACGAACCAATAAACCCTCGTACTCCTCCGTGTGGGAAACAACTGCCGAGTATTCCCTGGCTCCTTGTCGTTCCCTTCCTAGGCCTCACCGTCGTCCACCGCCCTGGTGCTCTCGGCGCGGCCTGGTCAACGTGGTCAATGACATACATCCATTGGAAGTGGACTGTACGTTGAGAGGCTGACAGCTGAGTCCACGGCCGCACGCAAGGAAATGCCTCCTTATTACGCGCAAAATAATGATTCCTCCACCTGATAGCTAGGACCCACAGGAAGGGCCTCTATATTTCATGAAAAAATGTTCCCCCCGCTGACAGGTCGGACCCACCAGCTATATCTTTGCACGCAAGGACGTGCCTCCTTATTACGCCCAAAAAAATGAATACCCCCCTGCTAGCAGGGACCCACCATATTGTTGGGCTGACTTGTGGGCCTACTAAGTTGACGGGGACGGAGGGCTTTGTCAACTTAGTGAAAACTTCGATGACCGTATAA
Source organism: Aegilops longissima (assembly GCA_021605205.1). Taxonomy (NCBI): domain Eukaryota; kingdom Viridiplantae; phylum Streptophyta; class Magnoliopsida; order Poales; family Poaceae; genus Aegilops; species Aegilops longissima. Next base: position 175,423,818 of record CM038679.1, read on the forward strand.
TGTCCATCCAATGTCCATAGTGCTTCTTCAACCTCTGGTCTTCTTGCTCCAGCCGCCCAAAGCAGCGCCTGTCGTGCCGCCTGCTCCTGCCTCTCATGGCCGGCTATGCTACCGCCTGCTCCTGCCTCCCATGGCCCGGCTCCGTGTTATCCCCTTCCTAGGCCTCACCGTCGTCCACCGGCGTGGTGCTCTCGGCTCGGCATGGTCAATGTGGTCAACGACCGACTTCCATCGGAAGAGTACTGTACGTGGAGAGGCTGACAGATGGGTCCACGGCAGCCGCAAGGAAGTGCCTCCTTATTACGCGGAAAATAATTATTCCTCCACCTGACAGCGGGGACCCAGTGGATGGGCCAACATTATTTTGTGAAAAAAATCGTTTCCCCTGACTGCTGGGATCCACCGGACGGGCCACCGTATTTCACAAAAAAACGTTCCCCCCGCTATCAGCTCAGACCCACCGGAAGTGCCTCCTTATTATGCACAAAAAAATGAATACTCCCCGGCTAGCTGGGACCCACCTTGGTGGGAGGCTGTCTTCTAGGCCTACTAAGTTCACGGGGACGAAGGGCTTTCTCAACTTAGTTAATATGAACGATTCTAGCTCCAGTGACCGTACGATGTCCATCCAACGGCCGTAGTGCTTCTTCAACCTCTTGTCTTCTTGCTCCAGCCGCCGAAAGCAGCGCCCGGTCGTGCCGCATGCTCCTGCCTCCCGTGGCCGGCTGTGCTGCCGAGGAGGCCTCAACGCCCCATACTATTCCCACCGCTGGCCAGGCCCTGCGGCGATGGCAGCCTCACACCGTAGCCGAACCAGTGAACCCTCGTACTCCTCTCCGCGCGGGCTTCCACTGCCGCGTCTTCCCCGGCTCCGCGTCGTCCCCTTCCTAGGCCTCGTCGTCGTCCACAGTCGTGGTGCTCTCCGCGCGGCATGGTCAACGTGGTCAAGGAACGACTTCCATCGGAAGAGTACCGTACGAGGAGAGGCTGACAGCTGGGTCCATGGCCACAGCCCAGTTTTTTTGTGATTCGCCAAGTAATTCTCTTTGTCAGGCCTGTTGGGCTGCAAATCTTTCAAGACAAGGAGAGCTTTCATTCGGCTGGCCGAGAAAATGGCCCATCAGTAATGAGAAATGGGTTGTACATTTTTAAAACACAACAAACCGGCAATTAGTTTCAAATATTTTTTTTCATTTCAAGATTTTAAATTACATTAATTTTTGTGCGTGGAGAATTTGTTGGATTTTATATTGATTAAATTAGCTTTTAAAATCAGTTTGAATGTGAGGTGAAATTTCGGGATTAAAAACAGTTCGGACCGCACAGAAATATGCTAAATTTCTTATAATTTTTTAACCGTGGCCACAATATGGGCTGTAATGCTAAGAAAAAGAATATGGGCTCCAAAAAAACCTTAAGAATTAGCAAATGGGCTGTAAATTATTAGAAATAATGGCAGATGGGCTGTATGCTATTTTCAACAGATTTGAGGCTTTCCTAAAAAGGTTGGCCTTTAAGCAAAGGACGGTTGGATGTCCATCCAACGGCCGTCGTGCTTCTTCAATCTCTGCTCTTCCTGCTCCAGCCGCTCAAACAAGCGTCGGCGGGACTGCCTATTCCCTCCTCCCATGGGTCGGGTGTGCTGCCAAGCAGAGCCTCCGCCCCACCGTACTCCCATCGCTGGCCTAGCCATCCCTCTACTCACCCACACCTGCTGTTATTCTCCGGCGATGACAGACGAACCAGTAAAGCCTCGTACAGTCATACTCCCCTCCGCGTGGGAAACAACTGCCGAGTCTTCCCTGCCTCCATGTCATCCCCTTCCTAGGCCTCGCCGTCGTCCACCGCCGTGGTTCTCTCGGCGCGACATGGTCAATGTGGTCAACAACCGACTTCCATCAGAAGAGTACTGTGTGTGGAGAGGCTGACAGCTGGGTCCACGGCCGCAGCAAGGAAGTGCCTCCTTATTACGCGCAAAATAATTATTCCTCCACCTGACAGCGGGGACCCACCGGACGGGCCACCGTATTTCACGAAAGAAACGTTCCCCCCTGACTGCTGGGACCCACCAGCTACACCTTCGCACGCAAGGAAGTGCGTCCGGGCAAAAAAACGATTCGCCCCCCTGACTGCTGGGACCCACCAGCTACATCTTCGCACGCAAGGAAGTGCGTCAGGGCAAAAAAAATGATTTGCCCCCTGACTGCTGGGACCCACCAGCTACATCTTCGGAGGCAAGGAAGTGCCTGATAGTCGGGACGCACCTGGTCGAAGCGTACGTAGCGTTGTCATTCTGGTCGCGAACGTGTACGTACATATATACTAGTGGATGTAGAGTCGCGCACGTGTCGTAGTAGAGGCGCACACGTAGCATGTACACGTACGTACAGCCGCCAGGGTGCAAGAAAGAAAATACAACCACATATGTGTACATATGGGCGGGGTCTCGAACGCCTACTCAGGAATACGTACGGCGAGGGCTCGTGTACATGGCTAGGTCGGAACGGAGAAACAACGTCGTCGTCGTGTTCATGGGGAGGCAACGAAATGCGTCGTGTTCATGGGGAGGCAACGGAATGCGTCGTGTTCATCAGGAGGCAACGAAACGCGTGGGAGCCAACCGGCTAGGTCGGAACGGAATGTGTGGTCATGTTCATCAGGAGGGCTTGGACGGAATAGGCGATGGAAACGAGGCCTGGCGTACCGCAGAACGGAGGAAACAAACCTCCTATGTTCGCAACGGGGTCCTGTTGATCGGGAGGGGTGTGTCGTACCGCAAAACGGAGGAAACGGACCTCCTACGGTCGAAACGGGGTCCTGTTGATCGGGAGGGGTGTGGCGTACCGCAAAACGGAGGAAATGGACCTCCTACGGTCGAAACGGGGGTCTTGTTGATCTGGAGGGGTGTGGTGTACCGCAAAACGGACGAAATAGACTTGTATTGGAGCGCTACGGTCCAAACGAGGGTCCTGTTCATCGGGAGGGGTGTGGCGTACCGCAAAACGGGACTCTGCGGGATACTGTTCATCTCCACCGTCGACCTCCTCCAGCCTCCACGGGCTACCGTCGACCTCCTCCAACCTCCACGGGCTCCTGTTCATCCAGCCTCCACCGCGCGCTACTCCACCGGCTACTGTTCAACCACCCCTCCACGGGCACCCCTCCACCGTCTACTGTTCATCCAGCCCTCCACACCATAGTGTCCTGTTCATCCGGAGGCAACGCCACCGCTCATTTATTCATCAACCCCCCCCGCGCGCTCCTTTGTTCATCAATCGATCGGCTTCAGTTACCAGCAGTAGCGATGGAATCGCTCCATCGGGTTCAGTTAATAGCCATCGATCGATCGCTCGGGTTCAGTAACGCGTAGCCTGCAGTGCAATCGCTTTGGTTCAGTTAGAGCCCAATGCCTCGCTCGGGTTCAGTTAGATCCAACGCCTCGCACACACGCGTGTACGTGTACGAGAGAAACACGCATCACTCGGCCCCCGACCTCCCACTGTAACTGGCAACTCCCCGAAATTTTCCTACCTCTCGCTTCTACCACGGTTTTTTCCGTCATGGACGGCCCAAAGAATGTCATGCAGCTGCGTCTCCGGCCCGCCCAGGACGAGAAGCCCATTTTCTGTCATGATTTTTTGTCATAGAAGTAGGAGCCCACCACATCTATGATGATACCGGGTTCTGTCACAATTATTGTCATAGAAGTGTCATATGTATGACAGAAAAAAAATTCGTTTGGCCCAAAATGTCACGGATGTGTCTATTTTTTGTAGTGACGCACGGTATTCCCACGAGTGTCGCCTTACCATGGCCAGGGAACGTTTGCGCCTTTTGGCTCACGTATCTCATAGTGTCGCTAGCATCCATATGACAGAGAACCCGGGCCGACATGGCTAGTCGTGAACCCAAAGCGGCACTAACCCATGGGGACAGGCATACATGAATCAACTTCGAGCATGTCGATCAGCAGCGTGTGAATCCAGGCTGTAGCAGTGGGCTAAAAGGACTCCGGGAACCCGGGCTGTAGCAGGCTAGGCAGGACTCCGGATGTCACCGCGTGACATTTCCACGAAGGGATGTACACATGAACGGTGAAACTCATGCCCGGCCGACCAAGCGTCCCCGCGGTAGTCTTTGGGCTAGCAGGACTCTAGTGAACCGGGCTGTAGCGGACTACTATGGCTCATGGAAGCACTAGACTACATTCCCCCATAAGAGAGGCTGCCAAGGATAAACAACTAGATTATCGGATCCCACACATACCAAGCATTTCAAACATACACACAATTTGCTCGATATGTGTAAATACAACATGGCATCACAACATAACTGTACGACTCAAGTAACTCTTTTGAGGTGGGCACACGAGTCCACATATTCACCATATCAATACACCACTATGGATCCGCTCCCGTCTCCCTACGAGAACGCCATCCATAGCACTCACACTTATCTTGCGTATTTTAGAGTATCCACTTTCACTTGTCTATGAACTATAGAGGCAACCCATAAGTCCTTTACCGTGGACGCGGCTATTCGAATAGATCATTTATAACCCTGCAGGGGTTTACTTCTTCACACATGTTTCCACCACTTAGCGTCTGCACACGACATGTTCTCGGCAGACTTCAAGCGAAAGCCGACGTGGGTGTAGACCACGACCTGACTAACCACACAAGTCTCTAGTCCAGGTTTATCGCCTATTCGGGTTCCATCCACGAGGAGATCCGGCCGGAGTTTCGCTCACAGCCCCAAACGATGTGTGCAGGGTTCCCGAGACACCAAACGTGCGCTCGGTACACCGGGCCACGGTGTATCTACCGCATCATAGCCCACCCCTAGGGTCAGCGCTACGCACGGCCTCCAACACATATCCTACAAACACCAGAAACTAGTTACAGTTCCTGGACAGAGGACAGGGCGGTTAATAAGTCGAGCGGGGTCATATTTCAGGGCCCAATGTGTGTTAGTAGTTGTTCATGGATCACAAACACAGAACTCAGTTCCTGAGGATGGTTTCAATGAGAAAAACCACCATGTACTCCTACATGGCCTCTCACCGCTACCTTTACCAAATCGTGTTCACACACTTAGCTCACACACAGTAGGACATGTTTACACACCTCTGATTCATCCCCGATGAATCAGACCTGACTCAACTCTAAGCAGTAGCAGGCATGACAAACAAGCATGGATGAGTAGGCACAACAGGTGTCGGTGTTACAGGAGCAGGGTTCCCAGGACTTGCTCGCTGCAGCTGCTGGCGTGGCTCAAAGGAGGCCCAGGACAGCCCATCTTCATCAACACAAGCTCAAGACCCTCGCGAGGGGCCAACCCTCGCGGGACGGACGACAAAGAGCTTCCTCAGCCGCGGCCTCGTCAGGCTGGCTCGCGAGGAGGCGGAGAGTTCAAGGCAGGGTACCTCGCGAGGTGCCCATGACGCAAGCCATGACGACCAGGGGCGCCAGTCGGGCGCCAGCCCGCGCAGCGTCCTCCTTCCTCTTTGGTGCAAAGGGAGCAAGTGCAGGCGAGAGCATCAAGCAAAGGCATCCGTTCCGGTGCAACAAGACCAAGACCAGCCCCAACGGCTGGAATACGATCATCGTGGAGCCCAAGCAAAGGTCATCACGAGCCTTTGGCAGGCGAGGACCAACTTTAGTCAGGATAAGTGTACCCGCTGTTCCCTTTCAAAATGGCCAATGGTTGGCGCCCTTCCCGCTCAATATTTGGGAAGAGGCCCAGGGCCTTCGTCTATATAAGTCGAGCTGGCCACCATAGGAGCGGGACGAAGGATCCGCCATACGGAATCCAGAGAGAGAGATAGAGACCCGATCCTCAAGCTAGAGCGATGGGACACCACTTAGCAGTTCATCACTTCCACCAAGAACAGACCCTCCCGAGGCTGTTCTTCCCTGTACTATTCTTCATCAGCCCCATAGGCAATCCACCACACCACAAACTAGAGTAGGGTATTACACCACAACGGTGGCCCGAACTAGTATAAATCTTGCGTCTCTTGTGTTGTTCTTGCTAGTATTTTAGGTCCCTACGATTCGGTGAGGTACGAGACGGTGGAGGTTGGATCTCCGCGCACCCCTGTAGTTGAACCTTAAGGGTCTGCCGGAATCCGAAATCCGACATTTGGCGCGCCAGGTAGGGGTGCCGCTCGTGACCTGCCGGCGTCGTCGACGGCGCCGCTCATGGCGCCCTGCGTCACCTCCTTCAGGGCCACCAATCTGCCCGTACAAGGGAAGAGGAAACCCTGGTGGCGGCCGCCGCACCGAGGACACGTCGCCTCCTCGCGCGCCTCCGCCCCAGCACCGAGAGCAAGCCGCTACTTTGGGGGAGCGGGTCGATCCTCTTGAGGAGCCTTTCCTTCTCTTCCACAGGAACCGCGGATCGGAGCCATGGCAGCCAGACGAGACGAGGAAGACGAGAAGCAGAAGGATAGACCGGGAGGGCGCACGCCGTTCCGTACTTATAGCCGGCGGAGGCCAACCGTCGGCCTCCACGATCACCAGCCATCATGCCCGACTCTGCATGCAGGGACCTGTCAAATCCGGGCGGTTACCAAGGCGTCATGGGGGAGCAGGCGCCCACGTCCAATCAACCGCCACGCGGCGCCCAAGGCCGCAGGCTGTTAGGGCCCGCGACGCTTCGCACTTGCCCTTTCGCCTCTCTGCTCGACCATGTTCGGGCGCGCCGTGGGCCCGGGGGCTACTGTCGGCGTTCTGGGAACGGGGGTCCCCAGACTTGCCTGCCCGCGTCCTGCGGCGTGGCTCAAAGGAGGCCCAGGACAGCCCATCTCCATCAACACAAGCTCAAGACCCTCGCGAGGCCAGCCTCATGGGCGGACGACCAAGAGCTTCCTCGGGCGCAGCCTCGTCAGGCTAGCTCACGAGGAGGCGGAGAGTTCAAGGCAGGGTACCTCGCGAGGTGCCGTGGCATAACCATGATGACCAAGGGCGCCCGGTCAGGCGCCAGCCAGCAGCGTCCTCCTTTCTCTTTGGTGCAAAGGGAGCAAGCGCGAGCAAGAGCATCAAGCAAAGGCATCCGTTTGGTGCAACAAGACCAAGACCAGCCCCAATGGCTGGAATGCAATCATCGTGGAGCCCAAGCAAAGCGTCATCACCAGAGCCTTTGGCAGGGGAGGACCAACTTTTAGTCAGGATAAGTGTACCCGCTGTTCCCCTTCAAAATGGCCAATTGTTGGCGCCCTTCCCGCTCAATATTTGGGAAGAGGCCCAGGGCCTTCGTCTATATAAGCCGAGCTAGCCACCATAGGAGGGGGACGAAGGATCTGCCATTCGGAATCCAGAGACGAAGGATCCGCCATTCGGAATCCAGAGAGAGAGATAGAGACCCGATCCTCAAGCTAGAGCGACGGGACACCACTTAGCCTTTCATCGCTTCCACCAAGAACAGACCCTCCCGAGGCTGTTCTTCCCTATACTGTTCTTCATCAGCCCCAGAGGCAATCCACCACACCACAAACTAGAGTAGGGTATTACACCACAACGGTGGCCCGAACTAGTATAAATCTTGCGTCTCTTGTGTTGTTCTTGCTAGTAGTTTAGGTCCCTGCGATTCGGCGAGGTACGAGACGGTGGAGGGTTGGATCTCCGCGCGCACCCCATAGTTTGAACCTTAAGGGTCTGTCGGAACCCGAAATCCGACATTTGGCGCGCCAGGTAGCCCCCGGACCCACGGCGCGCCCGAACTTGATCGGGCAGAGAGGCGAAAGGGCAAGTGCGAAGCGTCGCGGGCCCTAACAGCCTGCGGTCTTGGGCGACGCGTGGCGGTTGATTGGACGTGGGCGACACTGTTCCCCCACGCCTCCTTATTTCGTGCCTTGCTAGGCGGACACGCTGCTGTACACATCCGTTCTCCTCTCTGCTGTTTGTGCGCTCTAGTTCTTCCCTCTCTCGAACTCCAGCTTCCATTCCCAATCCAATCTCAAATCTCCCCTTCCCCCTTTTGATCGCCATGGCTCCGACGAAGAAGGGGAAAGGGAAGAAACCTGCGCCTTCGCCTCGCTCGCCGCCGCCGGCGGCCTCCGCTGTCGACCCGTCGATCATACTCAATCTGGAGGGCTTGGGCAAGGTCAGTTCGGCTCTGGCCACCTCCTTCAACAAATGCGGGAGGACGACGGCCTGGCCCGCATCCCACTTTGCCATCGACAGGATAGTCACCAAGGTCCGGTATTTTGCTGATGCCCTGTGGGCGGGGCTGTTTCCCCCCTTCTCTGATTTCTTCAATGCCGTGCTTTCCCACTATCAGATCCACATGATGCATCTGGGCCCTGAGTCCATTACTCTCCTCTCGGTCTTCGCCTTCGTTTTTGAGGCAATGATGGGCATCCTTCCCTCGGTTGCCTTGCTGCGCCACTTCTTCTCTCTGCGCCTTGTCGATCCCACTCAATGCTCGGCGTGCGTGAGCTTTGTTGCCGCGCCCGGGACAGCGGCCTCAGGGATTGACTTCAGCCTGCCTCCGCCCGTGGCTGAGTTCCGCGAGAGGTGGTTGTACGTGGATGTGGGGGTGCCCAGCCCCCTGCTATCAGAGCCAACTTCTCCTGCTGTCCCCAATTCAGGCTGGGGCCAGGAGACGCTTTCGAGTCCACGGCTCATATTCGTTTGGCGCCGCTTCGCATTCCTGAGGTCGCTTGCTGTGACAGCGCCCAAGGTGGTGAAGGAGTTCCTGATGCGCCGCATTGCTCCTCTCCAACGCCATTCCCACCGGATGTGGGCCTTCGGCGGGCCTGGTGATCGTATGAGGCTCCAGGAAGAAGACCTGACGCCAGAAGCGCTAAGGAAAGTGCTCCTGGTCCTGACTGGTGATCCTAATCCCGGTGGCATCCGGCATGAAGGGGCCTTGCGGTACCTTTGCCGGAACAGGGGTGATTTGGTGAACCAGATGCCTATCTTCGATGAATGGGGGTTGCGCCCCGCTAGTCTCCAGGGGCCTCGCGAGAATCCAGTGGTGGTGACCACCCTTCCAGTCGGCCAAGGCGGCTCCTCCTCAAGTGGCGGAGCAGGGAGGCACGAGCCGCGAGAGGCCGAAGGGAACCCCGCCGGGGTGACAGTGCCGGGCGATGCCCATGAGGGGGCAGCTCCTGAGGCTCATGCCGCTGCGGCTGAGGGCGGCAGGCAGCCGCCCGCAGCACCCGCGGACGGAGCCCCAGAGGCCGCTGCTGCTTCTCTTGGTGAGGCGACTAGCAGGCCAGCGTCAGTGACGCCCAGCGCAAGCCCCTTGATGCTCCTCCCTCGCCGCAGGCTGATCCCTGCGCCCAAATCTTGGGTCGTTTCTGCGTGAACTTTGAGGCCCTCGGAAGAGAAGGGAGGCCCTGGGCGATGATTACCCTTGTCGCCTGCTGAAGCGCAGGAAGTACTTCGGTACTGATGAGTAAGCCTTCTCCTTCTCCAGCTCCTGATTCTTCTGCTACTCGTACTGATCCTTGCCCTGTAGGCCCCTTCCTGTCGAGCACACGGAGACGGGTGAGGAGCCGTCCCCCTCGGCTTCGTCCCCTTCCCCGTCCTTGAGTGCTCCGAGCAGTGGAGCCCTTGTGGTGAGGGCGACCGGGGAGGTGTACCGTCCCGAGGCGCATCGCGGCCCTGCGCGCCTCGCGATCCTTCCTCGCGAGCCTTCCCGAGGCATAGCTGAGGCGCATCGCGGCCCTGCACGCCTCGCGATCCTTCCTCGCGAGCCTTCCCGAGGCATAGCTGAGGCGCATCGCGGCCCTGCGCGCCTCGCGATCCTTCCTCGCGAGCCTTCCCGAGCCTGCCGTGGGCTTCCCGCCTGGTCATGGACGGTGATTTGCTGAGGCGCTTCCTGCGCCCCTCGTCTGGGGATGGGCTGGCTCCAGGCCGGGCTTCTGGCGCAGCGCGCCCGGCCGTTGCAAGGGTGCCAGCCCCTAGCCCCCTGCCCGGAGGGGGAGTGTTGATCAGAACTCCGGCGCCCGCTTTGGCGGTTGATGGTCGGAGGACGGGCGTCTTGGCCTTTCCGGGAGCGCCGCGCCCTTCGCCAAGGATTTCTTCGAAGGGCGGCCGACGCGGTGAGCCTTCTTGGTGAAGAGCTTGCTGACGAGGACGCGCGCCTTGAGGCCGAGGGCCTGCGCCTGGCCGCATAGAGGCGCGAGCTGGAGGGCGCTGCCGCCCTTGCGCGCCGCCAGCGCGATCTTCACGATGAAGAGGCCAAGGCGTCGATGGCAGGCTCTCGGGAGGCCTGTTCTCGGGCCGTCGAGGAGGCCCGGGGAGCTAACAGGCGGCGAGAGGCAGCGGAGGAGCGGGCACGAGAACTCCTAGCCCGGTGTCACTCGTTGGAGGAGCAAGTGGAGCTGCGCGAGGCAGCCCTTGCGTCGATGAAGGTGGCCTCCGGTGACTCGGCGGAGCTCCAGAAGCGTGAGGAGGCGCTGACGCTTGAAGCCGCCGAACACGCGTGAGTACGAGCGCTTGGAGACAAGGGAGCGCTTGGCGACGCGGGCAGAGGATGAGGTCGCTGCACGGGACGCCCGCGTCCTAGAGGAGGTCGGACGCCGAGTGGCGGCGGCGCGCTCGAGCCTCGAGCGTGAGTTTGATGAGCGGCTGGGGTTGATCAAGACCGAGGCTGAGGGCAGGACTGCCGCCTTGAGGGCCAAGCTGGAGGAGGCGGCGCGTGGGCGATGCTCTTCGGTCGCCCTTGAGGTGGCGCAGAGGAGTCCACCACCTCTCGGGCCGAGGCGCCTTCTTCGCCAACGGGTGGAGGAGGCCGAGGCCGCCGCGCCGTAGCGCGGACGAGATCGTCGTGGCGAATCTGGAGCATGAGCACGGTCCCATGCTCGCCACGCCCGAGAAAGAGCCAACGCAGCCTTGGATAATATCTGCGGCGGCGGTAGCGCGCCGCGCCGCGATTAACTACGCCGGCAACCTTGAGTTCTTCAGCGGCGTGGTGGCGCGGGTGGAAGGCGCGATCGGTCGGGGCCGGCGGGTTGGTGGAGGAGAGGAGTCGCGCGCTGCTCGGGCGCCTTCTCTCGTGTCTTCAGCCATCTCCGGACATGGACCCTCACTTGATTTTGCGCAGCCATCGCCCCAGTTCCCGGGCCGTCCGGGCGACTGGCGCCCGGGTGGAAGACAACGTGGATGCCCTCGTCCGGCCTTCGCCCGGACGACGACGGCGTGGTCGTGGCCGCCCGATGAGGGCGGCGTGGTGAGCGGCCAGACGCCGCCGGCGATCATGCGGAACAACGATGGCGAGGCCAGCGACGCCAAAGAATGGCTCGGGAGGTGCTCCTGAGGATGCATTGGGGGATTTGTCCGACTGATCATGTATTGTCCTTGTTCCATTACCCTGCATGAATAGAACTCAGGTTTTGGCCTGATGTAGGTGAGAGCATTTTGGGAGGAGGAGCCCCTTATGTAAAACTTGTGTTCTTCGTATTGGCATGTGTTACATCGCGCATACGCCCGCGCCAAGTGGCTGGCTAAGCGGCGCGCTAGTTAGATGGTTTACCTTAGTTTCGTACGAGCCCCGAGATAGCCTGTGGGAGGCTGCAGCGATCCGAGCGTCTACTGATCGAATCCGTAGGACCTGCAGTAAAAACCCTTCGGAGAGGACGCGGCGGCGACAGGCTGGGCTGCGCGCAAGCGTGGCCTGGCCCGGCTCGCGAGGGGCTCGCGAGGGGAGGCAGCTGAGGCGGAGTTGTAACCGAAACGCGAAAGATTTGCTCGAACGAGACTAAGCACCCCTTCCCCGAATATGCGCAAATCTTTGAATTCAAACTCAACTTAAATCCAACAGGGGAAAACGAAAGCCAGAGGGAAAACCAATGAAAGCAGAAAAAGGCCGCGTCCGGCACCAAGTCTAGTCTTGTACGTCTTCTCACCAGCGCGGAGCTAAGTGCTACTACTGGGCGTAGGAGGGAGCCCCAGGGCCTGAGGCCGGCACCCCTCAGACTCCGGGGCGTGTACAGCCCCACTCATTATTACGTGAGAGTGTCACGGGGCGGCGAGCTTCACAGGCACTGGGCCTTCTTCACAGGTACCGGCCTTGCTTCATATCGCCAAACTAGGGCCCCGCCTTGCACCACACTCTAGTGCCACCAACGACGATCGGAAACCAGGACGCCGCCGGTGGGGTAGAGCGGTCGCCAGCTGTTCCCCCAACGACAAACGGGTCCTCCGCCAGGGGCAGGCCCGGAGGCACCTCCCCAACAGAGGGCCTACCTCCTGAGAACGCCTTGCTCCGAATGCCGCGGTGGTGATGTCGGATCTCTGCCCCTCTCGGCAGCCCCTGCGCCCCCCCTCCCGAGGGTAGGAGATCTGCGGAGGCGGGCTGCCGCTCGTCGTGGCGACCTGTACCTCCTGCGACCTATGGTTAGCGTATGTTTGCTCTTGGGGAAGTAGCGGTACCCAATAATCGTCGCCCCCGGCGTGACCAGTGGGACCGTCTCGAGATTCCTGGAAGAGCGCGGCTTCTGGCGCCTCATCCCCCCAGATTGGGCTGAGGAGCGAGTCTTGTTCTCCCTCATGCGGGTGCCCTTGGTCCATCATATGGGGCACGTATTCTTCCGGCGCCGTCATCCCGAAGGCCATGCCGTAGTGCTGAGCGTGCCTCGCTGCTCTGCTTGATGCGCCCGCCGTGGGGTGGTGGCGCGGCGGTCCACCAGGGCCGTGACTTGCGTCGAGTCCTTCTTCTCCGCGGGCCGGGGGCTGGGGCAACCCGCCGCCGCCCAGTCTTGACAGCCGCCCGGTCTTTGGAGTAGCTTTGGAGCCCGTGTCTTGTGAGCCCGTGCGGGCCGCCCTCGGTCTGAGGTGGGAGTTGGGTGCAGAAGGGGTGAGTCCCCGAGGCGGCGAAGCCCAGGAGCTCCGCCACTCGCTCCAGCAGCACGTCGCGGCCACTCTCCAGCAGCCTGCACTGCAGCAGCTCTCGGGCCACTGTGAGCGCGGCCCTCGAGTACGCCTGCTCCCGGCGGGTGTTCGGTGATGTGATCGCGGCGTGGTTGGAGGATCTCGCTGCCGACCGCGCCTGCCGTGGTGTGAGAGCCGTCGAGGCCTGTCCGCGTCGCCCGCGACCCGCGCGCCATGCCCCAGCGGCGCCCTGCGGACCCGCGAGCTGCACAGGGCACGGGTCGCCCGAGGCGAAGCTCTGCGTGGGCGGGCCACGCCGCCCAGGATCTGGGTTGCCAGCAGTGGCGGACATGGTAATGACGATCTGACGGGACATGAGTGGCAGAAGCGGATTCCGCGCACCTACTGGCGCCAAATGTCGGTTCGGGTTCGGCAGACCCTTAGGGTTGGATCTCCGCGCGCCCCGAGTTGAACCTTAAGTGCGGAACCGAAATCGGACAACAGGCACAAGCAACTCCTACTCATGCTAGTGGGTTTCATCTATTTATGTGGCAATGACAGGTCATGCATAGGATAAAGGGTTCAGCTACATAACAAGTAACACATGAGTCGTTGTTGCCCTAATGCAGTAAAAGAGAGCAGGAGCGAGAGAGTAGGATTGTATCTGAATGAATAAGGGGGTTTTGCTTGCCTGGCACTTCTGAAGATAATATAGCTCTTCGTCGGTGTCATCAAACCCATCGTCGGAACCTCGTCTACTGAGAGGGAACAAATACCGGCAACAGAGAAGGAACACAATGAATGCAATGCAACAATATGATGCATGAATGTGACATGGCAATATGCTGTGATTTGAGCTAATGAAGCTAGCAATGATCTAAATGGAGTTGTTTTGAACGCAAGATTCAAATTCAAACTCCACATAAGGCATTTCAAATTCCATTAATTCAAATTGTCATATACAGTGGCTTTAGGTTGCTCAAACATGCATGGAAATTCCATAAACAGATTCATTGGATTTTTTTGATAATTTTTCATATATAATTTGTTTCATTTGGACTTACGGTTGATTTTATATGATTTTTAGAAGTTTATGCAATTTTCTGGAATTTCCTGAATTAAATTTAATCCAGAAAATGACTTCTTCGTCGACTGACGTCGATGTGATGTCAACAGGTCAATCGGCGCGCTCAGGTCAAACTCGACCATGGGGCCCAGTCAGTGACCCAGGGCTCTTTAGCTCGCTGACATGTGGGCCAGGTCAACGGCCACGTCAGCAGGGTCAACCCTGACGTGTGGGTCCCGCCGGGTTAATCTAAACTAAACAGAAAATAAAACCCGTAGTTAATTAGGGCGTGGGGTCCATCCGTCAGTGGCACCAGCTTTAGCTAACTATGTTTAGCTCCTAAACTAATGACGCCATGTCAGCCACCGGCGTTTAACTGCCGGCGACCTCAGATCGTGGCGGAGGGAGTCGGGATTTCGCTATGGGGCTCCGTTTTGAGCGCAGTTTGCTGCTAAGGCTTGCTGGAGCTCTCGCGCATCTAGTGGTGGTGGCGGTAGCAGTTGGGATGGCTGGAGTTAACGGCGGCGAGCACTTCCGCGGCGGCCGGAGTTCGGGTGTGGACGGGTTCGACGCTACGGGGCGCTAGGGGATAAACTGGCAAGTGCTACGCGCTCTGGGGTTCACCGAAACGCGCGGCGTGCTCGGCGCTGCTGCGGTGGCCCTGGCCACGGCGGCGAGGAACCACGACGGCGGTGAGCTTTCGGCTCTGGTGGACCGCTGGGCTAGAGGAGGAGAACGACGGCGGGGAGAGAGGGGTTAGGTAGAGGAGCTCACGGCAGGGTCGTCGGTGATCTCAGAGGGCTCGGGCACAGCCTGGTGATGACGAATCGGTCGACGGTAGCCATCGTTGCGGAGGACGAAGATGGCGTCGACGACGGCACTCTAGGGCGTCCGGCGTCTTGTGGCTCGGCGGTAAGGGCGGGGACGTCACGGTGGAGCTCGAGGGCGCGTCGGAGAGGCTCGGAGATGGCTGTGGCCGTGGTGGAGCTCGGCGGCGGTGACGGCTACGTTCGGTCACGCTCGGGGAAGGAATAGAGGGCGAGGGAGAGAGCAGAGAGTGAGGGAGAGGAGCGAGGGGCCACGGGGCGTCTCCGTGGCGTCCCTAGAAGGTCCGGGGAGGAAGCAGGAGGTGGCCAGGGGGCAGCCTTGTGACAATGACTGCTCCTCTTGGCGGGGAGGAAGACGACGGGGTGGGGTGGTGGGTTGGGCTCTTTACGGTGCTGGGCCATAGCTGGGCCGACTAGGTGGGCTGCAAAGTGAGGCCAGGTAAGTTTCTGCTTCTTTCCTTTCTTTCTGTTTCAATTCTATTTTTCTGTTTTTGTTTAATATTTGCCACTATTTGCAAATTCAAATGAACTAAAATAGTGCCAAACTACTCTAAATATTTTTATGCACATACTTTGGACTAGGCCAGATGCACATAAAATAACTCAGGGTTACTTGAAATATATTCCATATATTAGGAATATAATTCCAAATTCAAATAAAATATGATTTAAATTTAGTGCCCAAAATTATTCTTTAAAAATGTTCATTGTTTTTGGTTTGGGTCTAAGCCCTTGCCAAAAATACCAGACATTAATGAAGAGCGTTTTTGGTTCATTGAATGCATTTTTTTAAGCTGGACCTATTTGGATTTTTAAAGTGCTAGGGTTTGATCACCCCCATTTCAGGTTTCCAATAAATTTAGACATGATGCATGGCTGATTATGCAACTACTTGCAAACAAACTCTAGGGCTGTGACAACTCACCCCCACTATACAAGAATCTCGTCCCGAGATTCAAGCGTAGGTTAAGATGAAGGGGGAACGCAAACTAACACAATCTTCATGATCCAGATGTCTTTCTCGAGGATGTTGATTCATTGCATCACCTTTATCTTGTCGTTTTTCTCTGAGAACTCCGGCCAACATGACAACGAGTAGAAAGGGAGAATTTTAGAAGAATCGATCTTCTTGAGATCCCAGCAACTTAGGATCATCTTAATGATCACAAGATCAATACACAGAATGAGAATAGAAACATCTCTGGAGCTGAGAGGCGTAACATGCATCAGGAGGGACGGAAGAAACAATTTGACGAGGGTTTCAAAGTAGGGAGGAAAAATTGCCATGATTCCATAATGGGGCACCTTGGGGAAGGTGATTCATAGGATTATTCCCTCAAGTGAAAAAAGGAATTACTTTTGATACATAGATCAATGGAACTCCTCTCACCAGCCTGAGACAATTTACGAACGATCGTTTGACGGAGTACGGGAGAACGACACACTCGGGATAGAATGGATGATGTGGACTACCTTGTTGAAGACAACGCAAGGGATGATTTTTCTTGCACGTGCTCTCAAGAACTTAAGCATTTCCATATTCATCATGGTTCTACCAACATCCGTGTCAAGGATCCTGGCAACCCAACATACTACCATGATAAATAGGGATGGACAATGCAGATGCAAAGGAAAATAACATCTACTCAGATTTCACCCTAGCGAGGCCAAGGAAACAAAATCTGGATGATCGACCGAGAGACATTTAGCACTCCGCTTCTAATGTTCTCCTTGATGTACTAGCGTAACCCATTTAATATGGTTTGGTATCTTGAACATCAAGTAGAAGGTCGGACTTCGGGAGAACAAGAATCCGTAAGGAATAACTACACAAGTAGTATCCTATGAAATCCTTGTGGGGAGGTGGCCAACTTCCCCAATCAAGGTACTACAATAATGGGTCTTCCGGTTGGGTGTGTTGGCCACAACATCCACTTTACCGATTCTGAAGACCAATATTGTAGTTCTTGGGAAATGTTCCAATCCGTTATGCTGTCCGAGTCATCCCAGGTTTCTAAATAGTCTGATGCATTCGCAAATCCCTTCTTCCCGTTCCCGCCATCCCTTTGGGCCAGATTAACCACACTAATTTCTGAGTTGAGGTATTCTATTGCCTCGACATATATGTTGGAATTATTATTATGACCCTAAGTGTCTTAGAGGATCACCTAATAATCCAACCATGTTTTGTGTTCCCAGTGTGATGACTCTGGACGTTATTCTCAAAAGCATCCTGTGATGCTACTTAGTTAGTAGGCATTCTATTCCTGGGTTTTTGAACCCGAGATTCATCCTACTTACTTCATGTTGATAGTGTTGCTAGTTCCTTTAGGATATTAGTAACCTTCGCGATAGTCCTCGAAGTTCGTGGTATTACCTTCTTCCAAGTACCATGAACTGCTTATGGCAGATGTTCCTTGCTGAACCGAAAGATCACAATCAGTGTGCTCTTGTCGAGTTCTCGATTCTATGTTGTGACTCTGCCAGTTCTACCTTCTCCGCATGGGTTATCCCGAAGAAATATGTTGAGCTTTGCTCGACATACTAATCTCTGCAGCCACAACTCAGAAAGTTATATGTTCCTTCAGTTGTCCCTCTCTAGTTGATTTCTGGCCCTCGTCTATCAATTGATAGTCAGGAGTAGTTATACGTTCGTTCATCGATGCGTACTACTCTTGTGGTCCATCAAGCCATTCTAATCCGGAATGAATAGGAGAAACAAACTCCAGAACCCCATCCATATCCAGGATTGGGTCAAAGCAGTTGTACTCCGCAGATCAAAATGCCAATCTAGCTTTTGCTCTGTTCTACCTTGGAGTATTACTATCTTTATATCAAGAATATCATGGAATTGCACACCACCCTATGAACTCTTGATACAAGGATACTTCTCGCCCTCATTATTCATTCCTCGGTTCCGTGTTGTCGTAACCGGAATGCCGACAAGTGAATCGTGATGTGTGAAATCAATACTGCTAGCAACCCCGTTGCTTGGTAGTTAATGGACAATAATCTCATTCTTAGCGTGTTGGTATTTAATCATCACCATGAGGTTGATCGTGCTACCTAGTCCATTTTCCTGGTGCACTCTTCGATCGATGAGTTAGGATTATTCCAAATCCTCCCTCTTTTGATCATATCATCTTGCCCTGAGAAACAAGATTGTTCTCGAGCTTAGTAACATACGGGTGGTTTGTGATTTTCCGAATATCTTCTCGGAAGTATCACCAGTTTGTCACCTGACCGTTATGTTGAGCTCGTGATCAAGTTGGTTTTTGAAACCACCCTTTCTCCAAGAATTTGTGTGGGATACCTTGAGCTAGTTGGTTAAGCTAAACAACAACTTGGAGAGTTGGAAGATCAAATCTTGTCCGACTTAGTTCATTTTAAGGGATATCTTATATGTGTGTTGAAGAAAGTTGATATTTTCATCGACTGACCCTCGTGATCAGTTAATGGACCTATCATTTTATCCAACCTTTGATTTGAGTATGGGCTATCATCAAATCAAACAAGAGCCAACGATATTCATAATGTTGTCTTACTCATGGTTGTTTCCTCGAGCATACACCATTATATCTCTTGGGTCTGACCAATGTTATCACCTTGTTCACATAATTATGGAATTCCATTTCTATGGAAATCTGGATGGATGGTTGTTGAGCTCATCGATAACATTCTTAACTTCTCCATGATTTTGTTGGACAATAAGCTAGTATTGGAAACTTTTATAAGCATTATCTTCATGTCCCGTGCATGAAGCATATGTTCGGATGAAAGAATTGACTTCCTCTAGATGATGTGCATTTAATGCAAGTTGCCGCCGTGAATTAGAGAAAGTCGGTGTTGCTTCCTTGGAATCATTCCAAATCAGTCATGCATATGTGCGAAGTATTCTGTGCTATGGAGACTTGCAACCTTCATTCTATATGTATCCTTAGCACACCAAGCCACTGATTGATTTGTTCAAGGAGAAGGAGTTCCTTCATAAGAGCTAATCATGACTTATGTTAGGACTTCGTTATCCTCGATGATGGTTCCCAACCTGAACTCGATAGTGTTTTATTATAAGACTACTATGTGGTCATGCTTGTATTGGACAACGTGTTCACATGTTGTAGCAGAACCATCTCATATTTTGGAGCTTACTACCGTAGTCCATTTCCCGAGAATCTCGCAACGTCGTCCCGTCGATTTATGTTGCAAACTATCATTTTCTTTCTAGACTAATATTGGTCTCTGTGTAACCCAGTAAAGTGGATGTCGTGGCTGACAGACCCACCCGGAAGACCTATTATTGTAGTATCTTGATTGAAGAAGTTGGCCACATCCCCATAAGGATTTCGCAGGATTTACCTCCGTAGTTGTTCCTTACGGATTTTTCTGCTCCTGAAGTCCGACCTTTTACTTGATGTTCTAGATATCAAACAATATCGATGAATGGGTTACACTAGCACATCAAGGAGAACATTAGAAGCGCAGTGCTAAATGTCTCTTGGTCGATCATCCAGATTTTGTTTCCTTGGTGTCACAGCCCTAGAGCTTGCTTGTAACTAGTGGCATTGCATCCATGCATCATGTTTAATTTTCATGAAATTTGAAATGGGGATTGCCTAAACCCTAGCATTAAAGGAATTCAAATAGGTTCAACTAAAAATATTTTTCAGTGAATCCAAATGGCTTTAGAAAATGTTCATCATTTCTGGAAAAATGCTATAAACCATAACCAGAGGTGCTGCACATTCTCATGACATATTTGGTGTCAGGACCCCGATTCCAAGTCACATCGACCTAGCTGGTAACACCTCATATCACTTTGCGGCCTCACGCACGGTATTCCCACGGGTGTCGCCTTACCATGGCCCGGGACCGTTTGCGTCTTTTGGCTCACGTATATGATAGTGTCGCTAGCATCCACATGACAAAGAACCCGGGCCGACATGGCTAGTCGTGAACCCAAAGCGGCATTAACCTATGGGGACAGGCATACATGAAACACTTGAGCATGTCGGTCATCAACGTATGAACTCGGGCTGTAGCACTTGGGCTATGAGGACTCCGGTATCCCGGCTGTAGCAGCTAGGCAGGACTCAAAGTATCACCGCGTGACATTTCCCGAAGGGACAGACATAAGAACGAAATGAATCACATGCCGGCCAGATCAAGTGTCCAAGCAGTAGTCTTTGGGCTAGCAGGACTCCGGTGAACCGGGCTGTAGCGGACTACTATCGCTCAGAAGCACGAGACTACATTTCCCCATATGAGAGGCTGCCAAGGATAAACAACTAGATTGTCGGATCCCACTCATACCAAGCATTTCAATCATACACATAATATGCCCGATATGAGTAAATACAACAAGGCATCACAACAAAACTCTACAACTCAAGTACTTTATTTAAGAGGCTCCGAGGAGCCATACATAACATAGTCATACAGGTAGGGGTCACATGACCCAACACTCAAGTCATACAATCATACAAGCACATGCGGAAGCAAAGTAGTCTGAGTACAGACTCTAGAAAGAAAGAAAGCTTGTTGGAGCCTTTCTATCTACAATGGCCCTTCACAAGTCTTAGATCGCCACACAGGTGGCTAGCTTACTCGTCAAGTCAACATCTACATAGAATCCGTCGGAGGGGATAGTATAGTCCTCTGAAAAATATTGATTAAGCAAACATGAGTACAAAAGTACTCAGCAAGTCTTACCACAGAATCCTATCATACATGCACATTCTCAAGAAGGAGGTGGAGTTATTTGCAGCAAGCCAGCTTTGACTCTTGGCTAAGCTATCCTACGTGACACCACTTTGTAAAGCATTTTGTCGCACACGAGTCCACTATCCACCATCACAATACACCACCGTGGATCCTCTCTCGTCATCCCCGAGAGGGCCATCCACGATACTCACACTTATCTTGAGGCTTTTAGTAGTATCCATTTACTTGTCTATGAACTGATATAGGTAACCCGAAGTCCTTCTCCGTGGACACGGCTATTCAATAGATCATATTTAACCTGCAGGGTATACTTCTTCACACGCTCTCACCACTTATAAATCGTTTACGACATGTACTCGCAACCTTCAGCGGAAGCCCAGCGTGGGTGTCGGCCACAGCCTACCTAAACACTCAAGTCCCTAGTCCAGTTTATCGCCTATTCGGGTTCCATCCACAGGAGTCGGCCGAGGTTTCCCATACATCCCGAGCGATGTGTGCGGGGTTCCCGAGATACCAAGCGGGCACTTTCGGTACACAACCACGGTGCCTACCGCAACACAACCCACCCCTAAGGTCAGCGCGTGCGTGCCCCAAACATGCTACAAACACGAAACTACTTGCAACTCCGGACTATGAGCAGGGGTGGTTAAGAAGCCGAGAGGGTCCATTGGTTTGGGCCCAATGCGTGGTAGTAGCTAGTTCATGGATCACAAACACAGATCTCAGTTCTTAAGTTCGGCCTCAATGAAACAACCCACCATGTACTCCTACATGGCCTCTCATCGATACCTTTACCAAATCGTGTTCAACACTTTCACTCTCGAACCAACACAACCTTTCACTCCAGTTCATCATCCCGATGAGCCGACTGACACAACTCTAAGCATAGCAAGCATAGCATGGTAGGAATCACAAACATGGCTCAATCAACTCCTACACATACTAGTGGGTTTCATCTAATTCTTGTGGCAATGACAGTCATGCAAAGGAAGTGGGTTCAACTACCGCAGCACACAACAGTTGAATCGCGTTGTCTTAATGCAGTAAACGAGAGCGAAGCGAGAACATGGGTTTGTATCGGAATGATCAATGAATTGCTTGCTGATGGGCTGGGTAGAGAACGCCCTTGGATGGGTAGTCGAGGTTATCTTGAAGCAGAACCTATCATGAAAACACACCAAATAAACATACAAACAATATGCAACAATATGATGCATGCTATGACATGGCAATATGGATGTGTGTTGGCCTAATGCAAGTTGAAGGAACAGGGGATGAGCTCATTTGAATCAAAGGTTCAAATGATAGCTCATTGAGTTAGGCCTAATGGTGCAAAATCTTAATCTGGTTATTCAGCATAGTTAACTTGTTTTAACATGCATGAAACCTGTACCAATGGATAGAGTGTATTTTTCTGATAATTTTCATATATAAATCTTTGCATTTGGAGTTATAGAATAAAAGTTATAAGCATTTGAAATTTGAATTATATTCTGAATTTATTATATAAAATAATTCCAGAATTTGAATTAATCGTCGAGATGAGGTCAGCATGACGTCGAGGGGTCAACAGGGTCGTCCAGGTCAAACTGACCAGTGGGACCCGCATGTCGAGTTATTTTAACTAATTAGTTTAATTAGAACTAATCCTAATTAGTTTAATCGAGAGGGTCCACACCGTCATTGACTCGGAGAGTCAGCAGGGGCCTGACGGACAGGTCAACTCACCGGCGTCTAGCCGCCGGGCGAGGCCAGGCCAGGCGGCGGAGCAAGTGCTTTGCACTTTCGGGCACCAAATGGGCCTTGGGAGCACCTCGTGTAGCTGGAGGTGAGCCGCGGTTAGTGGTGGAGTCGAGTTTGGTTGGGGTGGCGGAGTGGGCGCCCGGCGACAGTCGAGGCGGCCGGGGCTCGGGTGATGTCGGGTTTGGTGTAGGAGTGCTCGGCGAGGCGCGGGAAGTGCATAGCTTAGGCCCAGCGCAACCCGGTGAGTGCGATGGACAGGTGGCGTGGCGTTAAGTGGCGGAGCTTCGTCGGCGACGAGCTCCGCGGCGGGGTTCGGGTGATCAACGGCGCTCGTGGTGGGGCACGAGGAAGAGGATGGAGGGATGGAGGGTAGCTGTGGCTCACGGAGAACTGTGGAGGGCCTCGTCGGGGTCGGGGCGGTCGATGCGGCGGCGGCGGCGATGGGGATCTCCGCGACCTTGAGCTCGGTCGAGGTCGGGGTAGTGGCCTCGGGGTGCTTAGAGCGAGGGGACTAGGCTAGCTAGAGGTAGCGGGTGCGGCGGAGCTGCTAGACATGGCGGGAGGGGTATGAGCGGCGGGGAGCACGGCGTCGGCGGTGGCGCGTCGGCGATGGCGTCGGCCAGAGTTAGGGAGAGCGAGAGAGAGAGGCAGGGGGTGAGGTGTCCGGGGTCGGGCGACGACGCGTGGGTCGTCCGAGGCGGCGAGGCGGCGAAGGATGAGGCAGGCGGCGGCAGCTGCGTGGCGCCCTGCCGGGCCGGCGACACCAGCTGCTGCTGGCGAGCCAAGCAGCTGTTGGCCTGCTGCTGGGCTGGGCAGGCAGGTGGGCTGGCATGAGGCGACAGTAAGCCTTTTCTTTTTTAAAGTTTTTCTATTTTCTGCAACTCTGTTGGGGTTTTAAAATACCAAAACCCTTTTAAAATTACCAAAATGCTCCTGGTCACTTGTTGGAATATTCCCAACATGAAACATTTTAGTTTGACAATTTTGAACATTTAAAATATTTTTCATAATTTGAAATGCTCATTTCAAAATTTGTGAATTAATTCTAGAACCCTTAGGTGACCTAGAAAATGTTCCACCTTCTTTGACATGGGTTCTGAACCCAACCAAAGAGGATGAGCATTTTGAAGGGCATTTCAGTTCATTGAAATAAATTTTAGTAAACCCTAGTTCTTTTAAGGGGGTGTTACGGGTTTCTGCCTTCCCCATTTCAAATTCAGATGAAATTTAAACATGATGCACACCCTAATGCATGGTCTATACGGGATGTGACAACTCACCCCACTCAAAAGAATCTCGTCCCGAGATTTAGGATCTGTTGCGAAAAAGGTGGGGTACTCAAGTCGAAGACGATCCTCCCTTTCCCAAGTTGCTTCTTGCTCGGAATGGTTTGACCATTGAACCTTTAGAAACTTGATATTCCGACGTCGAGTGGTACACTCGGTTTGATCGAGGATCTGAGCGGGATATTCTCGATAGGTGAGGTTATCTTGGAGATCAAGCGTTTAGTGGTCCACTCCACGGATAGGATCCGAGAAGCAACGCCGAGTTGGGAAACATGGAAGACATCATGGACCTTGGAAAGATGCGGAGGTAGTTCAATTGGTAGGCAACTTCCCTCGTTTGGCAAGAATGCGAAAGGGTCCAATATAACGAGGAGCCAACTTGCCTTTGATACCGAATCGATGGGTTCCTTTAGAGGGTAACCAAAGGTAAGCCTTCTCGCCAATTTCATAAGCCATAGGCTTATGCTTGCGATCATATTGGCTCTTCGGCGAGATTGGGCTGTTTTCAATTTCTCATGAACAATGCGAACCTGCTCTTACGCTTCTGAATCATATCCGGGCCAAAGAGTTGTCTCTCCCGGTTTCGACCAGTTAAGAGCGTTCGACATTTCCGTCCATAAAGGACTTGAAAGGGCTTTGCCCAGGCTGGCTTGATAACTATTGTTATAAGCGAACTCGGCGAATGGAAGGCATTTCTCCCAATTCATGCGAAAGAGATGACAAAGCTCAAGCATATCCTCTAGGATTTGATTGACTCGTTCTACTTGACCACTTGATTGGGGATGGAAAGCGGTGCTAAAGGAGAGACGAGTTCCCATAGCGTTTTGGAAACTTTCCCAAAATCGAGAGGTGAAGAGACTCCCACGGTCTGAGTTAATTTCCAATGGAACACCATGAAGAGACACTATTCGAGAGATGTACAAATCAGCTAGCTGGCTAGCGGTTATACTCTCACGAACGGGTAGGAAGTGGGCTACTTTGGAAAGACGATCAACAACAACGAAGATAGCGTTATTCCCTCTCTTGGTCCTGGGAAACCCGGTAATAAAGTCCATACCGATTTTATCCCATTTCCATTCAGGAATTTCCAAAGGTTGAAGGGTACCAGCAGGCCGTTGATGCTCTGCTTTAACTCGACGACAGACGTCGCAATTAGCAATGTATTGAGCGATTTCTCTCTTCATCCTAGTCCACCAAAACCTCTGGCGTAGGTCTTGATACATTTTAGTACTACCAGGATGAATGGTGAGAGGAGAGTCATGAGCTTCCTTAAGGATCAATCGCCTCAGGTTGCGCACCTTGGGAACCACTAGACGGTCTCCAAAGAACACGACACCTTGTTCATCGATGGAGAAACAATCTGCGACTCCTTTCTTGATGTTTCTTTTGATCGGGAGATTCCGGATCTACCTTCCGTGCTTTGATGATCTGATCCGTAAGGGTAGGTTTACGCCACCGTGGTGGAGAGAATCCTCGAGGAACAATGTGAAGATTAAGCTTACGAAATTCCTCGTGGAGAATTGGTTGACTTTGTTGTAACATCAAATTGTTACAATAAGATTTGCGACTTAGTGCGTCAGCCATGACATTGGCTTTGCCTGGGGTGTAGGATATTCCTAAGTCGAAATCTGTAATCAACTCGACCCAACGTCTTTGCCTGAGATTCAAATCCGGTTGGGTGAAGATATATTTCAGACTTTGGTGATCGGTGTAGATTTATAGCGATTACCCGAAGGTAATGTCGCCAGGTTTTGAGTGCATGAACCCTCGCTGCAAGCTCTAGATCGTGTGTGGGATAGTTATCCTCATGTGGGCGAATCGTCGAGAAGCGTAGGCAATCACATGACGATCTTGCATGAGTATGCAACCTAGTCCTTGTCGCGGCGTCGCAATAGATAATAAAGTCCTTAGAAATCTGGTGGAACAAATGCGGGAGCAGATGTCGCGTCTTTTCAGTTCCTGAAAGCTGATCTCGCCTTGTGGCGTCCATTCGAACTTCTTATCTTTCTTGAGGAGTTCGGTTAGAGGTTTAACAACTTTAGAAATTCTCGTGAAGCGGCGGCAATAGCTCGCTAAACCGAGGAAACTCGAACTTGCTTGACCGATTCGGTGGAGTCCAATCAAGGCGGCTTGAACTTCGCTTCGGGATTGACAGCAATACCCTTACCAGAGATTACATGTCCTAGATAGGTCACTTCTGGTAACCAGAATTCACATTTAGAGAATTTGGCATAAAGGCGGTGCTCTCGAAGTTTCATCAATACTAGCCTTAGGTGTTCGGCATGTTCTTCCTCATTCTTGGAGTAGATGAGTATATCATCGAGGTATACCACGACGAATTTATCCAAATACTCCATGAAGATTGAGTTCATTAACCGAGAGAAAGTGGCTGGAGCATTGGTTAATCCGAAGGACATGACGGTGTACTCGTATTGGCCATAACGAGTGACAAAGGCCGTTTTGGGAATGTCCCCGTTCTTGATTTTGATTTGATGGTAGCCCAACCTCAAATCCATCTTGGAAAAGACTGAGGATCCAGCGAGCTGATCATACAGGTCGTTGATCCTGGGGAGCGGATACTTGTTCTTAATGGTGACCAAATTGACAGGTCGGTAATCTACAACCATCCGATCCGTACCATCCTTCTTCTTGACGAAGAGGACGGGGCAAGCCCATGGAGATGAACTGGGACGGATGAAACCTTTCTGCAAGGACTCATCGAGTTGTTTCTTAAGTTCAGCTAGTTCTAGGGGTGCCATCTTATAAGGTCTTCTAGAGATTGGGACGGTTCCGGGAATAAGATCTATCACGAACTCGACATCCCCGTCGGGTGGAACACTGGCAGTTCCTCGGAAAGACATCCGGAAATCACGGACTACGGAATATCTTGAGGTGCAGGAGAGGGTTGGCATTTAAGGAGTAAAGTGGCGCTTAGACACTCGGGTTAAAACATCCTTTGTTTTGCCCAAGGATGGGTAAGTTGAACAGTTCTAGTAGAGCAATCAATCTTAGCATAATGGGCTGACATCCACCATACCCAAGATGATGTTTATGTCCGAGGACTTGAGAGCTATTAGGGATGCAAGAAAGACTAATCATCGACAAGAATTTCATTCCATGACTTATTCTAGAGGTTTGCCATCTAGAACCGGGAGTTTAATTTCCATGGAGGTAGGCATGTCACAGAATGTGGTGTTGTGCAATCGAGCATAGCTCTCAGAAATAAATGAATGAGATGCTCAAGTATCAAATAGAACAGTTGCCGGATGACAATTAACAAGAAGCGTACCGAGGACGACGTTGGGATCCTCATAGGTTTCTTCAGCAGAGACATAGTTGACATGGCCACGAGCGGTGGCAACTGACTTAGCATGAGGCACCTTTCCTGCTGGCTTGCCGCGGCCAACAGACTTTCCAGCTTGATTGGGGTTGTTCTGGGGACACTCTCGGATATAGTGGCCCGTCTCACCACATTTGAAGCAAGTGATCACATTTGGCCGTGGAGCAGCACTAGCAATTGGACCTCCATATGTCTTGGGTGGAAAATACGGCTGGTTGGGGCGAGGCGCCTCGAAGGATGGCCTCGGGGTGTACCTGGGTGGTAGAGCCGTATTTGGGACCCAAACCCGGCGCTTCGGGATCGAGCGGATGGCGATCGAGAATCACGGATGTGCTTGCGTGAAGCCTCGAAATCAGATCTGCCCGATCTCGGCGATAGCCTTATTGACTAGCCGAGAAAGAGGTACATTCATGCGACGGAGATCTCGGCGTAGCTCGGGGCTAAGTCCTTACGGAACCTCGCCGCTTCTTGGCATCGGTAGAAACTTCTTCGGAGCATAACGTGCTAACCTCCCGAATTCACGGTAGAGGCATCCACCGTCGGCCGCCTTGGGTGAAACTGCAGAATTCCTCACGTTTGCGGTCCATAAGTCCTTCTGGAATATGGTGCTCGCGGAAGGCGGCACTGAATTCATCCCAAGTTGTAACTTGTCCAGCCGGACGCATAGCCTCATAGTTTTCCCACCAGAGACTAGCAGGACCTTCCAGATGATAGGCGGCAAAGATAACTTTGTCAGCCTCAGCCACATTGGCGGAACGCAGCTTGTGGTGGATACTGCGGAGCCAATCATCGGCGTCGAGTGGCTCGACGGAACATTTGAATTTTGGAGGATATAGCTTGATGAAATCATTGAGTGAAACCCCATCGTTTCTTGGCTGGCGTGCTGTGTTTTGTTCAATCCGCTCCAATAAGCGGTTGGTTTCGCGCTTATTATGCGTTACGCTTCCAAGATCACCTCAGCCAAAGATGGCGGTTGCGGCAGATTCACATCTCTGGCTGCACTGGCTTCTCCCTGCTCTGAAGTAGCAGGAGTATTTCGAGTGTTGACCATCCTGGGAGACAAAGCAAAGGTTTAAACCAGGATGGCAGAATTTAACAAGGAAGTGCGGAAGGTAATGGACAGCATGGAATGCAAAGATGTTCATCCGTATGACATGGTAATATAAAACTGCCATATATATATAAACCAACGGTCATACACACCATTCATAGTTTAGTACAAGCCTGACGGAGTACAACTATAAGGAAAGGCGTTACATCTCATCGGAAGCATTCCAACTCCTATACATTATTTTTCTACACTTCCGGAATGATACACACTAGTCGTATTCCACGAGTCACGCAGGACGGTGGAAACACAACTAGCACCATACTAGGAATACTACTACTATCTCAGGCAGCTCCATAGTAGTCCTCGTAGAAGTCACCACCCAAGCCTGGAAGTGGGACGTGATCGTCCGGAAACAGACAATCCTGTGAAGCCTGTGGACCATAAGGACTCGGATGTGGCCGTGGACCCTAAACAGTGGTAGAAGAGGCCCACGAGGAGGTGATGCCTCCAACCTCACGCCACTCCATGAAGTCCGCAGACTACGCCCGCATAGGGTACAAGTCTCTCATGTCCATACATCCGCTTGCACGGCAGGTGCAAACCTAGTCGAGTAGCCCAGTGGTCGAGCGGGCATTAAACAGCTCCATACGCAAGGCCGGTTCTCACGGTCCTTGTCCTCCAACAACTCAAGTAGTAGTGCGAAGGTGAGTCCTCATGGGATGCATCGCTGTACAAACCACGAAGGTAGCCATGCGCCCGGGAAGAGATCTTGGCATATAGCGGAATCGGTGTTGCTCGAAGAAAGCAGTTACTCGCTCGAATAATAGTCATCATGGAATAGGCTGCATCTTGTACGCACATTCCAATAGTGATTCCGAGCCCATAAGAACAGTGAAGTGGCTCAGTAGCTCCGGGATAGGATGGATAAATCCGGACCGTGCATAGATATTGGCTTTGATTGAAATCCCTGAACTGCTCCTCGACGGTATATTCAGGATACCATCGATAACCAGCCTCAATCATCACCCTAACCAACATGGCCGTGTGACCGCACACATCAATGCAGCGGGTCAGGCGAACCACTTGGTTCTGGGAACGGGTGGCCATCTGAAAGCACAGCCATAATGCAAAGGCATTAGAATTCCTAGGGAAAATCGGGCAGCATAACATCTGTAAATGCTCAAAATCAGATTTGAGACATTCAAAAACAGATTGCATAACCACTCAACAACATCATATCAAGGTTCTGGTTCAAGTAATAGCGTACTAAAATTTAGTAGCACTGAACTGAGGATGTAACCAACAATCCTATAAGGTACTACGGATTAGTAACACGTGAACTGATAGAGAGAGAGAGCCTAGTCCTATACCCACGTTGAATGAGAAGAGGATGACTCGGATCGAGGGCATAAGGTAAAGGAGTAAAAAGAGCCTTCGTTCCTCCACAATCAATTCCCCTACATATAACTAAAGCATTTCTAGACTCAACTTCACCAGTTTGGCTTAGCGGACCTACAGCAGCCCTGCTCGATGCCAACGCTGTCGGGACCCGATTCAAGTCACATCGACCTAGCTGGTAACACCTCATATCACTTTGCGGCCTCACGCACGGTATTCCCACGGTGTCGCCTTACCATGGCCGGGACCGTTTGCGTCTTTTGGCTCACGTATATGATAGTGTCGCTAGCATCCACATGACAAAGAACCGGGCCGACATGGCTAGTCGTGAACCCAAAGCGGCACTAACCTATGGGGACAGGCATACATGAAACACTTGAGCATGTCGGTCATCAACGTATGAACTCGGGCTGTAGCCTTTGGGCTATGAGGACTCCGGTATCCCGGCTGTAGCAGCTAGGCAGGACTCCAAGTATCACCGCGTGACATTTCCCGAAGGACGGACATAGGAACGAAATGAATCACATGCCGCCACAAGTGTCCAAGCAGTAGTGTTGGGCTAGCGGGACTCCGGTGAACCGGGCAGTAGCGGACTACTATCGCTCGTAAGCACGAGACTACATTTCCCCATATGAGAGGCTGCCAAGGATAAACAACTAGATTGTCGGATCCCACTCATACCAAGCATTTCAATCATACACGCAAATATGCCCGATATGAGTAAATACAACAAGGCATCACAACAAAACTCTACAACTCAAGTACTTTATTTAAGAGGCTCGAGGAGCCATACATAACATATTCATACAGGTAGGGGTCACATGACCCAACACTCAAGTCATACAATCATACAAGCACATGCGGAAGCAAAGTAGTCTGAGTACAGACTCTAGCAAGAAAGAAAGCTTGTTGGAGCCTTTCTATCTACAATGGCCCTTCACAAGTCTTAGATCGCCACAGGGTGGCTAGCTTACTCGTCGAAGTCAACATCTACATAGAATCCGTCGGAGGGGGTAGTATAGTCCTCTGAAAATATTGATTAAGCAAACATGAGTACAAAAGTCCTCAGCAAGTCTTACCACAGAATCCTATCATACATGCACATTCTCAAGAAGGAGGTGGAGTTATTTGCAGCAAGCCAGCTTTGACTCTTGGCTAAGCTATCCTACGTGACACCACTTTGTAAAGCATTTTGTCGCATTACAGTCCACTATCCACCATCACAATACACCACCGTGGATCCTCTCTCGTCATCCCGAGAGGGCCATCCACGATACTCACACTTATCTTGAGGCTTTTAGTAGTATCCATTTACTTGTCTATGAACTGATATAGGTAACCCGAAGTCCTTCTCCGTGGACACGGCTATTCAATAGATCATATTTAACCTGCGGGGTATACTTCTTCACACGCTCTCACCACTTATAAATCGTTTACACGACATGTACTCGCAACCTTCAGCGGAAGCCCAGCGTGGGTGTCGGCCACACCTACCTAAACACTCAAGTCCCTAGTCCAGGTTTATCGCCTATTCGGGTTCCATCCGCAGGAGTCCGGCCGAGGTTTCCCATACAGCCCGAGCGATGTGTGCGGGGTTCCCGAGATACCAAACGGGCACTTTCGGTACACGGGCCAAGGTGCCTACCGCAACACAACCCACCCCTAAGGTTAGCGTTGCGTGCGGCCCCACATGCTACAAACACGAAACTACTTGCAACTCCGGACTATGAGCAGGGGTGGTTAAGAAGCCGAGAGGGTCCATTGGTTTCGGCCCAATGCGTGGTAGTAGCTAGTTCATGGATCACAAACACAGATCTGAGTCCTTAAGTTGGCCTCAATGAAACAACCCACCATGTACTCCTACATGGCCTCTCATCGATACCTTTACCAAATCGTGTTCAACACTTTCACTCTCGAACCAACACAACCTTTCACTCCAGTTCATCATCCCGATGAGCCAGACCTGACACAACTCTAAGCATAGCAAGCATAGCATGGTAGGAATCACAAACATGGCTCAATCAACTCCTACACATACTAGTGGGTTTCATCTAATTCTTGTGGCAATGACAGTCATGCAAAGGAAGTGGGTTCAACTACCGCAGCACACAACAGTTGAATCGCGTTGTCTTAATGCGATAAACGAGAGCGAAGCGAGAACATGGGTTTGTATCGGAATGATCAATGAATTGCTTGCTGATGGGCTGGGGTGAGAACTGCCCTTGGATGGGTAGTCGAGGTTATCTTGAGGCAGAACCTATCATGAAAACACACCAAATAAACATACAAACAATATGCAACAATATGATGCATGCTATGACATGGTAATATGGATGTGTGTTGGCCTAATGCAAGTTGAAGGAGCAGGGATGAGCTCATTTGAATCAAAGGTTCAAATGATAGCTCATTGAGTTAGGCCTAATGGTGCAAAATCTTAATCTGGTTATTCAGCATAGTTAACTTGTTTTAACATGCATGAAACCTGTACCAATGGATAGAGTGTATTTTTCTGATAATTTTTCATATATAAATCTTTGCATTTGGAGTTATAGAATAAAAGTTATAAGCATTTGAAATTTGAATTATATTCTGGAATTTATTATATAAAAATAATTCCAGAATTTGAATTAATGCGTCAGCATGAGGTCAGCATGACGTCAGGGGGTCAACGGGGTCGTCCAGGTCAAACTGACTAGTGGGACCCGCGTGTCAGGGTTATTTTAACTAATTAGTTTAATTAGAACTAATCCTAATTAGTTTAACTGGAGGGGGGGTCCACCTGTCATTGACTCAGAGAGTCAACAGGGCCCACGAACAGGGTCAACTCACCGGCGTCTAGCCGCCGGCGAGGCCAGACGCGGCGGAGCAAGTGCTTTTGCACTTTCCGGGCACCAAAAGGAGCGCGGGGAGCACCTACGTGTAGCTGGAGGTGAGCCGCGGTTAGTGGTGGAGTCAGTTGGGTTGGGGGTGGCCGGAGTGGGCGCCGGCGATGAGTCGGGCGGCGACCGGGGCTCGGGTGATGTCGGGTTTGGTGTAGGAGTGCTCGGCGAGGCGCGGGAAGTGCATAGCTAGGCCCAGCGCAACCCAGTGAGTGCGATGGACAGGGTGGCGTGGCCGTTAAGTGGCCGGAGCTTCGTCGGTGACGAGCTCCGCGGCGGTGGGTTCGGGTGATCAACGGCGCTCGTGGTGGGCACGAGGAAGAGGATGGAGGGATGGAGGGTAGCAGGCTCACGGCGAACCTGTGGAGGGCCTCGTCGGGGTCGGGGCGGTCGATCTGCGGCGGCGACGGCGATGGGGATCTCCGCGGCCTTGAGCTCGGTCGAGGTCGGGGTAGTGGCCTCGGGGTGCTTAGGCGAGGGGACTAGGCTAGCTAGAGGTAGCGGGTGCGGCGGAGCTGCTAGACATGGCGGGAGGGGTATGAGCGGCGGGAGCACGGCGTCGGCGGTGGCGCGTCGGCGATGGCGTCGGCCAGGTTAGGGGAGAGCGAGAGAGGAGGCGGGGAAGTGAGGTGTCCAGGGGTCGGGGCGACGACGTGGGTTGTCGAGGCGGCGAGGCGGCGAAGGATGAGGCGGCGGCCAGCTGCGTGGCGCCCTGCGCTCGCCGACCGACACCAGTTGCTGCTGGCCGAGCCAAGCAGCTCATTGGCAGGCTCTTTGGGCTGGGCAGCGGGTGGGCTGGCGCAGCGACAGTAAGCCTTTTCTTTTTTAAAGTTTTTCTATTTTCAGAACTCTGTTGGGGTTTTTAAAATACCAAAACCCTTTTAAAAATTACCAAAATGCTCCTGGTCACTTGTTGGAATATTCCCAACATGAAACATTTTAGTTTGACAATTTTGAACATTTAAAATATTTTCATAATTTGAAATGCTCATTTCAGAAATTTGTGAATTAATTCTAGAACCCTTAGGTGACCTAGAAAATGTTCCACCTTCTTTGACATGGGTTCTGAACCCAACCAAAGAGGATGAGCATTTTGAAGGGCATTTGATTCATTGAAATAAATTTTAGTAAACCCTAGTTCTTTTAAGGGGGTGTTCAGGGTTTCTGCCTTCCCATTTCAAATTCAGATGAAATTTAAACATGATGCACACCCTAATGCATGGTCTATCTGGGATGTGACATTTGGTCACTGGGTTAATTCATTACTTATTTGCATTTGGGCATTTAAATACTATCAAATAATTTAAATGCTCAAATAATCATAAACTAAAAATTTTACTGTTGGATATATTCTAAACAGTAGCCATGATTAGTTTCATGATTTTTGAAAGTGTCTGAGTATTTTTAATAAAGCCCTAAATTTACAGAATAACAGAAAACAGAATTAAATAGAAATAAGAGAGAGAGAGAAGCCACTTGGGCCAGCTTACCTGGCACAGACACCTGGCCCGGCACTGTGGCTGAGGCCTGGCCCAGCCCACCCCAAGTCGCCACCGTCTCCCACCTCTCGCCAGTAGGACGAGAGGCGTGTGGCCGACGTGCTCGCCCACGCGCAGGCCACCTCCACCCTGCCTGCTTCACTCCCCGATGCCCTGAACACGCCATGCGCCCCCCTAGACCTCTCTCTCTCTCACGCCCGCAGCTCCTCCCCTTCCCTGGCTCTCTCCCGAAAACACCCGAGCGCCACCGTCGCCATTGCTCGCCGTAGCCACGGCCACACGCCCTCCCTCGCCCATCCAACATGCCCTGCAGACCCGCCGTGCCTCCCTCGTCCTCCCCGACGGATCACGCGACCGGAGAAGCCCCGAAGCGCCGCCCCGATGCTTTTCCCCTCCTCGGCTGCCGGAGATCGGCCTCGCCGACTCGCTCGGCTCCGGTCTTCCCCGGGCCTGCTTCGACGGCTGCCGCAACCGCTGTGAGCTACTGCTCCTCCTCCCCCTCTCCGTTCTCTCGTTTGCACGCCGCAGCTGTCCCTTCGTCGACGACCGGAACCCTCCGCCGCCGTACTCACCGCCGACGACGCTCCGGTGACCATTTGGTCCCGGGTGCGTGTCCACCGAGTTTGCCGCCCCGCGCTGAGCCTCGCTAGCGCCTCCCCTTGCCCGCTTGCACCCTGCAGCCCCGATCCCGCGACCACCCGAACTCCGGCCGCCGCCTTGGAGCTCGCCGTCGTCGGCTCCGGCCACCATACGTCCGGCCACCACCACCAGTCGATGCGCGCCAGCGAGAGCTCTCCAACGAGCCCAAGAACAGCCTCGTCCGTGCCCTGTGGGCGTTTTCCGAGCCGCGCCACCGTCTCGGGCCTCGCCGGCGTCGAGTCGCCGGTGGGTTTGACCCACTTTGACCCTGGTCAGGCCCCACCTGGGTCAATAACATGTGGGGCCGGCACTAGCCGTATTAGTTAGATGCTAGTTAGTGCTAATCACCTGCTAATTAATCACATGAGCCACTGACATGCGGGCCCCGCCCGGCTAATTAAGTTAGGTTAGTATTAACTAAGCTAGGTTAGCTTAGTTAGACACTGACACGCGGGACCCACTGTCAGGTTTGACCCGGACCGTGTCCCGTTGACCCGCTGACGTCACATGACGTCAGGCTGACGCAGTAATACCTTTTCTGGATTTATTATAATTCAGGAAATTCCAGAAAATAGCTCAAACTTGTAAAATTCATAGAAATTCAACCGTAACTCCAATGGAAATAAGTTATATATGAAAAATGATCAGGAAAATATGAAGAATCTGTTTATGCCATGATCATGCATGTTTGAACAAGTTAACCTCACTGAATAGGACAAATGATGATTAGGGCAATTTATGAAATAACATTTGGAGTTGGAATTTGTTCTTGTTTGAGTTCCACTTCAATTAACTTGGCTAGATATTGCATTAGGTGAATTCAGTACCTTAACATGACATGTCATTCATGTGAATGTGCATTGCATTGATTGTGTTCTTTATCGCTTGCGGTGTTTGTCCCTCTCGATGAGCGGCGTTAGACGATTGTTCGATGACACCGATGAAGAACTATATTATCTTCAGAAGTGCCAGGCAAGCAAAACCCCCTTGTTCATTCCGATATCCCACTCTCTCGCTCCTGCTCTATTTTACTGCATTAGGACAACAACGACTCATGTGTTACTTGTTGCGGTAGCTGAACCCCTTTATCCTCTGCATGACTGTCATTCCACAAGAATTAGATGAAACCCACTAGCATGAGTAGGAGTTGTTTGAGCCATGTTGTGCCTACTCATTCATGCTTGTTTGTCATGCCTGCTACTGCTTAGAGTTGAGTCAGGTCTGATTCATCGCGAATGAATTGGAATGGTTGTGTGAACATGTCCTACTATGTGTGAGCTAAGTGTGTGAACACGATTTGGTAAAGGTAGCGGTGAGAGGCCATGTAGGAGTACATGGTGGGTTGTCTCATTGCAGCCGTCCTCAGGAACTGAGTTCTGTGTTTGTGATCCATGAAACAGTTACTACCACGCATTAGGCCCGAAACCAATGGACCCTCTCGGCTTCTTAACCACCCTTGTCCTTAGTCCGGGAGTTGCAAGTAGTTTCTGGTGTTTGTAGCATCTTTGGGGCATGCGCAGCGCTGACCTTAGGGGTGGGCTGTGTTGCGGTAGGCACGTGGCCCGGTGTACCGAATGCCCGTTTGGTATCTCGGGAACCCTGCACACATCATTCGGGGCCGTTAGTGGAAACCTCGGCTGGACTCCCTGCGGATGGAACCCGAATAGGCGATGAACCTGGACTAGGGACTTGAGTGTTTAGGTAGGCCGTGGCCGACACCCACGTTGGGCTTCCGCTTGAAGGTTGCCGAGTACATGTCGTGTAAACGGCGGTAAGTGGTGAGAGCGTGTGTGAAGAAGTACACCCCTGCAGGGTTAATATGATCTATTCGAATAGCCCTGTCCGCGGAAAAGGACTTCTGGGTTGCCTATAACAGTTCATAGATAAGTGAAAGTGGATACTCTAAAATGCGCAAGATATGCGTGAGTGCTATGGATGTCATTCTCGTAGGGAGACGGGATCGGATCCATAGTGGTGTATTGATATGGTGAATATGTGGACTCGTGTGCGCCACCTCAAAAGAGTTACTTGCAGTCGTAGTTCAGGATAGCCACCGAGTCAAAGCTGGCTTGCTGCAGTCAAACTCCACCACCCCCTTTGTTGATACTGATGCATATGTAGTTAGTCCTGATGTAAGTCTTGCTGAGTACATTTGTACTCACGTTTGCTTATTTTATGTTTTGCAGAGAGACGTCAGTCTCGCTAGTAGTTCCGCTTGGACTTCGACGTTTAGCTTGTTACCTCAGCTACGATCTTGTGCCCCCGGCAGGATGTGGTAGATAGTCAGGCTTCTCAACCTTTTTCATTTGTAGATGTCTGTACTCAGACATGTTAAGCTTCTGCTTGTGCTTTGACTTGCATGCTCTGAGTGTTGGGTCATGAGACCCATGTTTGTAATATCTCGCTCCTCGGAGCCTAATGAATAAATACTTGAGTCATAGAGTTATGCCGTGATGCCATGTTGTATTTACACATATTGAGCATATTGTGTGTATGTTTGAAATGCTTGGTATGTGTGGGATCCGACAATCTAGTTGTTTATCCTTGGCAGCCTCTCATATGGGAAATGTAGTCTAGTGCTTCTGGCGATAGTAGTCCGCTACTGCCCGGTTCACGGAGTCCTGCTAGCCCAAAGACTACTGCTTTGGACACTTGACTGGCGGCATGTGTTTCACTTCGTTCCTATGTCATCCATTCGGGAAATGTCACGCGGTGACATCCGAGTCCTGCCTAGCCTGCTACAGCCGGGTTCTGCAGTCCTGTTAGCCCGTGCTACAGCCCGGATTCATACGTTGATGACCGACATGCTCGATGTGATTCATGTATGCTGTCCCCATGGGTTAGTGCCGCTTTGGGGTCACGACTAGCCATGTCGGCCGGGTTCTCTGTCATATGGATGCTAGCGGCACCATCATATCGTGAG
Organism: Aegilops longissima; assembly: GCA_021605205.1. Taxonomy (NCBI): domain Eukaryota; kingdom Viridiplantae; phylum Streptophyta; class Magnoliopsida; order Poales; family Poaceae; genus Aegilops; species Aegilops longissima. The sequence goes on from CM038679.1 coordinate 175,461,014, forward strand.
CCAAAAGGCATAAACGGTCCCGGGCCATGGTAAGGCGACACCGTGGGAATACCGTGCGTGAGGCCGCAAAGTGATATGAGGTGTTACCAGCTAGATCGATGTGACTTGGAATCGGGTCCCGACAGCGTTGGTATCGAGCTGATCTCAGAGGATTACCAAGCCAAACTGGTCGGGTTGTGTCTAGAAATGCTTTAGTTATGTAAGGGAATTGATTGTGGGAGGGAACGTAAGGCTCTTTTTACTCCTTATACCTCATGGCCTTCTGATCTGAGTCAACCTCTTCTCTTCTACGGGGTTTAAGAACTAGGCTTCTCATCTATCTATCAGGATGACGTGTTACTAATCCATAGACCTTTAAGATTGTTGATTTGAAGCCTCAGTTGAGTTCCTACTATTTCTGTATGTTAACTATTGATTTCGAAACCTTGATATGACGTTGTTGAGTGGCTATGCCACCATTTTGCATGACGTCTCAAATCTTTTTGAGCATTTACAACCATTATGCTCTCCGAGTCATCCCAGGTCTCTAAATAGTCTGATGCATTTGGAATCCTTTCCTTCCGTTCCCGATGTCCTTTTTGGTCAGAGTAAGCACACTAATCGGTAAGTTGAGGTACTTGTTGCCTCGGCGTAGATGTTGGAGCTATTATTATGACCCTAGGTGTTTAGGAAGTCACCTAGTAATTTAGCAATGCTTTTGTATCCCAGTGTGATGATTCTGGCCATTATTCTTGAAAGCATCCCGTGATGCCATTTAATAGTAGGCATTCTATTCCTGGGTTCTTGAACCCGAGATTCACCCTACTTCATGTTGTTAGTATTTGCTAGTTCCTTTAGGATATTAGTAACTTTGCGATAGTCCTCGAAGTCCATGGTATTTCCTTCTCCCAAATACTATGAACTAGTTATGGCAGAAGTTCTTTGAACCAAAAGATCACAACCAGAGTGCTCTTGAGGAGTACTCCATTCATATTGTGACTCTGCCAATCCTACCTTCTCTGCATGGGTTATCCCGGAGAAATGTTGAGCTTTGCTCGATATACTAATCCATGCCTCCGCAACTCGAAAAATTATATGTTCCTTTGGGTTGTTCTCTTTAGTTGTATTCCAACCCTCCTCTATCAGTTGATAACCAAGAGTATGTGTGCATTTGTGTTCATTGATGCCCTCTTACTCTTGTGGCCCGTCAAGCCATTCTATTTCGGAATGACTAGGAGAAACAAACTCCAGTACCTCATCCATTTCTAGGATTGGGTCAACGTAGTTGTATCCCGCAGATCAAAATGCCAATTCAGCTTTGTTCTGTTCTACCTTGGAGTATTTCCCCCTTTATGTCAGAATTGACATGAGAACTGCACCAACTCTCATGAATTTTGGACGTAGTGATACTTCTCGCCATCATTGTTCATTCCTCGGTGTCGTGTTGTCGCAACCGGAATGCCGACAAGTGAATTGTGGTGTGTGAAATCGATACTCCTAGCAACCTCGTTGCTTGGTAGTAAATGGACAATACTCTCATTCATAGTGTGTTGGTTATTGAGTCATCATCCTAAGATTAATCGTGCTACCTAGTCCTTAGTTCTGGTGCACACTTCGATCTATGAGTTAGGATTGTGTCAGTCCCTCACTCTTTTGATCATATCGTCTTGCCCTCAAAAGCAAGATTGATCTCGAGCTTAGTAACATACCGGTGGTTCGTGACTTTCCAAATATCTTCTTGGAAGTGTTACCGGGTTGTTTCCTGACTGTTATGTTGAGCTCGTGATCAAGTTGGTTTCTTGTGAACCACCCTTTCTCCAAGAATCTGTGTTGGATACTCCTGAGCTAGTTGGTTGAGCTAAACAATAACTTGGAGAGTTGGAAGACAAAAGCTTGTCCAACTTAGTTCGTTCCAAAGGGATATTCCTGTGTAGTGTGTGTTGAAGAAAGATGATATCTTCATTGATTGGTCCCTGTGATCAGTTGCTAGACCTATTGTCTTATCAATCCTTTGATTTGAGTGTGGGCTATTGTCAAATCAAATCAGTACCAACAATGCTCGTAATGTTGTCTTAATCGTGGTTGAACCCTCGAGCATATACCATTACATCTTTTGGTCTGACCAATGCTATCACCGTGTTCACATGATGGTGGAAGTCCAGTGATATGGAAATTCCAATGAGTTGTTGTTGAGCCCATTAGCAGCATTTTGTCTCCCCCATGAGTCATGTTGAACATCAACCTAGTGTTGGAAACTTGTGCAAGCATTTCTTCGTGTGCCGTTCATGAAGCCTATGCTTGGATGGAAGAAGTGACTTCCTCGAACTCACGTGCATTTGATGTAAGTTGTCGCCGTGGATTCGAGAAAGCTTGTTTGCTTTCTGTGGAATCATCCCAAGTCAGTCACGCATGTGCGAAGTATTCTGTGGTTTGATAGACTGATCATCTTCATTCCATATGTAATTCCTAGCACACCAAGCCACTGATTGATTTGTTCAAGGAAAAGGAGTTGAGGTGCGAATACTAGTTCATGAACACGACTTTGATATCCTTGTTGATGGTGCCCCACCTGAACTCGGTAGTGTTGTATTATAAGACTACTACGTGGTCATGCTTGTCTGGGACAGCGTGTTCACTTGTTTGTAGAAGAACCAACTCATGTTTTGGAGCTTGCTATCGTAGTTCATATCCCGAGAATCTCGCAACGTCATCTCGCCGATTTGTGTTGCGACCTTTCTTTTCGGACATGCTGAGTCCGAAGTATCCTATCACCAATCGGATCTGAATCTCAGGCAGATATGTTGGTTGGAACATTCCAACAGTTGCATTTCATTCCCAGCTTGCACCGCCATTGTGCCATCCAACCATGGGCTACCCTTCTCGGTAACTTCTGGCTAGGATCGCCCTCAACAGTGGTCCTACCATGGGTCCCATCCATTTCCGATGATAAGCAAAATCATCCATTGCGTTGTCTTCAACAAGGTAGTCCATATCATCCATTCTAGCCCGGGTGTGTCGTTCTTCCGAACTCCTTCAAACGATCGTTTGTGAATTTGCCTTAGGTTGGTATAAGAGTTTCAATGATCTCTGAATCAAAAGTTATTCTTTCTGCCACTTCAGGGAATAATCCTAAAAGTCACCTCCACTAGGGTTCCCCGTAATAGAATTGTGGTAATTATCTCCTCGCTACTTGAACCATCCGCCATCTTCTTAAGCGTGGAATAGCTGCCTACCGAATCGAACTTCACCATCCGTTACTTTCCATCCATCTGGATGTATGTTTTGTGTCCCAACTCGAGATGTTCCAACATCTCACTCCATGAGTTGATCCTGAGTGCTTGACCTTCGAGGAGATCAATTCCTGTGGAGTTTCTTTCTGTCGTCGTCGTGTTGGATGAAGTTCTCAAAGCAAGACGTCGAGATCAAGATGATGCAATGTATCAACATCCTCGAGAAAGACATCTGGATCGTGAAGTTTGTGCTAGCCTGTGTCCCCTGTGTCTTCTTACCTCACGTTTTGAATCCTCGGGACGAGATTCTTGTTTAGTGGGGGTGAGTTGTCACAGCCCTACAGCTTGCTTGTAACTAGTGGCATTGCATCCATGCATCATGTTTAATTTTCATGAAATTTGAAATGGGGATTGCCTAAACCCTAGCATTAAAGGAATTCAAATAGGTTCAACTAAAAATATTTTTCAGTGAATCCAAATGGCTTTAGAAAATGTTCATCATTTCTGGTAAAATGCTATAAACCATAACCAGAGGTGCTGCACATTTCACATGACATATTTGGTCACTGGGTTAATTCATTACTTATTTGCATTTGGGCATTTAAATACTATAAAATAATTTAAATGCTCAAATAATCATAAACTAAAATGTTTACTGTTGGATATATTCTAAACAGTAGCCATGATTAGTTTCATGATTTTTGAAAGTGTCTGAGTATTTTTAATAAAGCCCTAAATTTACAGAATAACAGAAAACAGAATTAAATAGAAATAAGAGAGAGAGAGAAGCCACTTGGGCCAGCTTACAGCATAGACACTGGCCGCCTTGATGGGCCGAGGCCTGGCCCAGCCCACCCCAAGTCGCCACCGTCTCCCACCTCTCGCCAGTAGGACGAGAGGTGTGTGGCCGACGTGCTCGCCCACGCACAGGCCACCTCCACCCTGCCTGCTTCACTCCCCGACGCCCTGAACACGCCACGCACCCCCTGGACCTCTCTCTCTCACGCCAGCAGCTCCTCCCCTTCCCTGGCTCTCTCCCGAACACACCCGAGCGCCACCGTCGCCATTGCTCGTCGTAGCCACGGCCACACGCCCTCCCTCGCCCATCCAACATGCCCTACAGACCCGTCGTGCCTCCCTCGTCCTCCCCGACGGCTCACGCGACCGGAGAAGCCCCGAAGCGCCGCCCCGACGCTTTTCTCCTCCTCGGCCGCCGGAGATCGGCCTTGCCGACTCGCTCGGCTCCGGTCTTCCCCGGGCCTGCTTCGACGGCCGCCGCAACCGCTGTGAGCTACTGCTCCTTCTCCCCCTCTCCGTTCTCTCGTTTGCCTTGCAGCTTGCCGCTTGTCGACGACCGGAACCCGCCGCCGCCCGTACTCACCGCCGACGCGCCGGTGACCATTTGGTCCGGTGCGTGTCCACCGAGTTTGCCGCCCAGCTGAGCCTCGCTAAGCGCCTCCCTTGCCGCTTGCACCTGCAGCCCGATCCCGCGACCACCCGAACTCCGGCCGCCAGCTTGAGCTCGCCGTCGTCGCTCCGGCCACCATAGGTCCGCCACCACCACCACTCGATGCGCGCCAAGAGAGCTCTCAATGAGCCTAAGAACGGCCTCGTCCGTGCCCTGTGGGCGTTTTCGGGCAGCGCCACCGTCTCGGCCTCGCCCGGCGTCGAGTCGCCAATGGGTTTGACCCACTTTGACCTGGTCGGGCCCACACGGGTCAATGACATGTGGGGCGGCACTAGCCGGATTAGTTAGATGCTAGTTAGTGCTAATCACGCTAATTAACCACATGAGCCAGCGACATGCGGGCCCGCCCACTAATTAAGTTAGGTTAGTATTAACTAAGCTAGGTTAGCTTAGTTGAACAACGACACGCGGACCCACTGTCAGGTTTGACCGGACCGTGTCCGTTGACCCGCTGATGTCACATCGACGTCGGTCGACGATAATACCTTTTCTGGATTTATTATAATTCAGGAAATTCGTAAAATAGCTCAAACTTCTAAAATTCATAGAAATTCAACCGTAACTCCAATGGAAATAAGTTATATACGAAAAATGATCAGAAAAATATGAAGAATCTGTTTATGCCATGATCATGCATGTTTGAACAAGTTAACCTCACTGAATAGGACAAATGATGATTAGGGAAATTTATGAAATAACATTTGGAGTTGGAATTTGTTCTTGTTTGAGTTCCACTTCAATTAACTTGGCTAGATATTGCATTAGGTGAATTCAGTACCTTAACATGACATGTGATTCATGTGAATGTGCATTGCATTGATTGTGTTCTTTATAAGTTGCCAGTGTTTGTCCCCTCTCAGTACACGACGTTCTGATGATTGTTCGATGACACCGATGAAGAACTATATTATCTTCAGAAGTGCCAGGCAAGCAAAACTCCCTTGTTCATTCCGATATAATCCCACTCTCTCGCTCCTGCTCTATTTTACTGCATTAGGACAACAACGACTCATGTGTTACTTGCTGCGGTAGCTGAACCCCTTAATCCTCTGCATGACCTGTCATTCCACAGTAATTAGATGAAACCCACTAGCATGAGTAGGAGTTGTTTGAGCCATGTTGTGCCTACTCATTCATGCTTGTTTGTCATGCCTGCTACTGCTTAGAGTTGAGTCAGGTCTGATTCATCGGGAATGAATTGGAATGGTTGTGTGAACATGTCCTACTGTGTGTGAACACGATTTGGTAAAGGTAGCGGTGAGAGGCCATGTAGGAGTACATGGTGGGTTGTCTCATTGCAGCCGTCCTCAGGAACTGAGTTCTCTGTTTGTGAACCATGAAATAGTTACTACCACGCATTGGGCCCGAAACCAATGGACCCTCTCGGCTTCTTAACCACCCTTGTCCTCAGTCCGGGAGTTGCAAGTAGTTTCTGGTGTTTGTAGCATGCTGGGGGCCGCACGCAGCGCTGACCTTAGGGGTGGGCTGTGTTGCGGTAGGCACGTGGCCCGGTGTACCGAATGTCGTTTGGTATCTCGGGAACCCTGCACACATCGTTCGGAGCCGTTAGTGGAAACCTCGGCCGGACTCCATGCGGATGGAACCCGAATAGGCGATAAACCTGGACTAGGGACTTGAGTGTTTAGGTAGGCCGTGGCCGACACCCACGTTGGGCTTCTGCTTGAAGGTTGCCGAGTACATGTCGTGTAAACGGCGGTAAGTGGTGAGAGCGTGTGTGAAGAAGTACACCCCTGCAGGGTTAATATGATCTATTCGAATAGCCGTGTCCACGGATAAGGACTTCTGGGTTGCCTATAACAGTTCATAGACAAGTGAAAGTGGATACTCTAAAATGCGCAAGATAAGCGTGAGTGCTATGGATGGCGTTCTCGTAGGGAGACGAGATCGGATCCATAGTGGTGTATTGATATGGTGAATATGTGGACTCGTGTGCGCCACCTCAAAAGAGTTACTTGCAGTCGTAGTTCAGGATAGCGACCGAGTCAAAGCTGGCTTGCTGCAGTCAAACTCCACCACCCCCTTTGTTGATACTGATGCATATGTAGTTAGTTCTGATGTAAGTCTTGCTGAGTATATTTGTACTCACGTTTGCTTATTTTATGTTTTGCAGAGAGACGTCAGTCTCGCTATTAGTTCCGCTTGGACTTCGACGTTTAGCTTGTTACCTCAGCTACGATCTTGTGCCCCCGGCAGGATGTGGTAGATAGTAAGGCTTCTCAGCCTTTTTCATTTGTAGATGTCTGTACTCAGACATGTTAAGCTTCCGCTTGTGCTTTGACTTGTATGCTCTGAGTGTTGGGTCATGAGACCCATGTTTGTAATATCTCCCTCCTCGGAGCCTAATGAATAAATACTTGAGTCGTAGAGTTATGATGTGATGTCATCTTGTATTTACACATATTGAGCATATTGTGTGTATGTTTGAAATGCTTGGTATGTGTGGGATCCGACAATCTAGTTGTTTATCCTTGGCAGCCTCTCATATGGGGAAATGTAGTCTAGTGCTTCCCGAGCGATAGTAGTCCGCTACAGCCCGGTTCACGGAGTCCTGCTAGCCCAAAGACTACTGCTTTGGACACTTGATCTGGCGGCATGTGTTTCACTTCGTTCTATGTACATCCCTTGGGAAATGTCACGCGGTGACATCCGAGTCCTACCTAGCCTGCTACAGCCGGGTTACCGGAGTCCTGTTAGCCCAGTGCTACAGCCCGGATTCATACGTTGATGACCGACATGCTCGATGTGATTCATGTATGCATGTCCCCATGGGTTAGTGCCGCTTTGGGTTCACGACTAGCCATGTCGGCCCGGGTTCTCTTTCATGTGGATGCTAGCGACACCATCATATACGTGAGCCAAAAGGCGCAAACGGTCCCGGGCCATGGTAAGGCGACACCCGTGGGAATACCGTGCGTGAGGCCACAAAGTGATATGAGGTGTTACCAGCTAGATCGATGTGACTTGGAATCGGGGTCCTGACACTTGGCCTCGCTAATGTGAAATTTGAGAAAGTGTTATCTTCCTTTGCATCTGCATCCTCCACCAATATTCATCATGGTAGTATGTTGTGTTGCCAGGATCCTTTACACGGATATTGGTAAAACCTTGATGAATATGGAAATGCTCAAGTTCTTGAGGGAATGCTCAGACACTAGGTTATATCCTCGGTATCAATTGGAATGTGCCTTCCTTTTTTTGCGGAGTTGTTCTATAACCGTAGTTTCCGTTCCAAACTGGGTATGACATTCTTTCGAATTCCTTCAAAAGATCAATTTTGAATTGCCTCTGGCTGGTATGAAGAGTTTCAATGATCTATGGATCAAAGTAATTCTTTTGCGACTTAAGGGAATAATTCTATGACTCACCCCCTTGAAGGTGCCCCGTTGTGGAAACTCATTCACCGTCTTCTTCAAGCATGGAGTTGTGCTTATCAACTTGAACCTTCATCCACTGTTTCTTTCCATCCCCTCTGATGTGTGTTTCGTGTATCAGCTCGAGAGATGTGCTAATATCTCATTCCGTAAATTGATCGTGAGTTGCTCGATCTTCGAGAAGATCGAATCCTGTAGAGTTTTTCTTCCGTCGTCGTGTTGGATGAACATCTCGAAAGCAAAGATTTCAAGATCAAGATGAAGATCGAATCAACGTTCTTATGAAGTGGAAGTTGGATCACAAAGATCAAGTTAGCTTTGTATCCCCTCTGTCTTCTTACCTCACGTCTTGAATCTCAGGATGAGATTCTTGTTTAGCAGGGGTGAGTTGTCACATCCCTAGTTCTGGTATGCTCCAAGCTAGCTAGTCATGTGTTGCATCATGTTTACTTTTCACAGAAAATTGAAATGGGGATTGCCTAAACCCTAGCATCAAAGGAATTCACTAGGTCTAACTAAAATATTCTCAGCGTTTCCAAATGCCTTCTAAAAAGTTCATCATTTCTGGAAAATGCTGGAAACAATAACCAGAGTGTTGCACATTTTTCTATTACATATTTGGGCTCTGAATTAAATCATATAGTATTTGCATTTGGGCATTTAAATGCTATTAAATATTTTCAATGCTCAAATAATCATAAACTAAAATGTTTACTTTAAGATATATTCTAAACAGTAGCCATGATTAGTTTCATGATTTTTGGATATGCCCTGGCATTTTTAATAAAGTCTAGAACAAAATAACAAAATAGAAAACAAAACAGAGAAATAAAACAGAACAGAAACTTACCTGGCACTCACCTGGGCAGACCACCTGGCTAGTCCACTTGCCGGCCCAGCTCCTGTTCTGGCCCAGCCCACCAGGGGCTCCCCCTGTCATCTTCCTCCTTCTGCCAGGAGGACAACCAGGTGCGTGGCGAGCGCCGACGCTGCCCTGGCCACCGCCTGCTTCCCCGGCCCCTCCTAGCATCGCCACGACGACGCCCCGAAGCCCCTGTCCCCTCTCCCTCACTCGCCGCTCTCTCTCCCCTACCTCTGGCTCTCTCCCTCCCACGCAATCGAGCGCGTCTTCGCCACCGACACCGTCCACCGCGACCACCAGCTAACACTCGCCTCGCGGACGCTTCCACAAGAATCGCAGGACTCCTCTCAATCTCCACGATGACGCACACGACCGGAGAAGGCCACAGTCGTCCGCAACCTCGCCTTCTTCCTCCTCGGCCATCGGACCTCATCGCCACCGATTCTCCATCGTCCCTGCCTCCCCGAGCTCGACGCCTGTCTCATTAAAACCGCGGTGAGATACTAAGTGTTTCCCCACTGCCCCCCTGCTTGCTCCCGCCCTCTAGCCGTAGCCCCGAGGTCACCCGAGGCCGCCGTCTGCCAGGGCCGGCGAGCCTGCGCTCCCGAGCCTCTTCTGCTCGCTTCAGGGGCATCGAAACGCTCCTGGCGCCACCAAGAGGCTGCCTAGCCACTCAGTTTTCTCGCTCGAGCACTGCAGCCCCGGACCCGCTCGAGCCGAACTCCGGCCGCCGCCACGAGCTCGACTCCGGTGAGCTCGCTCCACCCCAGCTCCTCCCACTTGCACTACCAGATGCGCGCAAGCCCCAGCTACGCGTAGCACCAATCCGCCGTCCAAATGGTCGCCTGTGGGCGAAACCCGACGCGCTCCGCCGCCACTGACCTCGCGGGCGACGAGCCGTCGGCCTAATCCCGGTTTAGTTAGCACTTATGACCCTACTAAACCCCCCTAGAGCCACTGCCATGTGGGCCCCTGTGCCTGTTTAGGTTAGTTTAATTCCTGTTTAGTTTAGTGCTAATCCCGCGGACCCCACGTGTCAGCTTTGACTTTGACCAAGTCAGCGCTGGCCGGTCCCACCTGTCATCCACGCAATCGAGACACTGATGTGCGGGACCCACACGTCAGGTTTAACCTGGGACGGTCAGTTGACCGCTGACGTCATAGTGATGCAGTGCTGATGCATTTAATTATTTTCTGGGTTTATTCTTATTCAAGAAATTCCCGAAAATATTGCAAACTTCAAAAATTCATATAAATTCAACCGTAACTCAGAATGAAATAATTTATATATGAAAAATGATCAGAAAAATTCAATCTATCCATCTGCACTGGTTTCATGCATGTTAAAGAAAATTAAACCTGATGTTATATCAAAACATGATAACGCACTTTATAAATTCATAGTTTGAGTTTGAAGTTGAACATTTGGTTCAAAATGACTCAAACCACCCTGGTTATAGTTGCATTAGGCAAACACGCTCATTTTGCCATGTCACATTCATGCATCATATTGTCACATTGCATTGATTGTGTTCCTTCTTTGTTGACGGTGTTTGTCCCCTCTCAGTAGACGACGTAACGACGATGAGTTCGATGACACCGATGAAGAGCTATACTATCTTCAGAAGTGCCAGGCAAGCAAAACCCCCTTGTTCATTCCGATACAATCCCACTCTCTCGTTCCTGCTCTCTTTTACTGCATTAGGACAACAGTGATTCAACTGTTACATGCTGCGGTAGTTGAACCCCTTTCCTCTGCATGACCCGTCATTGCCACAGTAAATGGATGAAACCCACTAGCATGAGTAGGAGTTGTTTGAGACTTGATGTGCCTACTCATTCATGCTTGTGTTGTCATGCCTGCTATTGCTTAGAGTTGTGTCAGGTCTGATTCACCGGGGATGAATTGGAAAGTTGTGAACATGTCCTACTGTTAAGAGCTAAGTGTGTGAACACGATTTGGTAAAGGTAGTGGTGAGAGGCCATGTAGGAGTACATGGTGGGTTGTCTCATTGAAACCGTCCTCAGGAACTGAGTTCTGTGTTCGTGATCCATAAATAGTTACTACCACACATTGGTCCCGGTAACTCGGCCCCTCTCGGCTTATTAATCAACTTGATCTCTGTCCAGGAGTTGCAACTAGTTTCTGGTGTTTGTAGGTTGTGTTAGTAGTCTACCAAGTGGCACCCGATACAGGTGGGCTTGGGACAGACTAGGCACAGTGGCCCGGTGTACCAAGTGGCACCCGGATGGTGGGCTTGGGAACCCTGCACACATCATTTGTGGCCGTGAGCGACACCCCAGACGGATCTCCTTCCGGATGGAACCCGAATAGGCCATAAACCTAGATGAGAGACTTGTGTGGTTAGTCATGTCGTGGCCGACACCCTCGCTGGGCTTCCGTTTGATGGTTGACGAGTACATGTCGTGTAAACGAAGATAAGTGGTGAGAGCGTGTGTGAAGAAGTACACCCCTGCAGGGTTAACATTATCTATTCGAATAGCCGTGTCTGCGGTAAAGGACTTCTGGGTTGCCTATACAGTTCATAGACAAGTGAAAGTGGATACTCTAAAACTCGCAAGATAAGCGTGAGTGATATGGATGGCGTTCTCGCAGGTAGACAGGAGCAGATCCATAGTGGTGTATTGGTATGGTGAATATGTGGACTCGTGTGCACCACCTCAAAAGAGTTACTTGCAGTCATAGTTCAGGATAGCCACCGAGTCAAATCTGGCTTGCTACAGTCAAACTCCACCACCCCCCTTTGTTGATAATGATGCATATGTAGATAGTTCTAATGTAAGTCTTGCTGGGAACATTTTTACTCACGTTTGCCAATTTTATGTTTTTGCAGAGAGACTTCAGTTTTGCTAGTAGTTCCACGTGGACTTCGACGTTTAGCTTGTTACCTCAGCTACGATCTTGTGCCCCCGGCAGGATCTTGTAGATAGTCAGGCTTCTCTGCCTTTTTCATTTGTAGATGTCTGTACTCAGACATGTTAAGCTTCCACTTGTGTTTTGACTTGTATGCTCTGAATGTTGGGTCATGAGACCCAAGTTTGAAATACTTGGCTCCTCGGAGCCTAATGAATAAATACTTGAGTTGTAGAGTTATGGTTTGATGCCATGTTGTATTTACACATATCGAGCATATTGTGTGTATGATTGAAATGCTTGGTATGTGTGGGATCCGACAACCTAGTTGTTTATCCTTGGTAGCCTCTCTTATGCGGAAATGTAGTCTTGTGCTTCCATGAGCCATAGTAGTCCGCTACAGCCCGGTTCATCGGAGTCCTGCTAGCCCAGCACTACTGCTCCGGAACACCTGACTGGCCGGCATGTGATTCACTTCGTTCCTGTGTCTATCCCTTCGGGGAAATGTCACGCGGTGACATCCGGAGTCCTGCCTAGCCTGCTACAGCCCAGGTTCTCCGGAGTCCTGCTAGTCCAGTTGCTACAGCCTGGATTCCCACGCTGATGACAGACACGTTCGTTGCTGGGTCATGTATGCATATCCCTGTAAGTTAGTGCCACTTTGGGTTCACGACTAGCCATGTCAGCCCGGGTTCTTTGTCATATGGATGCTAGCGACACCATCATATACGTGTGCCAAAAGGCGGAAACGGTCCCGGGCATGGTAAGGCGACACCCCTCGCCTCTCCGACAAGCTCAGAAGCTTCACCGCATCTCCCTCATCCTCTCTGTCAAGCCACGCGCCTCGGGAGGCCATGGAGTGCCTCCATCAATGCCGTCTTCATCTCCGGTCGCCGGAGATCGTCTTTGCCACCCCGCCGACTCCAGCCCTGCCCCGAGCTCGCCGTCGACGTCGTCGAGTCCGCAGTGAGCCTCTGCTCCGTTTCCCTCTCCCCGTTCCTCCGTTCTCGCGTCGTAGCCCCATTCCCCCGCCATAGCCGTAGCTCCTCGCCGCCGATCATGTCGCTGTCATGGCCATAGCCACCGCAGCTCGCTCCCGAGCACGTCACCAAATTCGTTGCATCCCCAGGAGCCAAACACACATGCTCGTAGCCCCTGTCGTGCCCCGTAGCGTCAAAACCGCACTCCACCATGCTCCGGCCGCCGCCGCGAGCTCTGCTCCGGCAAGCCCCGGGACCCCCACGGTCTCTCGCGTGTCCCAGTGGATGCGCGCGAGCACCAACTCCTCAGAGACGGTCTCTGCGGCCCATTTGGTCGCCGGAGACGCGATCCAGAGCCCCTCCGCCGCATTCGGCCTCGCCGGCGGCTAATCGCCGGTGGGGTTTGACCCCTTTGACCTCGCCGGCCCGTCAGGTGGGCCCCGTTGTCAGGTGATTAGCTTAGTGCTAATCACCATCTAACCTAACCCCTGACACTGACAGTGGGACCATGCGCAGTAATCCTCTAATTAGGATAATATAACCCCCCTGTTTAACCCGTGTCACTGACGTGTGGACCCCACACGACAGGTTTGACCTGGTCAGCACCGTTGACCTGTTGACGCAGGCATGATGTCATGCTGACGTAGTTATTTATTTTCTGGATTTATTTTAAATCAGGAAATTCCAGAAAATGCTATAAACTTCAAAAAATCGTAGAAATTAAACCGTAGCTCAGATTGAAATAATTTATATATGAGAAATTATCAGAAAAATTCAATCTATCGATTTATACAAGTTTCATGCATGACAAACCAACTTAAACCTGCTGTATAAGTGAAACACTATAATGGCATTTATAAAGAGCTTACTTTGGAGATGCATTTGAACTCTTGGTTCAAATGAACTTCAACCAAATGAATGATAGTTGCATTAGCTCAAACATCATCACATCTACATGCCATGTTCATGCATCATATTGTTGCATATGCTTGTGTATTGACTGTTGACACCGTTCCTTCTCGATAGGTCCTGCTCCGGAGACCGTTCCAGAGTACCTATCTGAGGAGCAATGCCCCCTCTGTTGATCTACCAGGCAAGCAAACCCCCTTGTTCATTCTGATACAATCCTACTCTCTTGCTCCTGCTCTCAGTTATTGCATTAGGACAACAATGGTTCATCTGCTACTTTGTGCTGCGGTAGTTGAACCCATTCCTCTGCATGACCTGTCATTGCCACAGTAAATAGTTGAAACCCACTAGCATGTGTAGGAGTTGATTGAGCCATGTTGTATTCCTACCATGCCATTCCTGCTATTGCTTAGAGTTGTGTCAGGTTTGATTCATTGGGAATGAATTGGAGTGCAGTGCTATGTTCTGATGCTGAGAGTGAAGTGTGTGAACACGTTTTGGTAAAGGTAGCGGTGAGAGGCCATGTAGGAGTACATGGTGGGTTGTCTCACTGAAGCCGTCCTTAGGAACTGAGTTCTGTGAATGTGATCCATGAAAAGCTACTACCACACGTTGGGCCCTGAAATATGACCCCGCTCGACTTATTAACCGCCCTTGTCCTCTGTCCAGGAGTTGCAACTAGTTTATGGTGTTTGTAGGATATGTGTTGGAGGCCGTGCGTAGCGCTGACCCTAGGGGTGGGCTATGATGCGGTAGCTACACTGTGGCCCGGTGTACCGAACACCCGTTTGGTGTCTCGGGAACCCTGCACACATCGTTTGGGGTTGTGAGCGAAACTCCGGCCGGATCTCCTCGCGGATGGAACCCGAATAGGCGATAAACCTGGACTAGAGACTTGTGTGGTTAGTCAGGTCGTGGTCTACACCCACGTCGGCTTTCGCTTGAAGTCTGCCGAGCACATTTCGTGTGTAGACGCTAAGTGGTGGAAACATGTGTGAAGAAGTACACCCCTGCAGGGTTATAAATGATCTATTCGAATAGCCGCGTTCGGGGTAAAGGACTTCTGGGTTGCCTCTACAGTTCATAGACAAGTGAAAGTGGATACTCTAAAATACGCAAGATAAGTGTGAGTGCTATGGATGGCGTTCTCGTAGGGAGACGGGAGTGGATCCATAGTGGTGTATTGATATGGTGAATATGTGGACTCGTGTGAGCCACCTCAAAAGAGTTACTTGCAGTCGTAGTTCAGGATAGCCACCGAGTCAAAGCTGGCTTGCTGCAGTTAAACCCTACCATCCCCTTTGATGATAATGATGCATATGTAGTTAGTTATGATGTATGTTTTGCTGGGTACATTTGTACTCACGTTTGCCTATTTTATGCTTTTGCAGAGAGACTTCGGTCTCGCTAGTAGTTCCACGTGGATTTCGACGTTTAGCTTGTTACCTCAGCTACGATCCTGTGCCCTCGGCAGGATTTGGTAGATAGTCAGGCTTCTCAGCCTTTTTCATTTGGAGATCACTGTACTCAGACATGTTAAGCTTCCGCGTATGGTTTGACTTGTATGCTCTGGATGTTAGGTCATGAGACCCATGTTTGTAATATCTCGCTCCTCGGAGCCTAATGAATAAATAGTTGAGTCGTACAGTTATGTTGTGATGCCATGTTGTATTTACACATATCGAGCATATTGTGTGTATGTTTGAAATGCTTGGTATGTGTGGGATCCGACAACCTAGTTGTTTATCCTTGGCAGCCTCTCTTATGGGGAAATGTACTCTAGTGCTTCCATGAGCCATAGTAGTCCGCTACAGCCCGGTTCACCGGAGTCCTGCTAGCCCAGCACTACTACTCAGGACGCTTGGCTGGCCGGCATGTGTTTCACTTCGCCTCGTGGTATACGTCCTTCGGGAAATGTCACGCGGTGACATCCGGAGTCCTGCCTAGCCTGCTATAGCCCGGGTTCCCAGAGTCCTGTTAGCCCAGTGCTACAGCCCGGGTTCCCAGAGTCCTGTTAGCCCAGTGCTACAGCCTGGATTCACACGCTGCTGACCGACATGCTCGAAAAAAAAATAGAAACAAAACAGAACAGGGAACTTACCTGGCGCCTCTGGCCGTCCTGTTCCTGTTCTGGCCCAGCCCACCAGGGGCATAGCCGTCTTCCTCCTCTTGCCAGTAGGCAGAGGGGAAGCGGTGGCCGACGCCGTGCGCGCCGGCACGCAGCTGCCTTCCTGGCGTCCTCCTCGTCGCCCTGGAACGCCCAGACGACGCCACACGCCCCCGGACCCTCTCACTCTCCCCAAGTCCTCTCCTCTCCTCTCCCTCGCTTTCTCCCTCACGGCCGAGCGCCACCGCCGCCGCCGCACGCTGTTGCCGTAGCCACCGCCTCCCCCTCGCCTCTCCGACAAGCTCAGAAGCTTCGCCGCATCTCCCTCATCCTCTCTGTCAAGCCACGCGCCTCGGGAGGCCCTGGAGCGCCTCCATCGACGCCGTCTTCATCTCCAGTCGCTGGAGATCATCTTTTCCACCTCGCCGACTCTAGCCCTTCCCCGAGCTCGCCGTCGACGCCGTCGAGTCTGCAGTGAGCCTCTGCTCCGTTTCCCTCTCCCCGTTCCTCTGTTCTCGCGCCGTAGCCCCCTTCCCCCGCCATAGCCGTAGCTCCTCGCCGCCGATCATGCCGCCGTCATGGCCATAGCCACCGCAGCTCGCTCTCGAGCACGTCACCGAATTCGTTGCATCCCAAGGAGCCAAACGCACCTGCTCGTAGACCCTGCTGTGCCCCGTAGCGTCAAAACCGCACGCCACCGTGCTCCGGCCGCCGCTGCGAGTTCTGCTCCAACAAGCCCCGGCACCCCATGGTCACCCGCGTGTCCTAGTGGATGCGCGCGAGCACCAGCTCCTCAAAGATGGTCTCAGCGGCCCATTTGGCCGCCGGAGACGCGGTCCCGAGCTCCTCCGCCACATTCAGACTCGCCGGCAGCTAATCACCGGTGGGGTTTGATCCCTTTGACCTCGCCGACCCGTCAGGTGGGCCCCGTTGTCAGGTGATTAGCTTAGTGCTAATCACCACCTAACCTAACCCCTGACACTGACAGTGAGACCATGCGCACTAATCCTCTAATTAGGATAATATAACCCCCCCTGTTTAACCCGTGTCACTGACGTGTGGACCCCACACGTCAGGTTTGACCTGGTCAGCACCGTTGACCTGCTGACGCAGGCATGATGTCATCCTGACGCAGTTATTTATTTTCTGGATTTATTTTAAATCAGGAAATTCCAGAAAATGCTATAAACTTCAAAAAATTGTAGAAATTCAACTGTAGCTCAGATTGAAATAATTATATATGAAAAATTATGAGAAAAATTCAATATATCCATCTGTACTAGTTTCATGCATGAAAAACCAACTTAAACCTGCTGTATAAGTGAAACACTATAATGGCATTTAGAAAGAGCTTACTTGGAGATGCATTTGAACTCTTGGTTCAAATGAACTTCAACCAAATGAATGCTAGTTGCATTAGCTCAAACAGCATCACATCTACATGCCATGTTCATGCATCATATTGTTGCATATGCTTGTGTATTGATTGAGGAGCAGTGCCCCCTCTGTTGATCTACCAGGCAAGCAAACCCCCTTGTTCATTCCGATACAATCCTACTCTCTTGCTCCTGCTCTCAGTTATTGCATTAGGACAACAACGATTCATCTGCTACTTTGTGTTGCGGTAGTTGAACCCATTCCTCTACATGGCCTGTCATTGCCACAGTAAATAGTTGAAACCCACTAGCATGTGTAGGAGTTGATTGAGCCATGTTGTGTTCCTACCATGCCATGCCTGCTATTGCTTAGAGTTGTGTCAAGTCTGATTCATTGGGAATGAATTGGAGTGCAGTGCTACGTTCTGATGCTGAGAGTGAAATGTGTGAACACGATTTGGTAAAGGTAGCGGTGAGAGGCCATGTAGGAGTACATGGTGGGTTGTCTCACTGGATCCGCCCTTAAGCACCGAGTTCTATGTATGTTGTCCAATGACTCGATACTACCACACATTGGGTTCCGGTAACTCGGACCCTCTCGACTTATTAACCAACTTGGTCTCTGTCCAGGAGTTGCAACTAGTTTCTGGTGTTTGTAGGTAGTGCTATTTTTCTACCAAGTGGCACCCGGCAGGGTGGGCTTGGGACAGACTAGGCACACGTGGCCTGGTGTACCGAGTGGCGCCCGGATGGTGGGCTCGGGAACCCTGCACATATTGTTTGGGGCCGTGAGCGACACCCCGGCCGGATCTCATTGCAGATGCAACCCGAATAGGCGATAAACCTGGGCTAGAGTCTTGTGTGGTTAGTCAGGTCGTGGAAGATACCGTCGCCAGGCTTCCTCTTGAAGGTTGCCGAGATACATGACGTGTACATGGCGGTAAGTGGCGAGAGCGTGTGTGAAGAAGTACACCCCTACAGGGTTGACATGATCTATTCGAATAGCCGGGTCCGCGGTTATGGACTTCTTGGATGCTTACGTGGTACATAGACAACTTGAAGTGGACACTCTAAAATGCTGAAAGACAAGTGTGAGTGCTATGGATGGCCTTCTCGTAGGGAGATGGGGATGAATCCATAGTAGTGTATTGTGTGGTGACTAGTGGACTCGTGTGCGCCATATCACCTCAAAGAAGTTCTGGTAGTCGTAGAACAGGATAGCCACTGAGTCAAAGCTGGCTTGCTGCAACTAAACCCCACAATACCCTCTTGATACAAATGCATGTATGATAGGATCTGATGTAAGTCTTGCTGAGTACTTTTGTACTCATGTTGCTTTATTTATGTTTTTGCAGCTAAGACTTTGGTCTTACTAGTTTCCGTGGACTTCGACAAGTAGCTTGTACCTCAGCTACGATCTTGATCGGATGTTGTAGATAGTCAGGCCCTTCAGCCTTTTCCATTTGTAGATGTATGTACTCAGACATGTAATGCTTCCACTTGTTGCCTGTTTGCTCTGAATGTTGGGTCATGTGACCCCTGTTTGTAATAAATGCTATGATGGCTCTTCTAAGCCTTTATCTATATGAGTTGTTGAGTTATGTTGTGATGCCATGTTGTACAGCACATACTTGCATGTTATGCATACATGTAATGTGTATTGCTATGTGTGGGACCTGACTATCTAGTTGTTTATCCTTAGCAGCCTCTCTTACCGGGAAATGTCTCCTAGTGCTTCCATTGAGCCATGGTAGCTTGCTACTGCTCCGGAACACTTAGGTTGGCCGGCATGTGTCCTTCTTCGTTCCTGTGTGTGTCCCTTTGAGGAAATGTCACGCGGTGTCTACTGGAGTCCTGTTAGCCTGCTATAGCACGGATTCTCCAGAGTCCTGCTAGCCAAGTTGCTACAGCCCGGATTCCCTCGCTGATGACCGACACGTTCGTTGTTGGGTCATGTATGCCTGTCCCTGTAAGTTAGTGCCACTTTGGGTTCACGACTAGCCATGTCAGCCCGGGTTCTTTGTCATATGGATGCTAGCGACACCATCATATACGTGTGCCAAAAGGCGCAAACGGTCCCGGGCATGGTACGGCGACACCCGTGGGAATACCATGCGTGAGGCCGCAAAGTGATATGAGGTGTTACATGCTAGATCGATGTGGCATAGAATCGGGTCCTGACAGCTTTGGTATCAGAGCCTGACTGCATGTAGGATTACCAAGCCAAGCTGGTCGAAGTTGAGTCTAGAAATGCTTTAGTTATATAAGGGAATTGATTGTGGAAGGGAACGTAAGGCTCTTTTTACTCCTTTACCTTATGCCTTATGATCTGAGTCAACCTCTTCTTTCCTACGGGGATAAAGAACTAGGCCTTCTCATCTATCTATCAGGATGACGAGTTACTATGATAGAGGCTTATAAGATTGTTGGATTTAAGCCTGAGTTCAGTTTCTACCTCTGTATGTTAAATGTTGATCTCGAAACATTGATATTGTGCTTCTGAGTGGATATGCCACCATTCTGTAGGATGTCTCAAATCCTTTTAAGCGTTTACAACCGTTATGCTGTCCGAGTCATCCCAGGTTTCTAAATAGTATGATGCATTTGCAAATTCCTTTTTACCGTTCTGAAGATATGATTTGATATAACAGCAGGTTTAAGTTGCTTTAACATGCATGAAACTAGTGCAGATGGATAGATTGAATTTTTGTGATCATTTTTCATATATAAATTATTTTATTCTGAGTTACGGTTGAATTTATATGAATTTTTGAAGTTTGCACTATTTTCTGGAATTTCTTGAATAAGAATAAACCCAGAAAATAATTAACTGCATCAGCACTGCGTCACTATGACGTCAGCGGTCAACTGACCATCCCAGGTCAAACCTAACGTGTGGGTCCCACACATCAATGTCTCAGGGCTTGTTTGGGTGGATGACAGGTGGGACCGGCCAACGTTGACTTGGTCAAAGTCAAAGCTGACACGTGGGGTCCGCAGGATTAGCACTAAACTAAACAGGAATTAAACTAACCTAAACAGGCATAGGGGCCCACAGGGCAGTGGCTCTGGGGGGGGGGGGGGTTAGCAGGGTCATTAGTGCTAACTAAACCAGGATTAGGCCGACGGCTCGTCGCCGGCGAGGTCAGTGGCGGTGGAGCGCGTCGTGTTTCGCCCACAGGCGACCATTTGGACGGCGGATTGGTGCTACGCATAGCTGGGGGTCGCGCTCATCTGGTAATGCAAGTGGGAGGAGCTGGGGTGGAGCGAGCTCACCGGAGTCGAGCTCGTGGCGGCGGCCGAAGTTCGGCTCGAGCGGGTCCGGGGCTGCAGTGCTCGAGCGAGCAAACTGAGTGGCTAGGCAGCCTCTTGGAGGCGCCATGAGCGTTTTGATGCCCCTGAAGCAAGCAGAAGAGGCTCGGGAGCGTAGGCTCGCCGGCCATGGCGGACGGCGGACTCGGGTGACCTCGGGGCTATGGCTAGAGGGCGGGAGCAAGCAGGGGGCAGAGGGGAAACGCTCAGTAGCTCACCGCGGTTTTAATGAGACAGGAGTCGAGCTCGGGGAGGCAGGGACGACGGAGAATCGACGGCGATGAGGTCCGATGGCCGAGGAGGAAGAAGGCGAGGTTTCAGACGACTATGGCCTTCTCCGCTCGTGTAAGTCAGCGTGGAGATGGAGAGGAGTCCTGCGATTCTTGTGGAAGCGTCTGCGAGGCGAGTGTTAGCCGGTGGTTGCGGTGGACTGCGTTGGTGGCGATGACGTGCTCGGTTGCATGGGAGGGAGAGAGCCAGAGCTAGGGGAGAGAGAGCGGTGAGTGAGGGAGAGGGGACAGGGGCTTCGGGGCATCATCGTGGCGACGCTTGGAGGGGCCGGGGAAGCAGGAGGTGGCCAGGGCAGCGTTGGCGCTCGCCACGCACCTGGTTGTCCTCCCGGCAGAAGGAGGAAGACGACAGGGGGAGCCCCTGGTGGGCTGGGCCAGAACAGGAGCTGGGCCGGCAAGTGGACTGGCCAGGTGGTCTGCTCAGGTGAGTGCCATGTAAGTTTCTATTCTGTTTTATTTATTTGTTTTGTTTTCAATTTTGTTATTTTGTTCAGATGTGCGAAAGCTCCAGCAAGCTGTAGCAGCAAAGTGCGCTCAAAACGGAGCCCCATAGCGAAATCCCGACTCCCTCCGTCGCGATCTAAGGTCGCCGGCGGTTAAACGCCGGTGGCTGACGTGGCGTCATTAGTTTAGGAGCTAAACATAGTTAGCTAAAGCTGGTGCCACTGACGGATGGACCTCACGCCCTAATTAACTGCGGGTTTTATTTTCTGTTTAGTTTAGATTAACCCAGCGGGACCTACACGTCAGGGTTGACCTTGCTAACGTGGCCGTTGACCTGGCCCACTTGTCAGCGAGCTAAAGAGCCTGGTCATCGACCGATGGACCCCACCGGTCGTTGGACTCGAACGCTGATTGACCTGCTGATGTCACACTGACGTCACGCTGACGCAGTAAGTCATTTTCTGGATTAAATTTAATTCAGGAAATTCCAGAAAATTGCATAAACCTCTAAAAATCATATAAAATCAACCGTAACTCCAAATGAAACAAATTATATATGAAAAATTATTAGAAAAATCCAAGGAATCTGTTTATGGCAAAATGCCAGGGCATATCCAAAAATCATGAAACTAATCATGGCTACTATTTAGAATATATCCAGTAGTAAACATTTTAGTTTATGATTATTTGAGCATTTAAAATATTTAATAGCATTTAAATGCCCAAATGCAAATTCTATATGATTTAATTCAGAGCCCAAATATGTCATGGAAAAATGTGCAACACCTCTGGTTATTTTTTCCAGCATTTTCCACAAAGGATGAACATTTTTAAAAGCCATTTGGAGATGCTGAGAATATTTTAGTTGAACCTTGTGAATTCCTTTGATGCTAGGGTTTAGGCAATCCCCATTTCAATTTTCTGTGAAAAGTAAACATGATGCAACACATGACTAGCTAGATTGGTGCATACCAGAACTAGGGATGTGACAACTCACCCCTACTAAACAAGAATCTCATCCCGAGATTCAAGATGTGAGGTAAGAAGACAGAGGGGATACAAAGCTAACTTGATCTTCATGATCCAACTTGCACTTCATAGGAACGTTGATTCGATCTTCATCTTGATCTTGAAATCTTTGCTTTCGAGATCTTCATCCAACACAACGACGGAAAAAAACTATAAAGGATTCGATCTTCTCGAAGATCGAGCAACTCACGATCAATTTACGGAATGAGATATTAGCACATCTCTCGAGCTGATAGAAGAAACACACATCAGAGGGGATGGAAAGAAACAGTGGACGAAGGTTCAAGTTGATAAGCACAACTCCATGCTTGGAGAAGATGGTGAATGAGTTTCCACAACGGGGCACCTTCGAGGAGGTGACTCGTAGAATTATTCCCTTAAGTGGCAAAAGTATTACTTTGATCCATAGATCATTGAAACTCTTCATACCAGCCTGAGGCAATTCAAAATTGATTGTTTGAAGGAATTCGAAAGAATGTCATACCCAGTTTGGAACGGAAACTACGGTTATAGAACAACTCAGCAAAAAGGGAAGGCACTTTCCAATTGATACCGAGGATATAACCTAGTGTCTGAGCATGCCCTCAAGAACTTGAGCATTTCCATATTCATCAAGGTTTTACCAATATCCGTGTAAAGGATCCTGGCAACACAACATACTACCATGATGAATATTGGTGGAGGATGCAGATTCAAAGGAAGATAACACTTTCTCAAATTTCACCTTAGCGAGGCCAAGGAAACAAAATCTGGATGATCGACCAAGAGCATTTAGCACTCCGCTTCTAATGTTCTCCTTGATGTGCTAGTGTAAACCATTCATGGATATGGTTTGATATCTAGAACATCAAGTAAAACGTCGGACTTCAGGAGCACAAAAATCCATAAGGAACAACTACGGAGGTAAATCCAGTGAAATCCTTATGGGGATGTGGCCAACTTCTTCAATCAAGATACTACAATAATAGGTCTTCCGGTTGGGTGTGTCAGCCACGACATCCACTTTACTGGGTTACACAGAGACCAATATTATAGTTCTTGGGAAATGTTCCAACCATCATACTTGGCTGAGATTCAGATCTGGTTGGTGTCAGGATATTCCAGACTCATCAAGTCTAGAAAGAAAATGATAGTTTGCAACACAAATCGACGGGACGACGTTGCAAGATTCTCGGGAAATGGACTACGGTAGTAAGCTCCAAAATATGAGCTGGTTCTACTACAACATGTGAACACGTTGTCCAAGACAAGCATGACCACATAGTAGTCCTATAATAAAACACTATCGAGTTCAGGTTGGGAACCATCATCGAGGATAACGAAGTCCTAACATAAGTCATGATTAGTTCTTATGAAGGAACTCCTTCTCCTTGAACAAATCAATCAGTGGCTTGGTGTGCTAAGGATACATATAGAATGAAGGTTGTAAGTCTCCATACCACAGAATACTTCGCACGTATGCATGACTGATTTGGAATGATTCCAAGGAAGCAACACCGACTTTCTCTAATTCACGGCGGCAACTTGCATTAAATGCACATGATCCAGAGGAAGTCACTTCTTTCATCCGAACATATGCTTCATGCACGGGACATGAAGATAATGCTTATAAAAGTTTCCAATACTAGCTTAATGTCCAACAAAATCATGGAGAAGTTAAGAATGTTATCAATGAGCTCAACAACCATCCATCCAGATTTCCATAGAAATGGAATTCCCTAATTATGTGAACAAGGTGATAACATTGGTCAGACCCAAGAGATATAATGGTGTATGCTCAAGGAAACAACCACGAGTAAGACAACATTACGAATATCGTTGGCTCTGGTTTGATTTGATGATAGCCCAGACTCAAATCAAAGGTTGGATAAAATGATAGGTCCATTAACTGATCACGAGGGTCAGTCGATGAAAATATCAACTTTCTTCAACACACATACAAGATATCCCTTAAAATGAACTAAGTCGGACAAGCTTTCATCTTCCAACTCTCCAAGTTGTTGTTTAGCTTAACCAACTAGCTCAGGGTATCCCACACGGATTCTTGGAGAAAGGGTGGTTTCGAAAACCAACTTGATCACGAGCTCAACATAATGGTCAAGTGACAACCTGGTGATACTTCCGAGAAGATATTCGGAAAATCACAAACCACCGGTATGTTACTAAGCTCGAGAACAATCTTGCTTCTCAGGGCAAGCTGATATGATCAAAAGAGCGAGGATTTGGAATAATCCTAACTCATTGATCGAAGAGTGCACCAGGAAAATGGACTAGGTAGCACGATCAACCTTAGGGTGATGATTCAATACCAACACGCTAAGAATGAGATTATTGTCCATTAACTACCAAGCAACGGGGTTGCTAGCAGTACTGATTTCACACATCACGATTCACTTGTCGGCATTCCGGTTGCGACAACACGGAACTGAGGAATTGATAATGAGGGAGAGAAGTATCACTGTATCAAGAGTTCATAGGGTGGTGTGCAATTCCATGATATTATTGATATAAAGATAGTAATACTCCAAGGTAGAACAGAGCAAAAGCTGGATTGGCATCTTGATCTGCGGAGTACAACTGCTTTGACCCAATCCTGGATATGGATGGGATTCTGGAGTTTGTTTCTCCTAGTCATTCCAGATTAGAATGGCTTGACGGACCACAAGAGTAGTAGGCATCGATGAACAAACGTATAACTAGTCCTGACTATCAATTGATAGACGAGGGCCAGAAATCAACTGGAGAGGGACAACTCAAGGAACATATAACTTTCTGAGTTGTGGCTGCATAGATTAGTATGTCGAGCAAAGATCAACATATTTCTTCCGGATAACCCATGCGGAGAAGGTAGAACTGGCAGAGTCACAACATAGAATCGAGAACTCGACCAGAGCACACTGATTGTGATCTTTCGGTTCAGTGAGGAACATCTGCCATAAGCAGTTCATGGTACTTGGAAGAAGGTAATACCACGAACTTCGAGGACTATCGCAAAGGTTACTAATATCCTAAAGGAACTAGCAACACTATGAACATGAAGTAAGTAGGGTGAATCTCGGGTTCAAAAACCTAGGAATAGAATGCCTACTAACTAAGTAGCATCAGGAATGCTTTTGAGAATAACGGCCAGAGTCATCACACTAGGAACACAAAACATGGCTGGATTATTAGGTGCTCCTCTAAGACAATTAGGGTCATAATAATAATTCCAACATATATGTTGAGGCAATAGAATACCTCAACTCAGAAATTAGTGTGGTTAATCTGGCCCAAAGGGACGGCGGGAACGGGAAGAAGGGATTTGCAAATGCATCAGACTATTTAGGAACCAGGGATGACTCGGACAGCATAACGGTTGTAAATGCTCGACAAAGGTTTGAGACAACCTACAAAGTGGTGACATAACCACTCAGAAGCACAATATCAAGGTTTTGAGATCAACAGTTCACATACAGAGGTAGAAACTGAACTGAGGCTTAAATCCATCAATCCTATAAGTCTATGGATTAGTAACACGTGATCCTGGTAGAAAGAAGAGAAAGCATAGTTTCTTAACCCCGTAGGAAAGATAGGATGACTCAGATCAGAAGGGCATATATAAGGTATAAGGAGTAAAAAGAGCCTTACGTTCCCTTCCACAATCAATTCCCTTATATAACTAAAGCATTTCTAGACTCAACTTCGACCAGCTTGGCTTGGTAATCCTACAGGCAGTCAGGCTCTGATACCAAAGCTGTCAGACCCGATTCTAAGTCACACCGATCTAGCTCAGAACACCTCATATCACTTTGCGGCCTCATGCACGGTATTCCCACGGTGTCGCTTACCATGGCCCGGACCGTTTATGCCTTTTGGCTCACGATATGATAGTGTCGCTAGCATCCATATGACAAACAACCCGGGCCGACATGACTAGTCATGAACCCAAAGTGGAACTAACTTACGGGGACAGGCATACATGAATCAACATCGAGCATGTCGGTCAGCAGCGTGCGAATCCGGGCTGTAGCACTGGGCTAACAGGACTCCGGGAACCCAGGCTGTAGCAGACTAGGGAGGACTCCGGTTGTCACCGCGTGACATTTCCCCGAAGGGACCGACACAGGAACGAAGTGAAACACATGCCGGCCAGTCAAGTGTTCTGGAGCAGTAGTGCTGGGCTAGCAGGACTCCGGTGAACCGGGCTGTAGCGGACTACTATGGCTCATGGAAGCACAAGACTACATTTCCACATAACAGAGGCCACCAAGGATAAACAACTAGGTTGTCGGATCCCACACATACCAAGCATTTCAATCATACACACAATATGCTGGATATGTGTAAATACAACATGACATCACAACATAACTCTACGACTCAAGTATTTATTCATTAGGCTCCAAAGAGCCAGATATTACAAGCATGGGTCTCATGACCCAACATATAGAGCATACAAGCAACAAGCGGAAGCATAAACATGTCTGAGTACAAACAACTACAAATGAAGAAGGCTGAGCAGCCTGACTATCGACAAGACCCTCCCAAGGGTACAAGATCGTAGCTGAGGTAACAAGCTAAACATCGAAGTCCATGCGGTACTACTAGCGAGACTGAAGTCTCTCTGCAAAACATAAAATAGGCAAACGTGAGTACAAATGTACCCACCAAGACTTACATCAGAACTAACAACATATGCATCGGTATCAACAAAGGGGTGGTGGAGTTTAACTGCAGCAAGCCAGCTTTGACTCGGTGACTATCCTGAACTACGACTGCAAGTAACTCTTTTGAGGTGGCACACACGAGTCCACATATTCACCATACCAATACACCACTATGGATCCGCTCCCATCTCCCTACGAGAACGCCATCCATAGCACTCACGCTTATCTTGCGCATTTTAGAGTATCCACTTTCACTTGTCTATGAACTGCACAGCAACCCGTAAGTCCTTTATCATGGACACGGCTATTCGATAGATGATGTTAACCCTACAGGGGTGTACTTCTTCACACACGCTCTCGCCAGTTTCCACCATGTACATGTTGTGTATCTCTGCAACCTTCAAGCGGAAGCCTGGCTAGGGAGTCGGCCATGACCTGACTAACCACACAAGTCTCTAGTCCAGGTTTATCGCCTATTCGGGTTCCATCCGCAAGGAGATCCAGCCGGGATGTCGCTCACGGCCCCAAACGATGTGTACAGGGTTCCAAGCCCACCAAACAGGTGACGCTTGGCATACCCAGCCACTGTGCCTAGTCTGTCCCAAGACCACATGTACTGGGTGCCACTTGGTAGACTACTAACACTATTTACAAACACCAGAAAAAAGTTGCAACTCCTGGAAAAAGATCGAGTTGATTAATAAGCCGAGAGGGGCTGAGTTACCGGAACCCAATGTGTGGTAGTAACTGTTCATGGATCACAAACACAGAACTCAGTTCCTGAGAACGGCTGCAATGAGACAACCCTACATGTACTCCTACATGGCCTCTCACCGCTACCTTTACCAAATCGTGTTCACACACTTAGCTCTCAACGTTAGGACATGTTCACCACATTCCAATTCATCCCCGATGAATCAGACCTGACTCAACTCTAAGCAGTAGCAGGCATGAAAAACAAGCATGAATGAGTAGGCACATCAGGGCTCAAACAACTCCTACTCATGCTAGTGGGTTTCATCTATTTATTGTGGCAATGACAGTCATGCATGTGAAAGGGGTTCAACTACCGCAGCATGTAACAGTTGAATCGTTGTTGTCCTAATGCAGTAAAAGAGAGCAGAAGCGAGAGAGTGGGATTGTATCAGAATGAACAAGGGGGTTTTGCTTGCCTGGCACTTCATAAGATAGTATAGCTCTTCATCGGTGTCATCGATCTCATCGTCGGAACCACGTCTATCGAGAGGGGACAAACACCGGCAAACAAGGAAGAACACAATCAATGCAATGCAACAATTATGATGCATGATTATGACATGGCAATATGCTGTTGATTGAGATAATGCAACTATCAACCAGATTAAACGATGTTGGCTTGAACCAAAGGTTCAAATTCGAACTCCATATAAGACATTTCAAATGCCATTTATTCAAATTGTCATATACAGTGGCTGTAAGTTCTTCAAACATGCATGAAAATGGTACATATTGATAGATTGGATTTTTCTGATAATTTTTCATATATAAATTATTTCATTTGGAGTTATGATTGAATTTCTATGAATTTTAGAAGTTTTAGCTATTTTCTGGAATTTCCTGGATTAATAAGAACACCAGAAAGGCTTTATGATGTCAGCACTACGTCATGCTGACCTCAGCAGGTCAACAGGGTCAGCCACGGTCAAACCTGATGTGTGGGACCCATATGTCAGCTGCATAGTGGCTAAAAGGGTTTAGTTAAATCCTAACTAAAGAAATTAGAAGGGCCGGGGCCCACTGTCGGTGTGAGAGGGGCTATTTAGCGGGGTCACTAGGCGCTAATGATGCTACCACGTCAGCCTGTCGGTGTTTCGCCGCCGGCGCTAATCTGAGGACGCCGGAGTTGCCCTCCCGGCCGTTTCAGGCGACGGGAGCTCGCGTGGCTGGGTTCTACGGACACATCGCATCGAGGTGCGTCGGTTGGTGGTGGTAGCGGTCGCTGGGGCGGCCGGAATCAGCAACGGCAGCGAGCTTTGGCGGCGGCCGAAACACGGCTTGCAAGGGCACGAGGCTACGAGGCACTATCGGGCCATCTAAAGGGCTTGCTGGCCTCCTGGAAGACGCAGGAACACGCCTACGCGCTCAGGTGCGACAGACGCGAGCTCAAACGACGGCAGCCACAGGCGCGGTGACGGGGAGCTCACGGGCATGGCGGGTTTGCGGACTAGAGGACGGGCGCGAGGAGTAGCAGAGGGGAAGAGGAAGCAGGAGCTCACATCGGCCGGAGTAGCAGCTCAGCTGGCTCAGGGAAGCTTCTGCGATGGCAAATCAACGGTAAAGTCCGATGAGCAGATGCAGCGGTGACGAGCTCAATGTCGACGGGGTAGGGCTTCCGCTGTCCAGATCTTCTTCTTGGAGAGGCGCAGCGTTGATGCGGTTCAGATGGGCATGGCAGGGGGGCGAGGGGATGGTGATGGCCACGCGGGCGGCGGCGGTGGCCGGCGGTGCTCTCGGGTGGTCACGGAGAGTAGGGGCTAGAGAGGGAGAGAGGCACCAGAGAGGCGGGGAAGTGAGGGAGGATGTGCTGGGCGTCCCTGCCTAAGATTCAGATCTGGTTGGTGTCAGAATATTCCAGACTCATCAAGTCTAGGAAGAAGAATGAAAGTTTGCAACACAAATGGACGAGATGACGTTGCGAGATTCTCGAGGAATAAACTACGATAGCAAGCTCCAAAACATGAGCTGGTTCTGCTACAACATGTGAACACGTTGTCTGAGACAAGCATGACCACATAGTAGTCTTATAATAAAACACTACCGAGTTCAGGTGGGGAACCATCAACGAGGATATCGAAGTCCCTTCATAAGTCCGGATTAGCTCTTATGAAGGAACTCGTTCTCCTGAACAAATCAATCAGTGGCTTGGTGTGCTAGGGATTACACATGGAGTGGAGGTAGCGAGCCTATCAAACCATGGAATACTTCACACATGCATGACTGACTTGGGATGATTCCGGAGAAAGCAAAAGCAATCTTTCTTGAACTCACGGCTGCATCTTGCACCAAATGCACATGAATTCGAGGAGGTCACTCCTTCCATCCAAGCACAAGCTTCATGAACGGAACACAAAGGCATTTCTTATAAAATTTTCAACACTATGTTGATGTTCAGCATGAATCATGGGGGAGACAAAATGCTGCTGATGGGCTCAACAGCAATTCATCGGAATTTCCATATCACTGGACTTCCACCATCATGTGAACACGGTGATAGCATTGGTCAGACCAAAGGATGTAATGGTGTATGCTCGAGGGATCAACCAAGAGTAAGACAACATCACGAACATCGTTGATTCTGATTTGTCTTGACGATACCCATACTAAAGTCAAAGTTTTGACAAGGCAATAGATCCAACAACTGATCACGAGGACCAATCGACGGAGATATCATCTTTCTTCAACACACACACACACACACAAGGGTATCCCTTAGTGATGAACTAAGTCGGACAAGCTTTCATCTTCCAACTCTCCAAGTTTTTGTTTAGCTTAACCAACTAGCTCAGGGGTATCCAACACAGATTCTTGGAGAATGGGTGGTTTGGAGGAAAACCAACATGATCACAAGCTCAACATAACAGTCGGGGGACAACCTGGTGATACTTCCGAGAAGATATTCGGAAAATCACGAACCACCGATATGTTGCTAAGCTCGAGAACAATCTTGCTTTTCAGACAAGACGATATGATCAAATGAGCAAGAGATTCAATCCTAACTCAAAGATCGAAGAGTGCACCAGAAATAAGGACAAGGTAGCACGATCAATCCTAGAATAGTGATTTGATAACCAACACGCTAAGAATGATGTTAGTGTCCATTAACTACCATGCAACACAGTTGCTAGGAGTATTGATTTCACACATCATGGTTCACTTGCCGGCATTCCGGTTGCGACAACACGGAACTGAGGAATGAAAAATGATGGAAAGAAGTATCACTGTGTCAAGAATTCATGAGAGATGGTGCAATTCTCATGACTTTCCTGAAATAAAGTGGGTAATACTTCAGGGTAGAACAGAACAAAAGCTTGATTATATTTGATCTGCGGAATACAACTGCTTTGACCCAATCCTAGAAATGGATGAGGTACTGGAGTTTGTTTCTCCTAGTCATTCCGGAATAGAATGGCTTGACGGACCCCAAGAATAATAGGCATCGATGGACGCGAATGCACAACTATTCCTGGCTATCAATTGATAGACTAGGGTCGGAATACCGCTGAGGAGGGTCAACTCAAGGAACATATAACTTTATGAGTTGTGGATGCATAGATTAGTATGTCGAACCAAGTTCAACAGGTTTCTTCCGGATAACCCATGCATAGAGGTAGAACAGGCAGAATCACAATTATGAATGGAGAACTCCTCAAGAGTACCCTAATTGTGGTATTTTGGTTCAAAGAACTTCTGCCTTAATGGTTCATGGTATTTGGAAGAAGGAAATACCACGGACTTCGAGGACTATCGCAAAGTTACTAATATCCTAAAGGAACTAGCAACACTATCAACATGAGGTAAGTAGGGTGAATCTCGGGTTCAAGAACCTAGGAATAGAATACCTACTAACTAATAACATCACGGGATGCTTTCGAGAATGATGGCCAGAATCATCACACTAGGAATATAAAGCATGGCTAGCTTACTAGGTGACTCCCTAAAACACCTAGGGTCATAATAATAGCTCCAACACAAATGCCGATGCAATGGAGTACCTCAACAGACCGATTAGTGTGGTTGAACTGGCCCAAAGGGACATCGGGAACAGAAAGAAGGGATTTGCATATGCATCAGACTATTTAGAAACTTGGGATGACTCGGACAACATAACGGCTGTAAATGCTCAAAAAGTTTGAAACATCCTGCAGAATGGTGGCATAACCACTCAGAAGCACAATATCAAGGTTCTGAGACCAACGGTCATCACAAGGAAGTACTAGAAACTGAACTGGGCTTGAAACCAACAATCCAGAAAGTCTACGGATTAGTAACACGTGATCCTGATAGATAGATGAGAATCCTAGTTCTTAACCCACGTAGAAAGGGAAGAGGATGACTCAGATCAGAGGGCATAAGGTAAAGGAGTAAAAGAGCCTTACGTTCCATCCCACAATCAATTCCCCTATATATAACTAAAGCATTTCTAGACTCAACTTCGACCGGTTTTGCTTGGTAATCCTATAGGCAGTCAGGCTCTGATACCAAAGCTGTCAGGACCCCGATTCCAAGTCAAATCGATCTAGCCGGTAACACCTCATATCACTTTGCGGCCTCACGCACTACAAAAAAAATACACTTCCGTGATGATACGTGTTTGTCATAGTAGGTCGCGTTTTTTGTCATGCATGTACATCCATGACAAATTTATGACAGAATCAAGATAGTCATACCGTGTCTTTGTCGTGAGAAGTGTTCCATGACATTACCAAAATTATCATCACGAAGTGTCCACTTCCATGACGATAAATCACGCGTCACAGAAGTGCTTTCGTCAAGGGTGACCGACACGTGGCATCCACCGTAACGGAACGCCGTTAATCTATCGGGTCGGATTTTGGATCCGATAACCCATTAGCAGCCACGACCAATACCGATTTTCTACGTGTAAAATTCTCATTGGCCTTTAGCTGGGCCGGCCCATTATGGTCTGCAGAATCTTGTGGGCCTTTAGCTGGACCGGCCCAAAAGTGGCCCAATAACTTTAAATGGGCCGGCCCAGCCGAAGGCCCATAAGATTTAGCGGACCATAATGGGCTGGCCCATCTAAAGGCCCACAAAATTTAGCGGACCATAATGGGCCGGCCCAGCTAAAGGCCCACAAGATTTTGCGGACCACAATGGGCTGGCCTAGCTAAAGGCCCACAAGATTCTACAGACCATAATGGGCCGGCCCAACTAAAGGCCCAACATTCTCTGTCAAATCGGCCCGTCAACTGCCTGGTCTAAACTTGTCATCAATGCGGCCCATGGTCACTTCTGGCCCGTTAACAGCCTGCTAAGTAATTGGGCCGAATTACGGCCCGGTGTATTTCCGACCTGTTAAAGGTCCGGCTTTATTTGGGCCCATTTACAGGCCATCAAAACATTCGGCCCATAAACGACCGTGAAGGATTTGGGTCATATTCAGCCATGTGTGTCATTCGGCCTGTTAGAGGCCCACTAAAGATTTGGGCCACTTTCGGCCTGTTGTCATTTTCGGCCTGTTAACGCCGGACGTAAACCATGGGCCATATGTGGCCCAACGTCATATCAGGCCCATTAACGGCCCATATAAAAATGACAATAATCTAGCCCGACCGAAGTTCCGGCCTGTTTCGGCCTGTCAAATATCCGCATCGTAAATGGGCCACCATTTCGGCCTGCTAAGTCCAGTGGGTTATTTGGCACAATCAGGGCCCAATCTCACTTTCGGTCTATTAAAGGCCCATGTTTTTTATGGGCTCGAGATATTTAAACCTGTAAACGGCCTATTTTTACTGAGGGCCCAAATTATGTTTAGGCTTGTTAAAGGCCCACTATGGGCACAGGCCTACCAGAAAATTTTGAAAGCTTATGCTAATTTAAGCCCAGATATTTTAGTGGGCTACATGCCAATTTCGCCCAGAATCGCTTTTAGCCCAATTGAATGGGCCCGACGAATGTTGGCATGTTGGGCTCCTACTGAAGCTTTCGGCCGAATACATTACTAAGATAAACCTACACTATACAAAAATAGCGTCAGAATTATGCAGCCTGTGGCAGCATCATAAATGTTGTATCACAACAAAATAAATTCCAATCATACAACAAAATGCTTGTTGGCATAAAGTTTACATCCTTCCGATAAAAGCACCATCGATGTATAGAAGCACGGATCATTTGACCTGAGTGCTAATGTTTCAGTCAGAGAATCTGATGGAGCAACACGATCTCCACCTTTTTCCGCCATTGCTCTTCAACAACGGTTTAATGTCCGATAGTCCGTTTCAAAACCATTCATATCTTGACGACATTTCTCAACCACTATTCATGTTTCCTAACAACGCCCATTAGGGATTAGACTTGTGTCCGGAGCACGATATATCACTCTGCCTAGCAGGAAGATTTTGTTCAAGAGGGTGATTTGGACGAGGTTACCTTGACAACCAACCCAGAATTACGCAGGAAGGTGCTTTTTTGCACTGTTAGTGGAGAGATACTGACGCACTGCAGCAAGAGGTGACATTGTGCCTGTAGTAGACTCATCACTTTCAGGTGGTTGTGGCTGTTCAATCATTTGATCCATAGCTTCCTGAAAGTTTGAAGTTGTAGATTAGTGTACCGGATAAGTTACTAATGAGAAAAAACAAACAAAGTAGGTTAAACGTTTATACATAACTTATTTTGGTGAACTACTGTAATACATTAGCATGTATTGTAGTGCCAACTACATAATAAAATCACTTTTGGAACATATGTCCATGTAGCATGCCCATCAGTATTGTCTATTTCCTCACATTCGCTGACATCTAAGGATAAAGAGACATGGTTTAAAGTAGGATGAACATAGTATGACATCATTCATATCATGGGAAAACAGATATAAAACAAACAGGCTATTTTATCATTGTGTGCGCACGTGAACATAACAACTAGATTACAGATCAAGACCAAAAGAATATCCTTCATCTCTTTTAAACCATGTAAGGTGAAATGATACGTTAAGACAATTGTGTATAAAAGTGAACAGAGTAACTGACATTGGCTGCAAACCAAGTAGTTAAATGAACGCATCACAGTACCAATCAGTTCAAGGCAGGAGGAGTAAGGACTTACAACATCGGCTTGAACTGGTGTGCTCATGCCCTTCATCTTGCTGGTGTGGGAATCGTTTAAGATTTCACTGCATTCGGTTTAGGTTCTTTTTGGTCCGCACGGGCTTTCGTCTGTATTTGGAACAAGTCAATATAGATACGACAATATGGCACAAAAAAAAGGAAGTAGCAGCTATTTACATAAGCCTCGCAGTGTGCAATATAGCTACGATATCCTGTTGTCTGTTGGAATTTCACTTTAGAACGATTGGTTTTGTTCTTCAAACAGTTAGCCTAGAAGAAGATACACTTGTAAGGCACATACATAAATACAAGTTCAATATGTGGTCTGATCAAATACATATAGCCTACCTTATACTTTGGATCAGAACAATGTTTAACGAGGGCTGTCCAGTCTTCATCTGTAATATATTCCACTGGAGATGTTTGGGAAATTTCATTGTTAGCCTTGCCTTCAAAGTGAGATTTTCTAAGGTGGTACCGATACTATCACAGAGAGCGATCGAAAAACATGAGTGCATGCTTGTTTAGTTGCATCATCTTCGGATCCAACTTGAACCTCATCTGCTGAAAAAGAATGTGAGTCTTATTAGGAGGAAGCTAGAAAGTATGGGACGAGCAAGACAATATTACTAATTGCGATGAATAACATTACTTTCGGATAAATGGTCAAGGAAGGTGTTAAACTGGTATTGTCTTTCTCATTCTGTCTTCGGATCCACGTTGGGAGGATAAGCGCATGACACCTAACGGCAACGGCTGCCTCTGATACTAATTTGGCTGACTCTGTAGCATCACGTGGCCTTTTTAAACCCGCCTCAAAATGGATCTCCATTCTTCCTCCTTTAGATTTTGTTAATCTGTCAAGCATTATCCCTGATGTCTGTTTCCGCTTGCGTCGTGGTGCTAGTTCAACAACGAATATGGAAAGTGTTAGTGTACATCAAACCGTGAGAGTACATATAAAGGAGCATGCAATCGCAACTTGACTCGGTCAGTACCGCCTTGGTGTTGATGCTCATGAGGTTCATCTGATCTTGCCAAGTCTGTTGTGTCGGCGAGTGCTTCGAAGTAGTGTTAGGTGTGAAGGCAGCTTGGGAATTGGCCGCCCGAGCAAACGAACGAGTAACTGGTTGAGATGTTTGATGCAGTTGAAGCGGATGTTGCAGCTGGTGGAGCAGTGATCTGTGTTTGTAGATTTAGCCGGTGGACTTGGACCTTCTATCGCACTATAAGTACCAGCAGAATCTCGACGACGGAACCTTTTCCGTTTCACCCGACGAGTAACAACACTCCCTACTATATTATTTTCCTTGCTATTTTTTGACTTTGCCATGTCAAGCTGTACCCACAACACAAAAGAATAAAATCACTCTTCAAAACTCATTGATGCATGATACGCATAAGCAATACTTTGATGTAAGACAACCATATGAGGATGGAATATGTAAGAAAACAGACGGCATGACATATTCACAGCTACGATGTGCAAACTAAGGTAGGATTTTCAAGAAAATAGAAGTAATGCAAGCTAGACACCATATGAAAGATGCAACCAATATTACTCGCCAAGTTAAAAGTGTCTTGTCATAAGTGGCAATTCAAAAATTAGAAGCAAGACAACGAGAAATCAATGCAAGATGCAACCACTATCAAACTGCCATGTTAAACGCGTCCCATTCATGAGTTATTGATGCGGATACACAACAGCAAAGACTTTGATGTAAGAACATGGTATGATAGATAGATGCAGCGTATTCTAGACACAGAAAGACATGTCATATGCACATGTATAACGATAAACTCAGCAGGTGCAATTTAATCAAAATAGAAGAAATACAAAGCTAGACAACATATGCAACATGAAACCAATTATCACATCACAACTTAGAGCAAGCACTGCGATGGTGGAGTCGGAGATGAACTCATCATGTAGACTTGGGACTTCAACTTCATTAGCGATAGCAGTGGCAAATCTAGAGAGTCTCTGTTTATGTCGGTGCGGAGTACCACCAACATCCCCTAACTTACTTTTTCCTTCCTATTTTCGATATTGCCTTATGAAGTCAAAACCACAAGAAGATGAATAAAATGAGCTCTGCATAACTGGTTGATGCATGATACAGACGAACACTACTTTGATGTAAGGCAAACCCAGGATAGGAGGATGGAATATATACAAAAAAAGACAACATTTCATAATCACACGTACGATAGGAGGATGGAATATGTATGGAAAAACAGTAAGCGGAAGGCATTTCAACAAAATTAGAAGAAATGAAAGCTAGGCACCATATGAACATGCAACCAATATCACTCTATCAGGTAAAAAGTGTCTCGTCGTAAGTGCCATTTCAAGAAATTAGAAGCAGTACAAGCTAGAAGACAATGCAAGATGAAACCTACATCACAGTCCCAAGTTAAATGTGTCTTATGGGTAAGTGGTCGTTGCAGGTATAAGTTGTAAGCTATGAGATGCAATTCTACATATTCAGAAGCAATACAAACTAGACATCATAGGGAAAACGCAACCACGTATAACAGTTCCAAGTAAGAGCAAGCACCTGTGATGGTGGAGAAGGGGAGATGTGCTCATCATGTACACGTATGTTCAAGAAACAGGAACATGTGTCATATTCACAGGCATTATGTGTAAAGTAAGCAGATGCAATTCAAGTTAGAAGCAATACAAGGTAGACATCATACGCAACATGCAACCACATATAATAGTGTCAAATTAGAGCAAGCACCTGTGATGGTGGAGTAGGGGAGATGTGCTCATCATCTACACAGCTACGTTGACTATCCAGCCTTGTGTTGTCTTGCGAATCTTGTTGGGAGGATGGCGGAGTAGAATCAGAGAGACCCCTGCTTGAGTTGTTCAAGGACCACCATCATCCACCGCCGGACTAATTTCCTTTAGCTGTAATGATTTTGCATTGTGAAGTCAAACCAATAAGAAAAAGGAATAAAATTCGCTCTTCGTAACTCATTCATGCATGATACTTGTGAACACTACTCGGATGAAAGGCAAACACATGATGCGAGGATGGAATATGTATGAAAAACAGGATGGTGTGACATATTCACACCTATGATGTGGTAACTAAGCGAAGGCATTTCAACAAATTAGAAGCACCGCAAGCTAGACACCATATGAAAATGCAACCAATATCACTCGCCAAGTTCAAACTGTATGTATGCTTTCAACAAATTAGAAGCAGTATATGCTAGAAATCATATGCAAGACACAACCAATATCAAAGTGGCGACTTAAAGGTGCCTTATCATAAGTGACTGATGCGGGATATGCTAGAATAGTAGTCTGATGTAGAAACAGGAACACATGTCATATTCACAAGCATTATGTGTAAACTAAGCAGATGCAATTCAACAAAGTTAGAAGCAATACAAGCTAGACATCATATGCAACATGCAACCACATATAATAGTGCCAAGTTAGAGCAAGCACCTGTGATGGTGGAGTAGGGGAGATGTGCTCATCATCTACACAACTACGTTGACTGTGTAGCCTTGCGTTGTCTTGCGAATCTTGTTGGGAGGATGGTGGAGTAGAATCTGTAGAGAACCTCCATTTCAGTTGCTCGGAAGGACCACAATCATCCAATGCCTTGCCAATTTCTTTCAGCTTTATTGATTTTGCATTATGAGGTCATACGGACCAGAAAAAGGAATATCATTCGCTCTTCATAACTCATTCATGCATGATACTTTTAATACTACTCTAATGAAAGGCAAAGTCATGATACGAGGATGGAATATGTACAAAAAATGGACGGCTTGACATATTCACACCTATGATGTGGTAACTAAGCGAAGGCACTTCAACAAATTAGAAACACCGCAAGACACCATATGGAAGGTGCAATCAATATCACTCGCCAAGTTAAAACTGTCTCGTCATAGGTGGCGTTCATCAAACTAGAAGCAATACATGCTAGAAATCATATTCAAGACGCAAACTAATATCACACTGCCAACTTAAAGGTGTCCAATCATAAGTGACTGATGCAGGATACACAAGAAGAGTAGTTTCATGTAAGAACATGGTGTGATAGACAGATATAGTATGTACCAAAAACAGGAAAGCGTGTCATATTCACATGTATCATGTGTAAGCTAAGCAAATGCAGTTTACACTAATTAGGAGCAATACGAGCTAGACACCATATGCAACATGCAACCAGATATCACACTGCCAAGTTAGAGCAAGTACCTTGGATGGTGGAGTAGGGGAGCGGAGACTTGGACCATGTAATGCACTATCAGTACAAGGAGAATCGGTACAGATGCTCCGTTTACGTTGCTGCAGAGGACCACCATCATCACCTTCCTTACACTTTTCCTTCCTCTTTCTTGATTTTGCCTTGTCAAGTCAAACCCACAAGAAAAAGGAATAAAATTTGCTCTTCGGAACTTATTGATGCATGATACTGACGAACACTACTTTTCATGTAAGGCAGCCGCATGATAGGAGGATGGAATATGTATGAAAAATAGGACGGCGTGACATATTGACATGTATGATGTATAAAGTGTAAACTAAGCACAAGGTGCTTGAACTTGTTAGAATCAATGCAAGCTAGAATCCATATGAAAGATGAAACCAATATCACTCTGCCAAATTCAAAGGGTACCCTAACAAATGTATTTGACCAAATTAGAAGCAATACATGGCAATAGGCTAGAAATAATATGCAATATGCAACGAATAAAGGTGACTCATCGTAAGTGATTGATGCAGGATACAGAAGAGAGGTAGTTTCATGTAAGAACAAGGTTAACACATAGATGTAGTGTGTACCAAAAATAGGAAGGCATGTCATATTCACAGGTATAGTGTGTAAACTAAGCAGATGCAATTTACCCTAATTAGAAGCATTACAAGGTAGACAACGTATGCAACATGCAACCACATATCACACTACGAAGTTGGAGCAAGCATCTGTGATGGTGGTGTAGGGGAAGTGTTGTCTTCAGGTACAGAGCAACATTCAATATCTTCATGTAGGCTTGTTGTTTCTTAAGAATCATGTGGAGAGGATGAAATTGCATTCTTTACAAGAGTATTGTGTCTCATATTAACCCACGCGCGTGACTGTCTCATCATAAGCGATAGACGCAGGATACACAAGAACAGTAGTTTAATGTAAGAACATGGTGTGATAGGTAGATGTAGTATGTACCAAAAACAGGAAGGCGTGTCATATTCACATGTATAATGTGTAAGCTAAGGAGATGCAATTTAACAAATTAGGAGCATTGATGAGGGATACACAAGAAAAGTAGTTTGATGTAAGAACATGGTTAATAGAAAGACGTAGTATGTACCAAAAACAGGAAGGCATGTCATATTCACAGTATAATGTGTTAACTAAGCGGATGCAATTTACCCTAATTAGAAGCATTACAAGGTAGACACCATATGCAACATGCAACCACATATCACACCGCCAAGTAAGAGCAAGCACCTGCGATGGTGGTGTGGGGGAATTGCGGTGATCAACTAGAGAGCTACGTTGACTATCTTCATTTAGCCTTGCTGTTTCTTGAGAATCATGTGGGGAGGATGACACTTCACTCTTTAAACGAGTAGGGCGTCTCACAATAACCCACCCGGGTGACTGTCTCATCATAAGTGATTGACGAGGGATACAAAATAGCATTAGTTTGATGTACGAACATGGTTAATAGACATATGTAGTATGTATCAAAAACAGGAAGGCATGTCATTATCAAAGGTATAATGTGTAAAGTAAACAGATGCAATTTAACCAAATTGGAAGCAATAAAAGCTAGACACCATAGCCAACATGCAACCACATTTGACAGCGCGAAGTTAAAGCAAGCACCTGGGATGGTTATGTGTGGCAATTGAGATCATCAACTGCAGAGCTACGTTTACTACCTCCAACTGCTGACACTTCACCCATTAGAGCGCTGAAACGCTTATTGCTTATCTTCGAATTACACTGGAGCGACTTCTGTCTTTTCTTTTCTGCATTCATCAACACCGCGTCGTAGTCTGAAATACCCATGCATAAAAAACAATAGTGTGAGTATGGGTGAAGTGTGTGCACAATTAGTACAAAGTAAAGGTAGCGATAGTAGGTCGGTGAGAAATAAATGACGGAGACATATGATAGCTCTACAACATGCATGGCACACTCAATTACTACAGGATTCTATGAAAATAACAATGATCGAAAGCAAATAGGTCAGTCCATTTTTTCTGCACCGTCCGATGTACAAAGAATGGGCAGATCACCTTCATCTACCTCCAGCCAGTCAGTGTTGACGATCTTCCTCGAAACGCCAGCGACCACCGGACCAGTATTCCTCCCCTGCCTGCGCCCTCCCCTCGACCTCACCGCACCGCCGTGCTTGGTACCGCCCCCCCGGCCATCCATTCAAGCACCGCCGACCTCCAAATCAGGCGCAAGCAGCTCCTGCACCCACACCCCTATGATAGACACCGATGTGTCGCTTCCCCGGGGAACAGGTGGACTAGGTGCTCCGCGCGCCTAAGAGGGTGCTGCTTCTTTTAATTGCGGTTCGACTAACCCTGAATTTAAAGCCAGGCGGGCTACTGACCTCTAGCAAAGGTGAAAAAGTAAAAGGGAGGAAACCTTGCGCATTTAGTATCACGAAGA
Source organism: Aegilops longissima (assembly GCA_021605205.1). Taxonomy (NCBI): domain Eukaryota; kingdom Viridiplantae; phylum Streptophyta; class Magnoliopsida; order Poales; family Poaceae; genus Aegilops; species Aegilops longissima. The sequence goes on from CM038679.1 coordinate 175,502,416, forward strand.
AGATGCAGTAAGAAGCGCTCAACTATTTTCTTTCGTGGGATGAATACGGTGTGAGTGGAGACATAAGATTTGCACGAATAAGGGGAGAGGAATACCTCTTTCTGCTGGCAGTGCTGTGTCCTCCTTCTGTTTTTCCGACGATCTTGTTGTTCGCCGAAAACTAGAAGTTGTGGAGGACGGTGCAGCCTTGGACGAACCCATGGCCAAGTTGTTGAGTGGGGTGCGGTGGCTGTCTGTCGGCGGCGGGGAAGCAGATCCGAGGCGGCGAACGACGGCGTAGCAGGAACAGCTCCGGTGCGGTGGACGGTTGCGACAGTGCAGCCGCAGCAGTGAGGCGCAGGACGGTGTGGTCGGAGTGGTTCTGGTACGGCGCACGTCGGCGTCGGCTTCGTGGAGGAAGCTCTGCCTCAGCTTCAGCTGCTATGTCCTTGAGGGCATTGCGGTTGCGGTTGCGTTGGACGACGACGTCGGGGTACCGGCTCCGGCGTGATGGAGGAGGGCGGCGGTGGATTGGCCGCTATGGGGTGGATGACGGAGGAGGCTGGGGTTTCGCGGCTGGTGGAGAAGGCGTTTTCGGGCCCACGGAGTATGAATGGGGAAACGGAGGGAGGCGGGGAACTAAGGGGGAACAATGTTTCAGTTTGAGACTCGCTTGTTTAAATTTGGGGAAAGTTATAAACTTTGCCCCCATCTAAAATTTCGGACATATTGCGGGTTGGGGGTAGGACAGTCATGTCAGGTGTCCCAAATGTGGGTGGGATAGATTTCGGCCGAGCACATGGGTGTTTAGGCTCCCACGGCGTATGAATGCTTCTCGGAGGCGGTTTAGACTGGCGTCTTGGTGAAGTTACAAACCTACCCAAGTTTAGACCTTTGGACATCAGGCCGATAGGCTACACGGGCCAGAGTCAGGACAGTAATTTCATACCACCAAAACATTAGTCTCACGCGGTTTCGGGTGACCAGAGGCCTATTTGGCGCTTCGTTCAATATTCGGGAGCAGAAGCATTAACGTTTTAGGTTCTCTTGAATTGAACTTTCAGGATTTGTCAAACTTCACAAATCTTTACTCTTGAAAATCCTAAAGCTACGATTATTTTGGAATGGAGGGGGTACATTTTAATATACATTGTACACGAGTATATATTAAAAAATAGGCAACTTACCTCAGTTCATGCATGGTTCCAGGTATAATCTCCTTGGTTGCAAAAAAAAGTCAGGTATGCATATGAATATATATATAGCATGTTCAAACCCACAAAAAAGATTGATGCCCCCTTTTACATCTCATTTACAAATGCCATTATCTCGGGTTCAAATAGATGAATGCACTTCTTATGAATTGGAATCTTCCAAACCCCCTTTATGTTGAATTTGACATGTATTTTATTTCGTAGCTAGCAATTTGGAATGTATCCATGCAAGTGACAAATGTATAAAGTGCTTCACACTAACAACATGGAGTGCACTAATTAATGTTTATATATGAATTGCAAAAGCATCCATTGGCTGTATTTCAAACCGCTCTCACTCTATGGATCGATAATATGAACTAAACACATGGACATGCTAGAATTCAATAGAGTATGGGTGTCTGATAGACCGATTTTCGTCCATACGCAATTTTGCAAATTCATAATCTCATCCAAAAATAATAATGCCATTTATATTTTAATTTAATGCGTAGAACCGCCTTTTACACGTAGATGCACTATGGGTCGCCCCGTTCTCACAAACGCGTTATATATCTCTCTATCTAACGCATAAGTGCACACACTTTATATGCCTCGGCATTTCTCTTTCACACATGCTCACAATCTCTCTCGTGGTGTCGGGTGTCTCATGCACATGCTCTCTCTTTCTCTCTCTCTCTCTTTCTGACTACTATGTACCACTCTTTTCACTAATCTCAGTTGGAAAACACTATTTCTCTCACATGCATATATACACATGCACGGTATCTACTAGCCCTCTATACGCACATATATGTGCCTACGTCTCTCCCGCACGCACGTTATCTTTAGGCCTCTCTCGCACACATTGCCCCCCCACCGACACACCTCTCTAATAGTAGTTGGCAGATATGATTTCATCATATCATTCGGTAGGATATTCCTGGTTGTTAGGCTGGATGGTAATACGAGGCAAAGTTTTACCCTAGTACGGATCGGACCCTTGCAGTTGAAGAAAGAGCCTACTCCTGGTACTGTATATTAGTGATAGGGGTGTGTACAAAGTACACGTGAATACCAGGCATTGTGCGTGTGTGTATACTATCGACGAACTAGCCCCCAAGATTGTATAACGTACTAAGGGCCTAGGGTTACAAATCATATATAGTCGGCTTATCACCAGTGGGGATAGAGTCCTCCGTGACTCTGGTAGCTTCGTGTTGTACGCCGAGTCCTCCACATGGGTCTCCGTATAACACGTATTCCTAAGTGAAGAACTACTTGCAGCGGAATAAGTACTCAGAAGTAAACATAAGAGAATGCGGGCATGGTCATCATGATGAAATGAAGACAATCAAAGAGTACAAAAAGCATAAACACAGGATAACACAAGATGAAGGCAAACAGACTGAACAAATTGAACGTAGGAAATTGAGAAAGTCTTCAGTCAAAGTCTTCAAACACAGATATGAATGAACACTCAAAACAGTAATGAGGAAATGAAAGGGTTGAGGAAATAGAACCAGTTAGGTTGGTGAAGACAATGATTTGGTAGACCAGTTCCAACTGCTGTCTCAGTTGTACGTCTGGTTGGAGCGGCTGAGTATTTAAACTCGAGGACACACAGTCCCGGACACCCAGTCGCTGAGCACGCAGCTCAGGACACCAAGTCCTCACCATATTCTCCTTGAACTAAGGTCACACAGACCTCGTCCAATCACTCGCGGTAAGTCTTGAGGCGACTTCCAAACCTTCACAGACTTGGTCACTCGGCGATCCACAATTCCTCTTGGATGCTCTAGACCATGACGCCTAACCGTCCGGAAGAAGGACAGTCTTCAAAGGTAACAAGCGTCGGATCCACGCAGGATCAATCTCTTCAGTGATGCTCAATCACTTTGGGTTTGTGGGGGTTTGGTTTTTGGGTTTTCCCTCACTCGATGATTTTCGCTCAAAGTCCTCGGAGGATGGGTTGCTCTCAAATGACAAGTGTCAAGTTTCTCTCGGAGCAGCCAACCAGCTAGTGGTTGTAGGGGCGGCTATTTATAGCCTAGGGAGCAGCCCGACATGATAAGACATAAATGCCCTTCAATGATATGACCGTTAGGTGGATAAGATATTTTGGGACAGTGGCGCAAGAGACAAGAACGGTCGGAAATTTGATTCTCAAATTCCACGGGGCTATCATGTTCCTCATCGTAGGCAATCCAGACCGGCGAATTCCTAACTCCTCGGTCGAAACAAATTCCTCAACACTGTAAGAACTTCGTCTCTGCCTTTGAAGAAATTCATCGAAATGTATGAGATTTCCAAAGGCTTCACTCAAGGGATTGGTAGGTGTAGGATTTTGAGTTGAGCATCAGATGGAAATTTTTCCTTAGTATTTCCTCGACCCCCTTTAACAGTAACGTGTTTCCTATGACTCAAGAAAGCGAAAACGAAACTACGAAAACAAAAGTTTTCACGCTTCATGTTCGTCAAATGAATACCAAGTCTTCAAGGTCACACCAATTTCTTCACTTTCAAAGTCTTCAGAATACAAAGTCTTGAGTCGAAGAAGTTCATTTTTAGGGGTCGACTTTCTCTGTAAATATCAAACTCCTCATAGACTTATAGACCTGTGTACACTCATAAACACATTAGTCCCTTAACCCATAAGTCTTCAATACACCAAAATCACTAAGGGGCACTAGATGCACTTACAATCTCCCCCTTTTTGGTGATTGATGACAATATAGGTTAAGTTTTCAACGGGGATAAACATATGAAGTGTAACTACTGATATTGAGGAATTTGATTGCAAGATATAGAATAACTCCGCCTGAAGATGTGCATAGTGAGGAATTTGCTTTTGAGGCAATGCACATTTGAAGAGTTGAATCATGGAGATCTCCCCCTATATCTTGTAATTCATACACGCATTTGACATATAATATGAAGAATTTGAAAATGCATGATGAAATATGGTGCTTGATGAAATTCAGCATGCGTGCGATAACATTAATGAGGAACAAGCATGCAAAATAATGCATCAAGAGTATCAGTGCATCAAAAGTATCAGAGCACCATCGGTTTTAAGATTACAACTCGATCCAATAAAAGTTTCAGAAGAACGAGAGTTGTAACTTAACAAAAAATTGCCCATATAATAGACCCGCTTGAAGACTAACTCACATTTCTCCCCCTTTGTCATCAAATGACCAAAAGGATCGAAACTGAGGACTAACGCCCCTGAAGAATTTCAAGTTGATGAAGGAGCGCCAGTGTTGTTGGGGTCGGTTGTCGTAGTAGGGCTTGCCGCAGTGTCGTCCAAGTCTTCATTTTCATCAGTGTCTCGCGATGAAGAATAGGAGCTGGCCACCAAGGAAGGAACTTTGACCTTCTTGTATTTCTTCGGAGGAGGTGCAGACCAGTCAAATTCTTCCTTGAGACCCATTGTCTTCAGCTTCTTCCGCTGAGACATTAGAAAGAATAGCCAAGGTGCGTTTGAAGGTTTCATGGAGGTAGTAGTGGTTTTTCTTCACTACATTGTGTGTAGAGGTCATGTTGTGAAGAATTGAACCAAACTGACGCTTGACCCATTTATGATTGCGATCAACCTTCTGATGAAGACTGAGGAGTAACTCACGATCACCATCACCACAGGTGCTGTGGCTTGAGGACTTTGCTTGGCCGAGGTATTGGCGGCAGAGTCATGTGTGGCAGAGTCATCATTGGTGGAGTAGGATGCAGCTTTGCGAAACTGACCATCCAATGGACGAGTGCCTTCATCGATCACAGCAGTAGCCTTGCCCTTGTCATCAGCTAAGGTAAATGTCCGTTTGAGGACTTCAATCGGGGTCAAGTAGCTGCAGTGGTTCAAAGTATCAGCCTTGTAATTGAGTGAAGACCTTGTCCTGATGAATCTCATAATCCAAGGTGCATATGGCTTCAGCTCAAAAGGTGACATAGCAATGTTTGCCAGAGTCCTCATGAAGAAATCATGGAAGTTGACGGGAATGCCATGAATGATATTGAAAAGCATATTATTCATGATGCCAACGACTTCTTCATCATTTGAGTCGTGGCCTTTGATAGGACTCATTGTCTTCGTCAAAATCCGATAGACAGTCCGAGGCACATACAATAATTCCTTGACGAGGAATTTAGTTCTTGGGGCCTGCCCTGGCTTCAAAGGCTTCATCAGCACTTGCATATAGTGATTTGAAAGCTCAGGTTCGTTGTAGATACAACGAGCACCATCAAGTGGAGGACAGAGTGGTAGGGCACGAAGCAATTCATTCTGTCGGTGCCTTGTAGTGAGTGTTTTCGGACATCCAGCCTAACACCCATGAGTTCACATCTTCGCCTCCGTGATGTGCAGCGTCGCATAGAATTGAAGAATGAGTTCTTCATTCCAATCACGATATCGCAGCATAAATTCAAAGTCCTGCATCGTGAAGAACACCGAGGACTGGCTCAAGCCCGGCAGAGATTCCATGTCCACATGAGGAATATGTGCATGATCGAAGACTTTGTCTTTGTTGAACAGCACTGAGGAGTAGAAATTGGCTTGACTGGCAGTCCAGAAACGCCTCTTCCTTATGCGAGCAGAATCATATGGATTGTAATCAGTGAAGAATACGTGCTCGCCGAAGAAATCTTCAGCCTTGAACTTTTGCTTTGTTGAGAAGGGATTCTTTGGCTTTGGTAGTGGAGTGTCAGTGAGTTGCATCACGACATCTGGAATCACAATCTCAGGTTCTTCAGGCTGAGGAATTTCTGGTTCCTCTACATGTGCGATCGAGGATCAGCGATGAGCAGTTCATCAAGACTAGTGGCTGGAATTTCTTCATGTCTGATGAAGTGGGATGAGTTTCTTGAGCCCATTTGAACTATTGGAGCAGGGACCGAGGAATCTGTTGGATTGGGGTGAAGAGTGGAGAATTTGGATCTTGACTTTCCCAAAAGTCATCGCTCATCACCGGCGTTGTGCTTCCAATATCCACATCTTCTTCAATTTCCTCAACACCGCCTCTTCACTGTGAACCGAGGCATAGGCGAGAAATGATTGGGGTTGAAGGATAGCTTCCACTTCAATTTCTTCATCAATCTGCTCGACGGGCGAAGCAGTAATGATCTTCTTCATCAAATCCGCTTGGGATATCATAATCTTCACCAAAAGGAACAAGGTCCTTTGATGGCATGGAGGAAATTGGAACAGCATCAATAGGATTTTCAAATGAGCTGGTCATTGTCTTCATCTTCTTGGGCTGAAGAATTTGAAGCGAGATGCTTTCCTTTTCTTCACCGCAGCTCGTTCGCAGCCTTGGTCTTCTTCACATCGATGCGATGGAAGGATTGGTGTTGGTGTAGGCGCAGGAGGAGCCGAGGAATCTGGTTGAATTTCCTCAGCGCAATCGATGCAGATTGCCTGACTTCTTCAGCTTTCTTCAGCGCACCACTAGTGGATGCCACGCAATTTCTTCGCCGGCTGGAATGGAGTCATCAGCCCTCGAACTAGCATTGTCTTCAAAGAGCCTGAACTTCATCGGTGGTCTTGGCATGTTCTTCGATCGGCTGAGCCGAGGCTCCACTGAGGAATTTCTTGTTGCATTGGGGCTACAACATTGGTGAACTTCTTCGTCAAAGTTGATTTAATCTGACTTTGGCTCCTTGCCAATCAACATAATAGGAGTCAAATTTGTCGTTGAGGGCTTTGATGTCACCGCATCTTGATAAGTTCTTCATTTGTCATCTTGACAACATTTTTCTTCAACAGCTTTCTCTTTTACATCTGCGATTTCTTGATCTCTCGGCCATATCAAATTTCCATTTCTCCTCTTGGATGAAATGAGTCAGATGTGACTTTGGCTAGGTGTCAACTTGAAGTCGCATAGGAGTGTTTGGGTCCTTGTGCGAGATCAATGTAGTCTAGGATCGCTCTTGATCCAACAAAGCAACACACAGTGTGCCTTTGGCTCTAGCGGCCCTTTCTTGGCGGTCTCGATGATTTCCATAAGTTCATCATCATCAGCCTCATCATCTTCAGGTGGCTCTTGGAAGGCGACCTGTTTCTTCTTGGGGCCTTAGTCTTCAGCAGAGTCGGGCCAGATGAAGAATTTGGTGCAGCTGAGGAACTTGCTGAAACACCAGAGGCAATGGAGATGCCTGCAGTCCTTTGGCACGTGGCGGATGCACAGTCTTGAGGACTTTGTCGGAACTGCTGAGGACTTGGGAGGAGCTGCTGAGGACTTTGTAGGAGCTGAGGATTTGGGAGGAGCTGGAGCAGCATGAGGAATTGGCCGTGAGGGCACAGCTGAGGAACTTGGCTGTGAGGGCACTGTTGGTGAAGCACTTGGCTTGTGTGCGGGCTTCTTTGCCATAGATTTTCCTTGCTTGACAGAGGCCTCAGCGGCAGCAGCAGTAGCAGAGTCCTCATTAAATTTCCTCACTGCCTCGTTGGCTTGTCTTGCTAATTTGGCTTGGTGCTTGGCACATTCTTCAGGAAAGTCCTCACCACGCTTGATGCTGGTGGGTTCAGCTTCCTGACCAGGTGCCAATGGAGCTCTTGGGCATGGAGGATTGAGAGCAAATTTCTTCATGTACTTTGGAGTAACATATCTGTACTCCCTCCATTCCCTTGCCCATCTCCGTTCAATCCTTTGAATGCGCACCTTGCGCTGATTTTTGTTCTCTTTGCCGAACTCGGCTTCATCAGGTGTGCAATAGTCAGCATATATTTCCTCAGGAATCTCAAACGCAGTCATGACCTCGAGCCTCTTTCCTCCTTTCTCGTGGCTTCTTTCCTTCGCCATATTCTTCACCGAGGAATTTGAACAATCGAATTCTCGAAGAAGTATGCAACTTTTCTTCGAGGAACGCTGCAAATGAGTTAAGTTGATGAGAACCTAGTGATTCAGCGGCGGACATGAGTACCTGTGAACAGAGTATAGTTGCGAGGAATTTGGAGAGGTCATATGCGTTCTCAGAAGATTTTTCAAAAAGAACTAGTTTGAGGAATTTGACCAGATGAGCCTTGAAGAATTTCACTAAGCGATCTTTGTCTTGGGTTCCAGAGTTGTATAGATCGAGGATCCACACAATTGAGGAATCTTGAAGAAAAATCATTGCTTAGAGAAACGAATCAAGAGCATATTTTGTTTGAGGTGTTCATATGTGTGAAGATTTGAGGAATCTTGAAGATTTGAAGAATAAACACCTTTGAAGATTTTCAGGAATGTTTGAGAATCAAAGCGAGTAATAAAAGTAACTTTTAATTACCCGAACTGAAGAACACGACGAACTGAGAAGAACATATGGGAAGTTCGTCAGGTTAGATCTTCCATGCCCTAACTTGGCGGAGGAAGACAGCTATGGTGGCGGCGAAGTGAAGATTTCCGCGGTCGGCGCGAGTATGTCGGCGACGAGGTCGAGGCAGTGAAGCTCTTCCTCACCGGCGACGATGGAGTAGCGGCGGCGCTAGGGTTTGAGATGCTCGAGCGAGAGAGAGCGGTCGAGCGGAGTAAAGGAAGTGAGGAAGGGGAGAGGGGGTATATATAGCCACGGTGAAAAACTGTTCGCCCGAAGATTCTGGACGAACGTGCCTGACCCTTCTCATTAAACTGACATGTGTCACCCACGTACTGAGAAGTGGAGATTGTGTTAGATCGTGGGTGAATAGATAAATCTATCGTGGGATGCGGAACGGTTTGAGCGGCAAAAACGAAAGTTTGGATAAGATCAGTTTTAAAGTTTCGTTCGCAATTTCTTCAAATGACAAGGACACAAAGAAGATTTTGAGCGAGTTTCAAATAGAACGCACATGAAGAATTTGTGAATAGATTGGGTTGAGTATAGCATAGAGGGGAAAGGGTCCGATCACATTCACTTAGCAGAAAAAACGACTTGAAGAAATAGCCATAAGTGAATGCTGTAGAGGACATAAACCCATATATATATATATATAGCCAATGAAGAAAAACGACGGAAACAGTGAAGATTTTGCAAAGTTGAAGAATTTGAAAAACTGAAGAATTTCAAAAACTGAGGAAAAACTCAAATTGAAGATTTTCAACTTTGGTGGTGGCGTGACCCATCGTATAAGAATGATGATTTCAGACACCGCGTTCAATTGTCGTAGGGTTCTGAGAATCAAATTCTTCATTAATTTTTTCACACTTAGAGTGTTATTCTTCATTGATTGAAGAAAAACATTTCTTCATGTGTTGCACATCTAAGTCATCAATTTTGCATATGTGTCAGGATGTGTGTCCTTTTCAAAGAACATTCGAAGATTCTAAGATATTTAGCTCACACCGCAACTTGCTAAATATCTTCTCATCCAAGGGCTTTGTGAAGATATCGGCTAGTTGTTCTTCAGTCTTCACATGCTCGATGGAGATGTCACCCTTCAACACATGCTCACGAAGAAAATGATGACGAATCTGAATGTGCTTTGTCTTCGAGTGCTGAACTGGGTTGTGAGCAATCTTGATGGAACTCTCATTGCCAAAGTAGAGAGGCACATTCTTCACGTTGATGTCGTAGTCCTTGAGAGTTTGCTTCATCCACAGCAATTGAGCACAACAAGAGCCAGCAGCAATGTATTCAGCTTCCGCAGTAGACAGTGATACGCAGTTCTGTTTCTTCGAGGACCAACAGACCAAAGATCGTCCGAGGAAATGACAAGTACTAGATGTTGATTTGCGGTCCACACGATCACCAACATAGTCAGAGTTAGAATATCCAATGAGATCAAAAGTAGAACCCTTGGGGTAACATAATCCTAGTGTTGGTGTGTGAGCTAGATATCGAAGAATATGCTTCACAGCCTTATGGTGTGATTCCTTCGGTGTAGCTTGAAATCGGGCACACATGCAAACACTAAGCATTATATCTGGCCTAGATGCACATAAGTATAATAAAGAACCAATCATGGAGCGGTATACCTTGTGATCAAGTCAATACCATTTTCATCGATTGCATAGATGGCCATTTGTGGGCATAGGAATTTTGACGCCTTTGCAATCTTGCATGCCAATTTCTTGAGGACATCTTTGAGGTATTTTTCCGAGATATGAATATGCCATTGTGTTGTTGATTTTTTAAGACCTAAGAAGAATTTCAACTCTCCCATCATAGACATTTGATATTCTTCACTCATCATGTAGGCAAATTCATCACTATAACGTTGGTCAGTACAGCCAAAGATAATATCATCAACATATATTTGACACACAAACAGTTCACCATCATATGATTTAATAAAGAGAGTAGGGTCGAGTGAACCGGGTGTGAAGCCATTCTTCACGAAGAATTCCTTCAATGTATCATACCACGCCCGTGGGGCCTGTTTGAGACCATAGAGGGCCTTGTTGAGTCTGAAGACATTGTCGGGATTCTTTGGATCTTCAAAACCTGGGGGTTGAGCAACATATACTTCTTCCTCAAGCTTACCATTGAGGAATGCACTTTTCACATCCATTTGATATAAAGTGATATTATGATGGTTAGCATAAGGAAGTAGTATGCGAATAGCCTAAAGTCTAGCAACAGGTGCAAAAGTTTCATTGAAATCAATTCCTTCAACCTGTGTGTAGCCTTGAGCTACAAGTCGTGCCTTATTCCTTACCACAAGGCCATTTTCATCTTGCTTGTTGCGGTAGATCCAATTTGTGCCAATGATATTACGATTGCGAGGATATGGACATTTGACCAGTTCCCAGACATTGTTGAGCTCGAACTGATGTAATTCTTCTTGCATGGCCTGAATCCACTCAGGCTCCAGAAATGCTTCATCTACCTTAGTGGGCTCTGAGATAGAGACAAAAGCATAGTGCCCACAAAAGTTAGATAAATGTGAAGCTTTTGAGCGTGTGAGAGGACCTGGCGCTTCAATGTCATCGATGATCTTGTCAACTTGCACTTCTTTTGCAACGCGAGGATGAGCTGGTTGTCGTCGAGGAATTTGATCAGCATTTTCTTCACACCATTGTCTTCGCATTGTCTTCAGTGCATCACTCGGCGTTCTTCGCGACAGAATGAATTCTTCAGCAGATTCTTGATGGGAATGACATCCTCGGTTGCCTTGAACTTGATAGATTCCTCGGGAGCTGGTTCATCTAACACGAAGGTAGGTGCTCTCTTTGCGAGCCATTAGTTTCATCGAACCGCACATCTACAGTATCAACAATCTTGTGAAGAGCGATGTTGAAGACTCAGTAGGTGTGCGAGTCCTTTCCGTAACCAAGCATAAAACCTTCATGTGCTTTCGGTGCAAATTTAGAATTGTGATGAGGATCTCTAATCCAGCATTTAGCACCGAAGACTTTGAAATAACTCACATTGGGTTTCTTGTCAGTGAGGAGTTCATAGGCAGTCTTCTTGAAGAATTTGTGAAGATATACTCTGTTGATGATGTGGCACGCGGTATCAATTGATCAATCCAAAAACGACTAGGCGTTTTGTATTCATCAAGCATAGTGCGAGCCATCTCAACAAGAGTTCTGTTCTTGCGCTCCACGATGCCATTTTGCTGAGGTGTATAGGGAGCAGATAACACATGAGTAATACCAAGTTCATCAAGATAGGCATCAAGACCAGAATTCTTGAACTCAGTTCCATTGTCACTCCTGATGTGTCTGATCTTCACACCAAAGTTAGTTGAAGCCCTCGAGGAAAATTGTTTGAAGACTTCCTGCACTTCATTTTTGTAAGTTACAATGTGTACCCATGTGTAACGAGAGTAATCATTAACAATAACAAAGCCATATAAAGATGCATCATTAGTGACTGCTGAGTAATGATTAGGACCAAAGAGGTCCATGTGAAGCAATTCGAATGGACGAGTAGTGGTCATGATAGTCTTCGCTGGATGCTTGGCCTTTGATCATTTTTCCAGCTTCACAGGCTCCACACAAGTGATCCTTGAGGAATTTGACATTTTCAATGCCAATGACATGCTTCTTCTTCGCAAGCGTGTGCAAATTCCTCATGCCTGCGTGACCAAGTCGCCGATGCCATAGCCAGCCTTCTAAAGCTTTTGCAAGTAGACACACGGCTGGTTGTGGTCCTGTAGAGAAATCAACATTATAAAAGTCTCCTCTCCTAAAGCCTTCGAAGACTTTGGAATTGTCAGCTTCCATGATCACAACACAACGATACTTGCCAAAGACAACAACCATATCAAGATCACAAAGCATTGAGACTGACATGAGGTTGTATCCTAAGGACACAACAAGCATGACTTTGTCCATGTGTATGTCCTTAGAGATCGCAACCTTACCAAGACCCAATACCTGACTTTTGCCTTTGTCAGCAAAGATGATATGCTTCAGATGTGACGGTGATAAGGGAGTATCCATCAATAGATTCTTGTCACCAGTCATGTGATTGGTACATCCACTATCGAGGACCCACTCATTGGCTTTGGGTTGATCATCCTGCAGATGAATTAGTGCAACTTCGATCTCATATACTTCATCAGTGAAGAATATGATATTAATTTCATCAGATGAATTTCATCAGGCAGTATGACAGATAAGAAGTATGAGGACGTGTGAAATGAAAGTTCATTTCTTCATGATTAGCTGCGTCCTTTTCAGCACTTTTGTCGGGCCCCAAGAAATTCTTGAGACGTTTAAAGCACGTCCGGAGACCTGACCCTGCAGAAGAGGTTAGTTCTTTTCTTCACCACCCACATCTGAAGGGGTGTCAAAGAGTTCATCACTCTGCGAGCACCATATGAGAATGGTGGCATAGAGGCCAATCCATTTCGTTTCACATAAGAGGGGTTAGAGTAAGCATATGAATAAGCAGAGAAATTCTTCGAGGACTTACGAACATATTGGTTTGAAGAATAATGCACATATTCATAGCCCTTAGCTCTAACCTGCGAAACAGAGTTGTTAGCACGATGATAATCATATGAGGACTTTGATCCTTTTGATGAATTTGATCCATGTGAGGAATTTGGTCCGTATGAGGACTTGGATCCATATGAAGAATTTGGTCCATATGAAGAGTTTGATCTGGAGTTCCTATTCTTCACGGTGGTGTCATGAGGACATTCACTGAAGACTTTCAAGGCACTTCTTGGGAACCCAGATTTTCTTCATAGGAGAACCGTTCTGCGAGTTAGTGCCAACATATCTAGCAAATACTTCACCATTCTGATTTTTGAACAGTTTATAGTTGGAGTCAAATGACTCATCAGAAGAATGAGGAGATTCGCATGTAAAGCCAGATAAGTTAGATGGATCAATGGAGGTCCCTTTGCAGCAACCCATGAGGTTTTGGGATCTGCTCAAAGCTTCCAATATGTTCCATCAGCATTGAGTTTCCTTTCAAAGGCAATACCCTTTTCCTAGGGTTCTGTTGAGGATCTCCTTTTAAGCACATCACAAAGAGTCGATGCCCTTTGAGGCTTTTGTACATGCCTGTCATGTACAATTCCTTCAACCCTGCATCGTCGGTGATACTAGCAATGTCCTCGGATGAGGAATTAGTGATAGCAGAGGCAGGTGAAGAATTTGTAACAGTTGAAGCATTTGAACATTCTGGTGAAGAATTAGCGATTCACGTTCAATGCACTTTAAGCATGGAGGAACAAATTCTTCACGAGAAGCGCTGATTTGTTGAGCAAGTAATGAATCGCGCCTTCAAGATCTTCATAACTCACTCTTAGCTTCTCAAGATCTTGCTTTCTTTGAAGAAATTCATAAGAAAGTTTCTCATGATCGACAAGAAATTGTTATGATGACCTTGAAGGCTGTCAAACCTAGATCAAGTCTCTGAAGATTTTCGATCGAGGGCTTTAGTGCGATCCATTTCTTCACCTAACATATCATCACTTTTATCTAGCATGTTTTGAACCTTTTCCAAGGCCGTTTGTTGTTTAGTGGCAATGCAAACAAGTTTGGTATAACTAGGTTCAATATCATCATCAGATCCATCATCATCAGATTCATAGTCACTAAACTCAGATGAGGAACATTCGGTTACCTCGTCACCCTTTTCCATGAGACATGATGCAGAAGATGATGAATCTGGTTCGAAAGTCATCGTTTTGAGAGATCCTTGAAGTCCTAAAACCAAGGATCATGACAGGTTCGATGACCTTCATAGACGTTGGAGATTCGGTCCCAGATAAGCTTCGCATTGCAAAGATGCATAATGCGCTTGAAATCATCTCTAGATAGGCAGGAACAGATGATATCCTTCGCCATGATGTCAAGTCGAGTGTACTTGCGAATATCATCTCCGTTCGCCGTCTTGCATAGATCAGTAAGACCAATTTCAGTGACGGTCCACAGCTCGCTGTCCATTGCCATGAGGCGCTTCCTCATCATGGCCTTCCACTTGGGATAATCATGACCGTCAAAGATAGGGCATGTCACTTTCTTCATACCTGCGGTCGACATAACTAAAATTCCAGGTGGTTAAACCAAAATCACACAGAACAAGGGAGTACCTTGCTCTGATACCAATTGAAAGTGCGTCATATCGACTAAATGGGGTTAATAGGCGATTTTTATGAATTCTTCAATGAGGAATTTGCCGGTGAGGAAATTCCTAAGTGAAGAACTACTTGCAGCGGAATAAGTACTCAGAAGTAAACATAAGAGAATGCGGGCATGGTCATCATGATGAAATGAAGAAAATCAAAGAGTACAGAAAGCGTAAACACAGGATAACACAAGATGAAGACAAACAGACTGAAGAAATTGAACTGAGGAAATTGAGAAAGTCTTCAGTCAAAGTCTTCAAACACAGATATGAATGAACACTCAAAACAGTAATGAGGAAATGAAAGGGTTGAGGAAATAGAACTAGTTAGGTTGGTGAAGACAATGATTTGGTAGACCAGTTCCAACTGCTGTCTCGGTTATGCGTCTGGTTGGAGCGGCTGAGTATTTAAACTCGAGGACACACAGTCCGGACACCCGATCGCTGAGCACGCAGCTCGGATACCAAGTCCTCACCGTATTCTCCTTGAACTAAGGTCACACAGACCTCATCCAATCACTTTCGTGGTAAGTCTTGAGCGACTTCCAAACCTTCATAGACTTGGTCACTCGGCGATCCACAATTCCTCTTGGATGCTCTAGACCATGACGCCTAACCGTCCGGAAGAAGCACATTCTTCAAAGGTAACAAGCGTCGGATCCACGCAGGATCAATCTCTTCAGTGATGCTCAATCACATTGGATTTATAGCCTAGGGAGCAGCCCGACATGATAAGACATAAATGCCCTTCAATGATATGACCGTTAGGTGGATAAGATATTTTGGGACAGCTGGCGCAAGAAGACAAGAACGGTCGGAAATTTGATTCTCAAATTCCTCAGGCCTATCATGTTCCTCACTGTGTAGGCAATCCGATTTGGCGAATTCCTAACTCCTCGGTCGTAACAAATTCCTCGTGACCGAAGAACTTCGTCTCTATCACTGAAGAATTTGACTGAGCTATATGAGATTTCCAAAGGCTTCACTCGAAGGGATTGGTAGGTGTAGGATTTTGAGTTGAGCATCACATGGAAATTTTTGCTTAGTATTTCCTCGACCCCCTTTAACAGTATGGTGTTTCCTATGACTCAACAAAGAGAAAACGAAACTACGAAAACAAAAGTCTTCACGCTTCATGTTCCTCAAATGAATACCAAGTCTTCAAGGTCACACCAATTTCTTCACTTTCAAACTCTTCAGAAAGTCTTCAGAATACAAAGTCTTCAGTCGAAGAACTTCATTTTTAGGGGTCGACTTTCTCTATAAATATCAAACTCCTCATAGACTTATAGACGTGTGTACACTCATAAACACATTAGTCCCTTAACCCATAAGTCTTCAATACACCAAAATCACTAAGGGGCACAAGATGCACTTACAGGCGCAGGATGGAACCGACCCATGAGTCTTCATGTTGACCCACCACAACTAAAAATGATGTGCCCACCACACCACACACGCAATCGGCCACTAAGAAAATAAGCATATACAATAGTACAATGGTATCTAGCACACGGTACATCTCCATATTTTGTTGATGACACTGACGGACTATGCATTTGATGCGTGCTCCGTATTTTGTTGACGACACTTAAGGTCATTGTATTTGAAGTGAAAGCACGGTATGGTCACTAGACTTCAGAATAAGCTCATCACGGTCACCACATACATTTTGTCGTGCTAACCAACATGTGGTTGGATGGTTAGAGGATAGTGGTTTCTCGAACCCACCAAGGTTAAAGTATCGGTGCTCGCATTTATCTTTTGTGAATTTCTGTATTTTCCGGCGATGTACATTCAGTGGGAGGAGACGTTCCGGAGATGTATGTAGATGAAAAAGTCAGTCGACTGACGTGTAGCCTCACCCCGCACATACACATGCACGCACGCAAGACACGCACGCATGTAGGCATGCAACACTGACACGTACACATAATGTACACACGCACGCATGCTGGCGTGCAACACTGACACGTACACATGCACTCACGAACACACGCACGTACGCACCCATGCATGCAACATTGAAACGCACCCTTGCACGCACGCAACACTCGCACGCCTGCATGCACACATCACACGACGCAAGACACACGCTCAACCTATACGTGCATGCACCCTTTGTTAAGGACATGGATTGTTACGGGTATTAATCAATCTTATCTGTGATAAGCAGAACATTGATGTTTGCATCGGTCTTTATGAATCACAACATATCAAACGGGCTATCAACATAGTAGGCTTAACTACATGAAAAAGATGACGTAACACTAAATGAACAATCATCGGTTTATGAAATGCCCGCTTCTGACTGCCCTGGCCCACAAAAGGTTCCTCTACTGTGCGCTGCCTACGTTGGGTCACTGACATGCAGGCCATGCACCCAAAGAGCCCACACGTCAGTGGAAGAACGACGTTGTTTCCTACGTCAGAGGCGAGGGCACCACTCGCGGCACGCCCGGCTGAACACGCCTCCATGCCGCATTCAAACGCCTCCATGAAACCCGCCCGTGTGGAAGCTGAGAAACCCACTCTGGACACACGTCCGTTCATGACCGGGCCGGCGTTAAACGCAACGTCGGCTGAGCTCCTCCCGTATGCCATCTATTTAATCTCCTATTTAAACGAGGCCAGACGTTGGCCAAGAATCGCACACCTCCGCCGCTCCCCTATCTCCTCCACCATTTTGTCCACTCTTACAATGCCTTATGAAGAGTAGTTATTCCGCATCGAAGCCGGCTGGGTAGCCCGCCGTATATGAGCTATGCAGCTCGCTGATCCACCTCCCTCCCCTCGCCCGACGGAGCCAGTTGCCGCCCCAAGCCGGCGCGCGGTTCAGCAACTCGCCGCTCCAGGCCAGCTCGATGAGGAGTGGCGCACGGGGGTCGTTGCTACCGTCCACGCCGCCGCCTCGTACGGCGTCTCCCGTTTCTGTGGCTGAGACTCCCATGCCCGCGGCCGCGCCATGCAATCAGCGACAGAAGCCGGGTGCGCGGAGAGTGATGAGTCGGTGGCCCACGCCTCCGCGTCCGCCGCCATCATCGAGGAGAAGTAGAACACGGGAGGACGCCACCGCTTGGGTCCCATGAAGGCCACCACGGAGGTGACGCCGGCGTACACATCAGGTGTCTTGCCGGATCCTTTTGTTGCGAGGACCTTCGTCGACCCTGCATGGGCTCCATGGAAGAGGTCAATGTTAGGATGAACTCGAGCCGGTGCCGGCCATGGCGAAGTAGTGGCCGGTGATGAACTCGAACCGGTGCCGGCCACCATCATCTTCGGCACCAGCCAATTATATCAGTTGGGCAGTGGGGAAGCGAGCCGTCCTTTGTGCTGAAGCATATACCTCCGGGGCTCCCGGCAGTCTGGTGATCGTGCTGCCGGACATGAGGAACACAAATCGATTGGCGGGCGACCATTTAGGCCAAGTATTATATACATGTGCTGTACAGAACTAGCACCGCGTAGTTCATTTGAATGTAATGAAATCCGTCATGTTTGTGTGAAAATCTGGTATTTTATATGATTT
Organism: Aegilops longissima; assembly: GCA_021605205.1. Lineage (NCBI taxonomy): Eukaryota > Viridiplantae > Streptophyta > Magnoliopsida > Poales > Poaceae > Aegilops > Aegilops longissima. The sequence goes on from CM038679.1 coordinate 175,520,605, forward strand.
TCGTCCTTGTTTATATGAAATATCATTTTTGTCTACGTGTTTGCGTGAATTTCGTCCCGTTGGTTGAGTTGCTGTCATAATGTGTGCAGCTACGGTTGGATGGCGTAATTAGCGGGTCGCTGGTCAGTCTGCGGGTGGCTCGGGCGGCGTTGTGGGACAAAAAACACAGCTCGTCGAGCTTCGTCTCAACGTCTTGCGCTGGAGGATGCATGACAGCATGAGCACCGAGCCATTCCTCGTTCATCGGTGGCAAAGGCACCGGTGGACAAAAAGGGTCGCCAATATTTTGGCTACCCCGGCAAGATCCAAACAGCCCCTCCCAACAGATTTAAATCCCTCGTTCGCCGTGGAATTTTGCCATGTGTTGTTTTCATGGACTAGCAAGATGCCCGTGCATTGCACGGAACAACAAGATGCATTTTTTTACAAACTCCCGCATGCATGCAAGGGATATTTAATGTCCTCCTTTGCTAGTACCACGAGGCAAACTCCATTAATATTGCATCGATTAGTGTTAGTGGCCTTGTATATCTGCAAATTGTAATTTTGATAGTGGCCCCTTGTATATAAAAATGGAGGGAGAAATATGAGAGATGAGGTGAGGAGGAGTGGGGCATGGTGCCATGGTGGTGACTGGTGGTCGGACTGGGCGGAGGCATGGGGATGGACGGCGCATTATGTCTAGGTTTGTATCTCTCTCACACACACCCACGTAGGTGGGGGCGTGCATGAAGAGAAGAGGTGCACGACGGCGCACGTACTCCGTCTCTTTCCCAACCACACCCAGCCTTGGTACACGGTGGAGCTCATTTCAGACGAAAAAGGAAGCCCACGTGGTAATTTGGCACGTGTACTGGTTGTCCACTTGGTGGAGGGAGGATCGTCTACCACCGGTGAACAAACAAATTGCGACTTGACGCGTTATATTAAAATAAAAAAGAGGCAAACCATGTGGGGCCTACCTTAGAGGCAAGGCTCTATACACTGGAGTACTTTTGATGTGTCCCGTCAACTTACAAAACGAGGAGGAACTTGCTTAGTACGCCGTCTCCCCCGCTCACGGGTGCGGTGGCTCGCAGGATGAGGTGAAGCTTACTACTACTGTACGCCTTTACGCCCGCTCCCTCGCCCACACGCGCGGTGGCTCGCAGCACGAGGAGAAAATTTTACTACTCCCTTCGTTTACTCCTCGTCCCTACTACGTAATTTGGTTAGTACTCCCTCTATTTACTTATACAAGGCCACTATAAAAAAATACATTTTGCATCTATACAAGGCCACAAATAGTAATCGAGACAAAAGTTACTACTCCCTCCTTTCCAGTTTATGGCTCTATTTCAAAATCTCTCCAACCAAGGTAGACGGTGAGTGGTCGAATTAATTTCGTAGTTTGCACAGTACACTCGTTTTTTTCAAGAAGTTATGTTTACCGAGGCATTAATTAGAACGAATGCATGAATGACCACTAAATTTCCATTAACTTGTACATGCATTGGTTAGTTTCCTCTTGACACTGCTTGCGTCGGGTGATCTAACGCACCTCGAAATCCAACATGTAATGGTACTACTACTAGTAGAGTAGAATTGAGACTTATCAAACGGAAAAACGAATGTTTGTTAGATGAGCCCTATAAACCCTAGTGGCTACGTACTCCGTAAAAACATATTTTTCCAAAACTAAGTCGCTCCCTTTCATGAATTTTGTAGTATACTCCTCCGTCGATGCTCCCTTTCATGAAATATGTACTTCCTGTCGCCGACATGTGGGACATATAGCAACCGGGTCAACGTGTCAAGCACCAAATAACAGTGCAGAACAGCAGGGGGGACGCACCCCACTCGTACCGGCCCAGTAGTAGTAATGAGCAATGAGACGTCAAATCACAATGCTGCACCTTCCCAGACGGACGAAGCAACCATTATTTCACACTTTGGTTGGACATCATCTCAAACCACGTACTAGTATTGCTACTGCCTCAAGAGGGACACGCGCATTGCCTTGGTACATCATGACACGTGGGACCGCATGACAGGCCATGCTCCCCCGCCGATCGCTCGGTAAAATCACCTCATTTTTACTATACTTCCTCCGTATCGGTTTACTACATGGCAAGCACGTCGTTCTAGGTTGAGAATTTAATCGGCTATATATATATATATATATATATATATATATATATATATATATATATATATATATATATATATATATATATATATATATATATATATATGTAATGAATAATACGCTAGCCTTTTAAAAATGTATACTTTTATGCAGTAGTACTCCACTATCGATGGATTGCGCCATGGAGCAAAAATTGAAATTTAAAAAAGGTGGTACATATAGAGCGCTCATCGCCAAATTATGCATATACTACTATTAAAAAAGCTAGTACGTGCTTAATTGGGGTGCTAAATTCTTTAAAGAAATACTAGTACTAGTATGTACATCTTTGAAGAGTTAAAATAACGAGAAGAAACATAACATAGTTCTGCTTGGGGCTCAAACAACACACCCTCAAATTAAACTAAGCACACCTGAAGTTAAACTATGCAACTAATCCGGTAGACACTGCATTAGGCTAGTCATAGTGGGAGTAACTTATCTAGTAACATAGCGCACTCCAAGAAATTTTTGCTTATATGGCAAGTATTTAATGTGAGGTGGTACCATAATATGTTACTGTAACATAGCGCTTCCCAAGACAAGATGAGTCTACAAGCTTATAAATGAAGCCATCTATGACACCACTATCATGTTACTTTGCATTATGAAGGTAGTAACTTAGACTAGTGTCATGCATATGACACTAGTCTAAGATTACTCCCACTATGACCAGCCTTAGAACCACCATGAGCAACGACATCGCCACCTTACTCGGAGTCCTCGTCCACGTCCTCGACTTCATCCTTGTCCCTCTTCCTCTTGGCCGATACTTCTTTGCTTGAACCGCCAACTTGGCTATTGCTCTTCATCCAGCCCTTGTAGATATTGAAACAAAGATAGCCATCCATTGCAGCATACTGGATGTGGTCTATATGTAGTACATTCCGCTGCCATGCATGACGATGAAATGTGTATGGAGGTTTCTCCAGTTTACCGTATGAAGGATGAACCGTGGCTCCTGCCAGTGTCAGCATTGAAGGCTGACGAGAGGGCACCAGCCGATTCTTCTGGAGGTCGAAGGGGTTGCCTACAACGAGGCCTATCCGACGCAGGACTTCTTTGTCGTTCTTAAAGTCTAAAGTAATGAATTTGATTGTTTTGTCCTCGAGGAAGTTCTTAAAATCCTGGCACTCAACGTCGGCATGGCATATGTGGTAGACCAAGCAAACGTTATATACGCAAACCCGGATCACGGCGGGCTTCTTCCTCTCTTCGTCCTTTAGATCCTTCTCTCTCCCACGACTGTGGTGTCACTACTAGGGAAAAGCCTATACACAGAATCTTAGTAGCAGCGCGCTTTAAAATAAGGCGCTGCTGCTAATTAGCAGTAGCGAGGTCAAGCTTAACTCATTGCTGAAATAAATATAGCGATGGCCTTTGCCCAAAGCGCGCTACTGCTATAATTCCACGAGGCTGTCGCGAGGCTAGTTATAGCAACAGCGCGTTATAGCGACAGCGCTACTGCTACTGATGCGTAATAGCAGCGCATCTCTCAATAAGCGCTCTGCTAAGTTTACTACAAAATCCGATCCACTCACAGTCACACCGACTAGATCCCCTCTGAATCCCCTGCGCCGGTCCTCCCCCATCGCCCCTCCGCCCTCTGCGCCGCCGTCACCTCCTCCTCCTTGTTGGACTCGGTACCGGCCTCCTCCTCCGTCCTCCCTCCACTCGCCGCTCGCTGGCCCCTCCTCGGTCCGCCTTCCTCCTCCGTCCTCCCTCCACTAGCCGCCGGCCAACCCCTCCTCGCTCCGCCTTCCTCCTCCGTCCTCCCTCCACTGGCCGCCGGTCGGCCCCTCCTCGCTCCGCCTTCCTCCTCCGTATACTCTCTTCTCCCTCCTTGATTTAGTAGGCTAGTTGATTTAGTTGATTTAGAACATTTTGATTTAGTTAATATGATTTAGTTGATTTAGTAGGCTAGTTGATTTAGAACATGTTGATTTAGTTGATTTAGTAGACTAGTTCATTTAGTTGATTTAGTATGCACCATTTTATTGTTATTTTTTTCTATACATGGATACGTACGTAGTTTCTTTTGTTTTTTATAAGTTACTTTTTGGAAAAATGTAGGTGGTACCTTGTCATCTAATATGTTACTTGCGGAAGAAACAAAAATATCACATGCTAATCGTAGATCTTAGGATTATAATTGTCCATCAAATTGCTTCTCATGGAAGAACCAAAAATATCACATACTCTTGTTTTTTCTTTCTGTGAAGTGGATCGTTAATCCTTTGCTCATATTGCTTTAGGAAAAATGGTGCCACCACCACCACCACTATGTCGACTATGCAAGTCAAGGTGCGCCAACAACCTTGCAACTGCAAGCTGTTAAACATCTACTTCCAACCGAGTTTTAGTCATGCGGTGGTAAGAAATTAGATGAAATGTAATAACTATTGTATTTTTAGTGATGGCATTACTGCATTGTGTCATTTGCTTATTTTACAGATCGTCCCATGGAATGTGAGGTTGAAATTCAATAAGATGACAGGACACATTGTGACATTTGAGGCTCTGAGGGGCATACACTATGGAGGTCGAGAAAGGGCGCAATATGTCATGATTGGAGGAGATGGATGGGCCCGTTTAAGTCGCTCACATGCGTCTTCTTGGTGGTGAGTTGATCAGTTTCTCCTTTAGAGCGAGAAAGACCCAAGCTAGCTGTCATTTATCTCAACCTGGTGGAAGATGATGAAGATGACGAAGATGATGAAGATAATGAGGACCTACTCGATGAAGATGATGAAGACCCACTTCATGAAGCCATCGTAGCTCAAAGAACAAGGCTGAGCGAGGAGGAGGTGTCCAACTTGTGGGACATAATTCCGCCATGTCTGACTTTGTCGGGGTGCCATTCGTGACCGCGACAAATACCATGGTTGATCGACATGATATGGTATGTTATACTTACAAATGCAAATTATCCGATGAAATACTTAGTGTACAATCCAATGATATGGTATGTTGTGTGGAATCTAGTCGATGATATGTTTTAGTGTAGAGTTCGATCACATGCTTATTAGTTTAGAATCTAAGGAAACTATTAATAGTGTAGATAATCCATATGTACTTATTTGCGAGGCTATTTATTAATTGATATGTTTTTCTTATTCAGAAATTGGCAAAGAGCATATCATGAGTTATGGTATCGAGCCTGATGAAGAAGGCTTAGTTGGACTATGCCTTCTTGCAAGGGCTCCGTCACAACCTGTACTTACCGCGTGGACACGGACGGTCGCTTTACTTAAACTTCGGTTGGGTGGAAGAAATTCCTCGATGGCAAGAATCTTCGTGTTGGACAGGCCATCCTAATTACTATCAGGAACACCAACCGCCCAGGCTTGAGGATGATGATTGTCGTTATATCATCTAGAACTACATATGTGTGTGTGGCTATATCATCTAGAACTACATATGTGTGTGTCGCTATATCATCTAGAACTACATATGATGATTGTCCTTGATATCATCTACAACTACATATGATGATCGTCGTTGATATGACCTTGTACTGCTTGAGGATGCATATTGACTATGCATGAAATTATTATCTTGTACTCCCTTCGTTCCAAATTACTCGTCGTGGTTTTAACTAAAACCACGGCGAGTAATTTGGAACGAAAAAGTACTACCAATGTCGTTTATGAATTTGATATCTAGTAGCGATACCTAGTATCTAGTGTGCGAAAGGGAAGCGAAAGGAAAATGATGAAAGATATAGCTGTAGCGAGGATCGCGAAATCGCTACAGCTAACTAATAGTAGCGCGTTGGGAAAAAGCGCTGCGATATAAATCATCGATGAAAGCGGCGAGTGCGGACGGCTACTACTAAGTTAGCTGTGGCGCCTTATTAGTAGCGCGGCCACCCGCGCTGCTGCTACACTCAAAACCCGCGCTGCTGCTAGGGTTTTCCCTAGTAGTGTGTACTCAACATCTAGCCCAGCGACCCACTCGTCATGTGAGTTTTCGAACATGCGTCTGAAGCGAGAAAGGCACCCTTTCACCGTCTCGGGAGTACGGGTGTAGATGACGTCGAACTCATCGCCGGTGATGGTTCTAACCTTGTAGTCACCGCCGATCGGGGAGATTGGGGACTCCATGGATTTGGGAGGAGGGTTAGGATTAGTGGAACTGCCGTAATGTGAATGGACGGGACTACTAGGAGCGAACCATTGTAGTATTGAAGGACGTGCGGGGACGAGTAAGAGCGAATTGCCAGCGTGCGAACGGCAGGGTAGTGGCTTGCCATTCTCCCATGATACGGGCTTCCGAGAGCCCATGGATCTGAGATCGAATAGTTGCATGGCGTGATTCTAGACCTATGGGTGAATATCCTATCCTGGAGAGTTATTCTGCAAATTTTCAGCAACTTAGCATGCGACAATTTGATCTCAGATCCAAGGGCTGCCAGCAGCCCGTATCATGGTCGCGCCTACCACAACCGTCGCGTCGCTCACGCGGTCGCGCCCTTGGAGATTTAACATGGTGCGTTAGGCTATCTGATGTTGGCATGTCATACATAGTCATCACTTAGTCACTCATACTACAACAAGGTTGGCTATAAGTGTATCTTTTTACTCCTCTCTATCTCTTTCTTCGTACTCCTTCCGTCCCATAATATAAGAACGTTTTTGACACTAGTGTAGTGTCAAAAACGTTCTTATATAATGGGACACAAGGAGTACTAGTATTTATTGCATTTGCCAGGGAGTGACCTCTTCCAATGAAATGGTGTTGCTAAGTTTGCTTCATTTAATTATCTATAGACTCAAAATTGTCTTTTCACCTAGGTACACACGCTTAGCACCGTTTCTTCCTTGGGTCACCAAACTAGTCTCTCTCTTCTTGATTAACTTGCCACATCTGACATTATGCCTATGTGGCAAGCTTAAGGACCTGTAGGAGCAAGTAAGTACAATAGTACGCTTTACATGGCATTTTTGCATATGTGGAGGAAAGAGAGGCAAGGAAAAAGTGGAGAAGTGGGCTCTCATGCAAGAGCCAGCCTCTACTACTACATGGTGGAGCATTGGGAGAGGCACCTGTATGGAGGTGGTCAGGAATCGGGAGACTCACGCGGTTGTAGCGCCAGATTAAAATGATAATGGCAAGTCAAATCACGGGCCCCACCTGTCTAGCAATAACTTCATTGTCAAATCGCACCGCCCTCGTTTGCAGCAGCCTACTCCCTCGTCTTCTCGCGTCTCTGTCTAACCGACCAGCGGAACTGCCCGCCTACAGCAGCGAGGAAAAGCCCCACCCTCGACTTTTAAATACAACTACTCCCTCCGTCTAGGTGAGTAAGTCATCTTATGAAAACCAAATAATCCCAACCTACTAAGGCGCGGTGCATTAACTTCTACCTTGTTTCTTGTTTCTTCACATATCAACCAATAAGAATCCAATGATATACTTTTTGTGACATTGTAACTCATATTTAGTTAGTCAAATGGATGACCTAGAACTACGTGCAGGCCCTATAAACTGAGACGCCTACAAATAAAAAACTGAGACGGAGAGGGTAGTTCAGCACGTATCTTTTTAGATCAATATAGTCGAGGATTCACCAAGGAGCAAAACCAAGTGGTAGGCTGCTCACAGCCGTGTTGGCGTAACAACTCAAGCGGGTCGATCCGCTTACGAAATGGCGACACACTTAACAGATCCCTTTGGCGGACATGTGGCTCATCCACCGTCTCGTTCCACGTGCGATGCACCAAATCACAGTTGAACAGCGGTTGGGATTGGAGGCACCCGGTCGTGGCGCCGCGATAGTAGAAAATGGCGATGAGGGTCAAATCACAAAGCCCCACCTTTCCGCATTAAGCTGGACGAATGAAGCAACCATCATTTCACTCTAGCGCGCAAGAGCATAAAGAAAAGAGAAAACAATGATGCATGCGGCAGCTACCTAGGGCACCCTAGGGTAGGGGTCTCCACTACAGATCCTTTTTTTTGAAAGCGCCTCCACTACAAATCGGCTTCTCCCTCGTCCTCTTGAAGAAAACCGATGATGAGTGCGGCGGTAGGGTTTGTTGGAGTACTACGGCGTGCAGGGCCTCGCCGTAGTAAACGGGTTCGAGTCGACGCGCTTAAATATGTGTTGGCCGCTTGGTTTTACAGGAACAAGGCAGCATTTTGTGTTGGCCGCTTGGTTTTACACGTACAAAACATTGTGGACGTAGGTTCGACCGAAAGGCAATGATGCATGGGCCCTGCATTTTGATATACCCGGGGCCGCGTGAAATTTGCTACTCTACTCAAAACTAGTAAGGTACACATGTATTGAATGCATGAGATTTCGAAACCAAATTTTGAATAAATACACACTATAGCATGTAAAGCTTTGAGTCATATATGCATGATGTAGATGTTCGTTTAGTTCTTATAGTTCATCTCATTCAAAATCAATTAGTTTTACAAAAATGTTAAGGTTCATGGGGTTGTGCATTGTAAATCATAAAGTAAAAAACAAATAATGGCAATTCATTTATAAAAAAAATAATCAATTATGATACAGAAGATTCTAGAACAAAGGAGAAGTGCTTGTGTTTCGAGGTTTGTGCATTATGCTTAAGTTCAACCATGGAGTCTTCTAAATTGTACATGTGGCAGATCTGGTGGAATGTTGATGATATCCAATGGCCAGTAGTGCTTGGATTTGCCCATCTCTGCACTTTCGGGTTAGCTTCATCCAGCGACCATCTTTCAAAGTTATTGGCACACTATATAGTTCTTGTGCCATAGTTGCATGTTTTGGAAAAAAGCTACTAGTGGGTTGTACTATCTATTTAGGAATAGAAGATGTATACATGGAAGTTGTAGGGAAATATATGACATGGAGGATCTCAATTCCTATGAGTAGGGATTGGAAAAAAGATGTCATTTGGTTCACATCATAGGAACTTTTCTATTGAATCTAGAGATGACATGTATCTCAAGTCCTATGAGGAGGGATTAGTAAAGAGTTGTAATTTGGTTCATATCATAGGAACTTTTCTATTGAATATACACTAATGTTTATTTTCCTTTGAAATTAAGGGAGTATAGGAATCCATTCATATGAACCAAGTGGCTATAAAGCTATAGAAATGATATCATGTTTATTTCCTTTGAAATGTAGAGTATATGAATCTATTCCTATGAACCAATTGGCTCTAATGGAAAAAAATCCTATAAAAATCATATCATATAGAGTTCCTATGATATTCCTTGACACTAAAGGATGGTTGAAATTGCTGCAGGAGATACGATGGTCTTTCTTTGTAGACTCCTCACCCATCTTTATAGTTACCTCTCTAAGATGAATGAAATGATATATACAGGGTATTCTAGATGTGCAATTTGGTACACGAAAACTCGGTAAAAGTTTGCGAGGTTCTAATTTTCAATAAAGCTATATGCACTGCATTTGAACGGAGGGAGCATCGGCAGTTGCTAACACTCACGTGGAAGATTTGTGTGTAGGAGGAGTGGCTATTACATTAAATGACATGGCAAAACCGACCTTTGTCGGATGCCGATCTAATGGTTCTTCTGGCGTTCATCGGGAAAAGGCTTGTGGCGAGCGTTTGTTGGATAATGATTTACGGACACATGCATTGCATTGATACGTGCCCCCCTCTCTCTCACGCACACGCACCCTCACGAGCCGCAACTCTCCCGAGTCCTCTCGTAGACTCGCACGTGGCACCCATCGTCTATCTGCAGGTAGATGTCACGCACATATGTGCTCTTCACACCTACCCTCGTAACTTCTAAAAACAAAAGGCGGTAGCGCACATTTATTTTAGCTCACACGTCACACACTTATATTATTACTCTTGCGGGAACGTTCTTTGGGCATAGTATATATTGTACTCTCACGAAGAGAAGCGGTGCACGCACGCACAAGTTCACTCACACCCACTCGCGGGTACACGTAGGAGCGCATTTTTTGAAGCCGGTACAACAAAATCACTCCACTATATATAAAAGCAGGAGCCTTAGCGCTTGCTTTAATAGGGTTCCTCTCGTTCACTCTCTCATGCTCTCCAGATCTAAGCAATACATAGGTGGCCACACTCTCTCTCTCTCAGCTCACGGCTCGTCACAAATCCGGCCGGACAACCTCGACCGGGGCAGGGGGTGTAGGTGCATCATTCACGCTGTCGTCGGCGGCGAGGGAGGAGACCAACGGCTGCCCGCGCGTCCCGATCGGCGGCCGTGCCGTTCTCTCCGAGAGAGCGCCGGCTCGGGTGGGCCTCCAACCCCTTCTTCCTCCCTGCGGTATTGTGGCCAAGATGCGGCCTCCCGACGCCGTATTTGCCACATACCGACGACCCTCAGGTATATATTCCTTTGAAACCTGCCTTGCTCTACTGCCCTAGCTCTTCCCCTTTCGTGTGGATCCTTTTCTATTTCTGTCTGCTGTTCCAAACCCACCTAGACTTCTAAAATTATTAGAAGCAAAGATAGTTCATACAGTCAACTCAAAGCGTTGGTTCAAATAGGGAAGGAAGTGGGAAAGCTGTAGCATGAATCTAGGACTTGGTTCTAAGAGGAAACGGGGGAAGTAGTAATATTTGTCACTGTTTAAATAACCGTATTTCATATTTGCATAAACAGGGATGTACATCTCCATATCGTTTGGGATATACATCTCCGTATCGTTTCTATCCGCGCAATCAAAAGCACACACCTCAGTTTTAGTACAAGCTGTGCAAAATGAGATGGCTATCCCTCGTTGTCCTCGTCTAACCTCCGTCTTCAAGGTATCCCTACATTGGTAGTAACTAAGGTAGAATGACCAGCATAATCTAAGCGAAGCTGATTAAATACGTTTTACTTCCTAATTGCGGTGCAGGGACGAGCAAAACAACTGCATCCTAGTCCGGAATGCACTTTCTACCAGTTCATCCATGGACCGAGGACTAGCTGGCATGGCTGCACGGCAGTTTTTTGGACAGGTGCGCGGATAAGAGGCATTGTGGTCTGCTTATTTCTGCAAATAGCGGTGCTTAAATTAAGTGGAATGCACAAGAATTTCACTGGTCGATTACCTTTGCATGGTTCAGTTCAGCATTCGGTGAGACCACAATTATAATTGGTTATTCTGGAATGAGAGAACCTAACCCTGGATGGTGGCAACAAGAAAAAACCAGAGTGAACTCTAGGAAATTTAAGCCTGCCGGGAAGCCCTTTGCTCAGAGAAGCCTTGCTTGTTTTTTCCTGATTTGTAAACCTTCTCACAACTTTGTCTTTTGCTGTGAACTAGTATATGTTTGTTATGTTCTATGAATCATTGAGATGCATAAAACTGCTTAACTTATGCTTTTCAAGATTTTTATGAAGATGAGTTTAATGTTAGTGTTCCACATGAGCGCTGGACTAGCGTTGAACGTTTGGAATTTATTACACTGTGGCCTCAATTGACTGCACAAACCGCTGTAACAAGATACATAGTTGCTTATATGATTCACGGGCACACAAAAGTAGCAGCAGTTCCCATAGACGGATTCAAACAGAGTACTAGCCCCAGAGGGGTCGATAACAAGCAAGGTTCAGATAATTAGACACAATCCAAACTACTATTAAACACTAGCTGTGGCAACTATTTCATGCCTCGATCTAATTTGGTCTGGACACAAGACGGCCCTTGCCATGAACATCATCGAGGACGTCCCGCAGCAGCTCAATCCTGTGAACCTTCATGAAGACAACCTTGTGGCCTTGCCACTGATAAACTTGTTTGTGGAGGCATGCCACGTCATCTTCCTGCATAAGTTTGATAAGAAGAGTATGCCTCACAAACGAAGGAGTAGCTTTGAACTTCTTGTGCTTTTGTACACCCTGGACAACACGTCTGACAACAGTGAGGCTGGAATACACCTCTTCATTGGTATAACCGCAAATGGCTTCCAGGATCCAACAGCCTAAGAACTCTGTTTTCCCAGTGCGTATATTCAGGTCGCCCGCCTCATAGCGAGTGACATGCACAACCACACAATCCTTATGCGCATCGGGGCTCTAATTGAAGCGAAACAAATTCTGAATTACTTTTCAATATAAGAAACACAAGTTATTTAAACCACTATGTATAGCATGGCATCGAAGCTAATAAAATTTTGCATTATTAATCACCACATACTTCCTTTTCTAAAAAAATCACCACATACTTAGATGAAAAACCACAATCGAGATTGGCAAAGAAGGAAATCACCTTGGGTAGCTCAGCGGCGGGGGACATCCTCGAAGGGGGAAACTGCTCTGCGATGCCATGGGGTTGTAACCTCAAGCGGGCGTTGACCATCTCAAGAGTGGCCGTGGCGTATCTGGGGTTGGCTTGGTGGCTGCCTCCATCTTCTTGGAGCTCTCTGTCTCATGGGGATCAGCCTCCCGCGTCTGCTCCAATATAGGTAGATCTTTGCCTAGTTCTCCTTGGTCCATCATGAAACCGAGCGAATACTAGGAGACCACCAAAGGAAAACACAATCGCAATGACAATGAAACAAAAAGAGAGTGAGCGATCGATTCTTGCTTTGCAAAAGTTCTTTTTTCTCTCGAGCGAAAATATACCAACATCACGGATCCGCTTACCTTCCCTTGTTGGGAGAGAAGAACGATGGCGGAATCGAGTGTTGCCTTTCTTGAAAGCGGTGAGGAGAAGGGATTCAGCGAAGAGTGAAATGATGGTTGCTTCGTCCGTCAAACTTAGGCTGTGGGGAGGTGGGGTTTTGTGATCTGACGGCTCGTTCTTTGCCCGGCCTTCTGACGGGGTGACTCTCCATCTGCATACTGCCTTCTAATTTGGTGGATGGCATTTGGCCCGCGCGCTGCATGGCCCGCATGTCAGTTAGCAAAAGTATAACGGCATTCAGTAGAGGGAGACGTTTCAATGACCTAGGAGGAGCCATAAGCGGTAGAGTGTCTCCACTCTACTAGTAGTAATTCTTTTTCTGGGTAGCTGTAGAGTGTCTCCACTTTACTAGTAGTAATTGTTTCTCTGGGCCCAAGACAAAACAGCCAATCCACACTAGTAAATAGTAAAATCAATTCAAAAGGCACTACCCACACCCAGCACACCGCCCCCCCAAAACCTGGGTGTTCTTCTTCCTCCTCGCTCCCACCCACCTCACGTCAGCTCGCTCCACTCGTACCCCCAAATTCCTCACCTCACTCCTCTGAGAAAACACCAGCTCCCTTCTTCCTCACTCCTCTGAAAACCCCAGCTCCCTTCTTCTTTGCTACTTTTCTACAACTAGGCTCGTCATTCGTTACTCTGCTCAAATCCGTGAGCGCGACGCGACGCCCTCGAGGAAAATGGAGTCGGCTGACCCCAGCGCCAAGAAGATGAGGCTCCCGCCAGCGGCGACGCCTGTTGTAGATCTCGCACCCGGCAGCGCGGGGAGAAGCGGCGACCCCGCCCCCACCGGATCCGAGGAACCCGTAGAATCTCGGGTGGACCGCATCAGCGATCTCCCGGACGCCATCCTTGGGGAGATCATCTCGCTTCTCCCCACCAAGGATTGCTGCCACACCCAAGTCCTCTCAATTCGGTGGCGCCCTCTATGGCGCGCAGAGCCCCTTAATCTCGACTGTCGTCAGCTATCTCTCTTCAACGATTTTGAAATCCCCAGAGCCATCATCTCCTCCCACCAGGGCTCCATTCAAAGCCTCTGCATCCCGTCATGCTACCTGAGCAAGCATACCATGCCCTGCACGGTGGACGCCTGGCTGAAATCCCCTGAATTCACAGAACTACAGCTGCTTGAGTTCTACTATTCCCCTCGAAATCACATACCACATACCGAACGCCATGAACTTGTGCCCTCAACACCGATGTCCATCTCGCGGTTTTCATCTTCTCTCCGCACCGCCAACTTTGCGCTGTGCTACCTACCAGACAATCTGGTACTAAACCTTCGACTACCATTTCTCAAGAAACTTTCACTTGTGTGGGTTCATATATCGGAGGCCTCATTGCACATCATCATCCACTCCAGTTGCCCTGCGTTGGAGTGCTTGGTGCTTGTTTTCACAGTTAGAATCGGTTGTCTCCAAATAAAGTCGCCTAACCTTGTAAGAATTGGAATTTCTTTTCACGGAAGGCAGCTCATCATCCAAGATGCCCCTTTTCTTCAAAGGTTGATCCTTGATTCTAGTTATTCACCATTGCAAATAACTGTCCTCTCTGCGCCTAAACTGGAGACCTTGGGTGTAATACATGATCTCTGTGCTCATTTCAATATGGTGTTTGGCTCCACAGTTCTTCAGGTACTTTATATTATCATCTACACTTGTAACCATAAGCTGCATTTTAAATTTCTGCGCATAATTTATATATCATCTTGGAGTACAGATTTTGTACTAATATTATGTTCTATGCTCAATGAAGAGTTTCTCCATGGATGGCCTATCAATGGTGCTGGATTCTGTCAAGATCTTATATATCGAAATGAATAGTTTTGATCTGAACAAGATTATTGGCTTGCTGCAATTCTTTCCATGTCTAGAGAAATTGTATATAAAGGTGATAATTTCACGCACATTGGAAGCCCGCATATAATGTACTAGAATTAACCGTTCAGCTGTTGCTCTTTCAACACTCTTCTTTTAGACCTTAACTGTTTTCAATCTTCATGTCTATTTAGGCAACAGGACGGGGTAATAAAGTTATAACCAATCGGTGGATTCGTAAGCATCGGGATTTTCTCACTTCTCATGAGATTTGATTGAAGACAATAACGCTAGAACGATATGTAGCCAACCGTGCAAATACAAGATTTGTCACATTCTTCCTGCTGAATCGAGGTTACTATTGTCCATCGGGCTTAAGTTTATCATCGGCATGGTTTTGACGGATGGGTATGTCGAAGAGCAAAAAAGGAGTTTCGGTTGGGCAAAAGAGCTTACGAGCGTGCGGGCTTCTATTTACAACATATTGTGGTCATAATCCGATAAATTTTACGACCGGGATGTTCATTCTATGGACTGACCGATCCATTTGACCGTGACTGCCAAAAACAGTGATGGAGTTAGATGTTGTTGCCCTTTTCAATCTGTGTTTTTTGTAAACCTGATGAACAATCAACCCTCGTGCTTTTGTACAGTTTGTAAGATGGAGTTAGATCTTCCTGCCCTTTTCAACTCGGCTGTGACTGTCATATTTTCTTTGAAACAAGGCAAATGGCTTGCCATTCGTTTAATTTAGAGTGAAATATTGTAAAAAATCACAACCAAGGGAAATAACATCACTCACACCGGCTGCTTGAGCTCACTGTGCATTACAGAAGCCAAGTGATTGGCCCCCACCAACACTCACAAACTTATTTCGAACTAGCACATCAAATGGGCTGTAAATTTTCATAGGAAAGGCTGCATGACCATGACAGATTTGGATTCTGACATTTGGGACCCGCGAGGAAATAGCCTATCCAAGGTGGTGTCGACTTACTAGCCAGTCAAAAAACGATTCTGCCTACCAGCCGTTGGATTGACATCCAACATCGTCGTGTATCTTCTATCTCTTGTCTTCTTCTTCCTCCAAAGAGCCCAAACCAAACCACCCGTCGGCTCCTTTGCTCCGCCTCCATGGCTTGCTGCGCCTCTGCCGCCCTACCGTCGTACCCTCCAACGTTGGCGAGTCCTCCTCTATTCCCCACCGTCCTGTTATTCCCCGGCGGCGTCAGCCCCAACACCCACCGTGCCGAACCAGTCAACCCTCGTACTCCCCTCCACCTGCGATTGGACCGGCGCATCTTCAACGGCTCGTGTTCGTTCCGTCCGAGGCCTCGCCGTCCTCCTCCGCCTTGCGGCCTTGGTTCGCTGGCCGTGCGCGGTGCGCCGCCCTCTTGCATTGTCAACGTCGTCAATAACCGAGAGGAACAAGGAGATGACTGTACGTGGAGAGGATGACGATAGGGACCCACCAGCGTCGTGGCGATGCAAAGCAAGTGCCTCTATAGTACAAGCCCAAAAATATGGTTCCTCCTAATGGTTGGACATCCGGGGCTCACGCCATTGTCAACATAGTCAATAAACGAGAGAATTACACTACGAGCGGCTGACACCAGGGACCCAACAAGTCGTGCAGTTTTTTTTAGGAACAAGCAGTTGTTATTTATACTAGTTTTAGCGATGGATCAGGGTAACAACGGGGCTGTGCGGGGGCTGTGGCCCGTCTAGCCAGGGTTTTATTTATGTTTACCACATCATGAGCCCTGTTGTGTTTTTTTCTTGCTGAAAATAGCTAGCCCAGTTATATTTTTTTAAAGAAATACCCAAACAAGGCCTACTTGCTATATCGGCCCTGCTGGGCTGCATATCTTTCAAGACGATGAGAGTTTCATTCGGTTTGCCTAGAAATGGCATGTACTTTTTTAAAACACATCAAACCGGGAATTAGTTTCAATTTTTTTTCATTACAAGATCTTAAATTCCATTGATTTTTATGCGTGGACAGTTATTTGGATTTTATATTTATATAAATTATTTTTCAAAATAGTTTGAATGTGAATCAATATTTCTGGATTAAAAACAGTTGACCGAAATATGCAAAATTTCGTATACTTTTTAACCGTGGCCACAATATGGGGTGTAATACTAATAAAAAGAAGATGGGCTCAAAAAAAACCTTAAGAATTAGCAAATGGGTTGTACATTATTAGAAATAATGGCAAATGGGCTGTATGCTGTTTTCCACAGATTTGAGGCTGACTTGTGCGCCTACTACAGGTTGACACGTATGCTTTCATAAAAAAAGGTTGACGCACACGCAACACCCTGTCAACTTAGTCAACACACGAGAGCAGTGACTGTTGGATGTCCATCCAACGGCTGTCGTGCTTCTTCAATCTCTGCTCTTCATGCTCGAGCCGCTCAAACAAGCGCCGGCGGGACTGCCTGCTCCCTCCTCCCGCAGCCGGCTATGCTGCCGCACAGGCCTCACGGCCCCACCGTACTCCCATCGCTGGCCTAGCCATCCCTCTACTCACCCACACATGTTGTTATTCTCCGGCAACGGCAGACGAACTAGTAAACCCTCGTACTCCTCCGCGTGGGATACAACTGCCGAGTATTCCCTGGCTCCGTGTCGTTCCCTTCCTAGGCCTCGCCGTCGTCCACCGCCCTGGTGCTCTCGGCGCGGCCTGGTCAACATGGTCAATGAACGACATCCATCGGAAGTGGACTGTACGTGGAGAGGCTGACAGCTGGGTCCACGGCCGCACATAAGGAAATGCCTCCTTATTATGCGCAAAATAATGATTAATCCACCTGACAGCTAGGACCCACAGGAAGGGCCTCTGTATTTCACGAAAAAAATGTTCCCCCCGCTGACAGGTCGGACCCACCAGCTATATCTTCGCACGCAAGGAAGTGCCTCCTTATTACGCCCAAAAAATAAATACCCCTCTGCTAGTTGGGACCCACCATATTGTTGGGCTGACTTGTGGGCCTACTAAGTTGGCGGGACGGAGGGCTTTGTCAACTTAGTCAATACTCGATGACCGTATGTTGTCCATCCAACGGCCATAGTGCTTCTTCAACCTCTGGTCTTCTTGTCCCAAATGCCCAAAGCAGCGCCCGGTCGTCTTGCTTTGCTCCCGCCTACCGTGGCGGCTATGCTACCGCCTTGCTCCTGCCTCCGTGGCCCGGCTCCGCGTCGTCCCCTTCCTAGGCCTCGCCGTCGTCCACCGCCGTGGTGCTCTCGGTGTGAAGTGGTCAGCGTGGTCAAGGCGACTTCCATCGGAAGAGTACTGTACGTGGAGAGGCTGACAGCTGGGTCCACGGCCACAACTCAGTTTTTTTGTGATTTGCCAAGTAAGTCGCTTTGTCAGGCCTGTTGGGCTGCAAATCTTTCAAGACGGGGAGAGCTTTCATTCGCCTGGCCGAGAAAATGGCCCATCAGTAATGAGAAATGGGCTGTACATTTTTAAAACACATCAAACCGACAATTAGTTTCAAATATATTTTTTTCATTTCAACATTTTAAATTACATTAATTTTTATGCGTGGAGAATTTGTTGGATTTTATATTGAGAAACATCTATTTTTAAAATCAGTTTGAATGTGAGTCAAATTTTCGGGATTAAAAACAGTTCAGACCGCACAGAAATATGCAAAATTTCGTATAATTTTTTAACCGTGGCCACAATATGGGCTATAATGCTAACAAAAAGAATATGGGCTCCAAAAAAACCTTAAGAATTAGCAAATGGGCTGTAAATTATTAGAAATAATGGCAGATGGGCAGTATGCTGTTTTCCACAGATTTGAGGCTTTCATAAAAAAAAGGTTGACGCACAAGCAGTGACGGTTGGATGTCCATCCAACGGCCGTCGTGCTTCTTCAATCTCCGCTCTTCCTGCTCCAGCCGCTCAAACAAGCGCCGGCGGGACTGCCTGCTCCCTCCTCACCGCCCCATCGTACTCCCATCGCTGGCCTAGCCATCCCTCTACTCACCCACACCTGCTGTTATTCTCCGGCGATGGCAGATGAACAAGTAAACCCTCGTACAGTCGTACTCCCCTCCCCGTGGGAAACAACTGCCGAGTCTTCCCTGCCTCCATGTCGTCCCCTTCCTAGGCCTCGCCGTCGTCCACCGCCGTGGTGCTCTCGGCGCGGCGTGGTCAATCTGGTCAATGACCGACTTCCATCGGAAGTGTACTATGCGTGGAGAGGCTGACAGCTGGGTCCACGGCCGCAGCAAGGAAGTGCCTCCTTATTACGTGCAAAATAATTATTCCTCCACCTGATAGCGGGGACCCACCGGACGGGCCACCGTATTTTGCAAAAAAACGTTTCCCCCTGACTGCTGGGACCCACCAGCTACACCTTCGCACACAAGGAAGTGCATCCGGGCAAAAAAAACGATTTGCCCCCCTGACAGCTCGGACCCACCAGCTACATCTTCGCACGCAAGGAAGAGCGTCCGGGCAAAAAAACGATTCGCCCCACTTGCTGGGACCCACCAGCTACATCTTCGCAGCAAGGAAGTTCTGACGGTCGGGACCCACCGGTCGAGCGTCGTGGTGTTGTCATTCTGGTCGCGACGTGTACATACATATATCTTGGTGGATGTAGAGGCGCCGCGTGTCGTAGTAGAGCGCACGTAGCATGTACACGTCACGCACAGCGCCAGGGTGCAAGAAAGAAAATACGACCACGTATGTGTACATACGGGCGGGGTCTCGAACACCTACTCGTGCATACGTACGGTGAGGGCTCGTGTACGTGGCTGGGTCGGAAGGGAGAAACATCGTCGTCATCGTGTTCATGGGAAGGCAATGAAATGCGTCGTGTTCATTGGGAGGCAACGGAATGCGTCGTGTTCATCGGGAGGCAACGAAACGCGTGGGAGGCAACCGGCTGGGTCGGAACGGAATGCGTGGTCGTGTTCATCGGGAGGGCTTGGACGGAACAGGCGATGGAAACGAGGCCTGGTGTACCGCAGAACGGAGGAAACAGACCTCCTACGTTCGGAACGGGGTCCTGTTGGTCGGGAGGGGTGTGGCGTACCGCAAAATGGAGGAAACGGACCTCCTACGGTCGAAACAAGGGTCCTGTTGGTCGGGAGGGGTGTGGCGTACCGCAAAACGGAGGAAACGGACCTCCTACGGTTGAAACGGGGGTCCTGTTGATCGGGAGGGGTGTGGCGTACCGCAAAACGGACTAAACGGACTTGTGTTGGAGTGCTATGGTCGAAACGGGGGTCCTGTTCATCGGGAGGGGTGTGGTGTACCGCAAAACGGGACTCCACGGGATACTGTTCATCTCGACCGTCGACCTCCTCCAGCCTCCACGGGCTCCTGTTCATCCAGCCTCCACCGTGTGCTACTCCACCGGCTAATGTTCAACCACCCCTCCATGGGCACCCCTCCACCGTCTACTGTTCATCCAGCCCTCCACATCACGGGTTCCTGTTCAACCACCCCTCCACGGCCACCCCTCCACCGCTCTCTGTTCATCCAGCCCTCCACACCACGGGTCCTGTTCATCCGAGGCAACGCCACCGCTCACTTGTTCATCCACCCCCACCCCCGCATTGCTCCTTGTTCATCCAATCGATCGGCTTGATTAGCGGCGATGGCGATGGAATCGCTCCATCGGGTTCAGTTAACAGCCATCGATCGATCGCTCGGGTTCAGTAACGCGTAGCCTGCAATGCAATTGCTCGGGTTCATAGAGCCCAACGACTCGCTCGGGTTCAGTTAGAGCCAACGCCTCACACACACACGCGTACGTGTACGAGAGAAACGCGCATCGCTCGGCGGCCGACCTCCCACCGTAACTGGCAACTCCCCGAAATTTTCCTACCCCTCGCTTCTACCACGGTTTTTTCCGTCATGGACGGCCCAAAGAATGTCATGCAGCTGCGTCTCTGGCCCACCCAGGACGAAAAGCCCATTTTCTGTCATGATTTTTTGTCATCGAAGTAGGAGGCCACCACATCTATGATGATACCGGGTTCTGTCACAATTATCATCATAGAAGTGTCATATGTATGACAGAAATTTTTTTCGTTCGGCCCAAAATGTCACGGATGTGTCTTTTTTTTGTAGTGACGCACGGTATTCCCACGGGTGTCGCCTTACCATGGCCCGGGACCGTTTGCGCCTTTTGGCTCACGTATATGATAGTGTCTCTAGCATCCATATGACAGAGAACCCGGGCCGACATGGCTAGTCGTGAACCCAAAGCGGCACTAACCCATGGGGACATGCATACATGAATCAACTTCGAGCATGTCGGTCAGCTGCGTGTGAATCCGGGCTGTAGCACTGGGCTAACAGGACTCCGGGAACCCGAGCTGTGGCAGGCTAGGCAGGACTCCGGATGTCACCGTGACATTTCCACGAAGGATAGACACAGAGCGAAGTGAAACACATGCCGCCACCAAGCGTCCCGAGCGGTAGTCTTTGGGCTAGGAGGACTCCGTGAACCGGTCAGAAGGACTACTATGGCTCAATGAAGCACTAGACTACATTTCCCCATAAGAGAGGCCACCAAGGATAAACAAATAGATTTTCGGATCCCACACATACCAAGCATTTCAAATATACACACAATATGCTCGATATGTGTAAATACAACATGGCATCACAACATAACTCTACGACTCAAGTAACTCTTTTGAGGTGGCGCACACGAGTCCACATATTCACCATATCAATACACCACTATGGATCCGCTCCCGTCTCCCTACGGGAACACCATCCATAGCACTCACACTTATCTTGCGTATTTTAGAGTATCCACTTTCACTTGTCTATGAACTGTAGAGACAACCCAGAAGTCCTTTACCGTGGAGACGGCTATTCGAATAGATCATTTATAATCCTGCAGGGGTGTACTTCTTCACACATGTTTCCACCACTTAGCGTCTGCACACGACAAGTGCTTGGCAGACTTCAAGCGAAAGCCGACGTGGGTGTAGACCACGACCTGACTAACCACACAAGTCTCTAGTCCAGGTTTATCGCCTATTCGGGTTCCATTCGCGAGGAGATCCGGCCGGAGTTTCGCTCACAGCCCCAAACGATGTGTGCAGGGTTCCCGAGACACCAAACGGGCGCTCGGTACACCGGGCCATGGTGTATCTACCGCATCATAGCCCACACCTAGGGTCAGCACTACGCACGGCCTCGAACACATATCCTACAAACACCAGAAACTAGTAGCAACTCCTGGACAGAGGACAGGGCGGTTAATAAGTTGAGCGGGGTCATATTTCAGGGCCCAACGTGTGGTAGTAGCTTTTCATGGATCACAAACACAGAACTCAGTTCCAGAGGACGGTTTCAATGAGACAACCCACCATGTACTCCTACATGGCCTCTCACCGCTACCTTTACCAAATCGTGTTCACACACTTACCTCACACACAGTAGGACATGTTTACACACCTCCGATTCATCCCGATGAATCGGACTGACTCAACTCTAAGCGATAGCAGGCATGACAAACAAGCATGAATGAGTAGGCACAACAGGGCTCAAACAACTCCTACTGATGCTAGTGGGTTTCATCTATTTACTGTGGCAATGACAGGTCATGCCGAGGATATAGGGGTTCAGCTACCGCAGCAAGTAACACATGAGTCATTGTTGCCCTAATGCAGTAAAAGAGAGCAGGAGTGAGAGAGTAGGATTGTATAGGAATGAACAAGGGGGTTTTGCTTGCCTGGCACTTCTGAAGATAATATAGCTCTTCGTCGGTGTCATCGAACCCATCGTCGGAACCTCTTCTACTGAGAGGGAACAAATACCGGCAATAGAGAAGGAACACAATCAATGCAATGCAACAATATGATGCATGAATGTGACATGGCAATATGCTGTGATTTGAGCTAATGCAGCTAGCAATGATCTAAATGGAGTTGGTTTGAACGCAAGATTCAAATTCAAACTCCACATAAGGCATTTCAAATGCCATTAATTCAAATTGTCATATACAGTGGCTTTAGGTTGCTCAAACATGCATGGAAATGCCATAAACAGATTCCTTGGATTTTTCTGATAATGTTTCGTATATAATTTGTTTCATTTGGAGTTACGGTTGATTTTATATGATTTTTAGAAGTCTATGCAATTTTCTAGAATTTCCTGAATTAAATTTAATCCAGAAAATGACTTACTGCGTCAGCCTAACGTCAGTGTGACGTCAGCAGGTCAACTGACGCGTTCTAGGTCAAACCTGACCAGTGGGGTCCACTGGTCAGTGACCCAGGGCTCTTTAGCTCGCTGACAGGTGGGCCAGGTCAACGGCCACGTCCGCAGGGTCAACCCTGATGTGTGGGTCCCGCTGGGTTAATCTAAACTAAACAGAAAATAAAACCCGCAGTTAATTAGGGCATGGGGTCCATCCGTAAGTGGCACCAGCTTTAGCTAACTATGTTTAGCTCCTAAACTAATGACGCCACGTCAGCCACCGGCGTTTAACCGCCGGCGACCTCAGATCGCGGCGGAGGGAGTCGGGATTTCTCTATGGGGCTCCGTTTTGAGCGCAGTTTGCCGCTACGGCTTGCTGGAGCTCTCGCGCATCTAGTGGTGGTGGCGGCAGCAGCTGGGATGGCCGGAGTTAACAGCAGCGAGCACTTCAGCGGCGGCCGGAGTTTGGGTGTGGACGTGTTCGATGCTACGGGCGCTAGGGGATAAACTGGCAGGTGATATGCGCTCCTGGGGGTTCACCGAGCAAGGTGACGTGCTCAAGCGCGGGCTGCGGTGACCCTGGCCACGGTGGCGAGGAACCACGACGGCGGTGAGCTTTCGGCTCTGATGGACCGCGGGGCTAGAGGAGGAGAACGACGGCGAGGAGAGAGGGGTTAGGTAGAGGAGCTCACGGCGGGGTCGTCGGTGATCTCAGAGGGCTCAGAGACGGCCTGGTGATGACGAATCGGTCGACGGCGGCCGTCGGTGCGGAGGACGAAGATGGCATCGACGATGGTGTTCCAGGGTGTCCGGCGTCTTGTGGCTCGATGGTAAGGGCGGGGACGTCACGGCGGAGCTCGGGGGCGCGTCGGAGAGGCTCGGAGATGGTTGTGGCCGTGGTGGAGCTCGTCGTCGGCGACGGCTGCGTTCGGTCGTGCTCGGGGAAGGAATAGAGGGCGAGGGAGAGAGCAGAGAGAGAGGGAGAGGAGAGGAGTGAGGGGCCACGGGGCGTCTCCGTGGCGTCGCTAGAAGGTCCGGGGAGGAAGCAGGAGGTGGCCAGGGGCGAGCACGCGCGCGACTGCGAGCTGCTCCTACTGGCAGGAGGAAGATGACGGGGTGGGGTGGTGGGCTGCACAGTGAGGCCAGGTAAGTTTATGCTTCTTTCCTTTCTTTCTATTTCAATTCTGTTTTTTTTGTTTTTGTTTAATATTTGCCAGTGTTTGCAAATTCACATGAACTAAAACAGTGCCAAACTACTCTGAATGTTTTTATGCACATACTTTGGACTAGGCCAGATGCACATAAAATAACTCAGGGTTATTTGAAATATATTCCATATATTAGGAATATAATTCCAAATTCAAATAAAATATTATTTAAATTCAGTGCCCAAAATTACTCTTTAAAAATGTTCATTATTTTTGGTTTGGGTCTAAGCCCTTGCCAAAAATACCAGACATTAATGAAGAGCGTTTTTGGTTCATTGAATGCATTTTTTTTAAGCTGGACCTATTTGGATTTTTAAAGTGCTAGGGTTTGATCACTCCCATTTCAGGTTTCCAATAAATTTAGACATGATGCATGGCTGATTATGCAACTACTTGCAAACAAACTCTAGGGCTGTGACAATCGAGTACATCTCAGTATAGATCTAAGAAGCAAAGAATTGAACAAATGTCAACTAGATGGAAGCACAGTTACAAATCAGAACAAAAAGCATTCGACAGTAAAGATCAGACCTTGTCTGGCTCATTGGCGTTGTCGAATGGTGGAACCCTCCTGGACCCCTTGGGTTGTCTTTGTTACAGATGATGCCCTGCAGCCACTGCTCTACTACCTCCTCAGTGACTTCCTCCGGGTGGATCCAAGTGGTGTCATCAATACCCGAGTGCATCCACATGGGATGATCTCGTGCCTGGAGTGGTTGCATGATATGTCTCCAACGTATCTATAATTTTTGATTGCTCCATGCTACATTATCTACTGTTTTGGGCAATATTGGGCTTTATTTTCCACTTTTTATTACTTTTGGGACTAACCTATTAACCGGAGGCCCAGCCCAGATCTGCTGTTTTTTTGCCTATTTCGGTATTTCGAACAAAAGGAATATCAAATGGAGTCAAAACGGAACGAAATCAACTGGAGAATTTATTTTTTGAAGGAAAGCTGCCGGATGGACTTGGACCCCACGTAAAGGAAGGAACGAGGAAGACATGAGGGTGGGGGCGCGCCCCCTGCCTCGTGGGGCCCTCGTGGCTCCCCTGACGTGCTTCTTCCGCCTATATAACTCCATGTACCCTAAAACTTCCAGAACAGAGATTAGATCGGCAGCTCCGCTGCCGCAAGCCTCCAGAGCCACAAAAAACCAATCGGGGCCCTGTTCCGGCACCTTGCCGGTGGGGGGAACCCTCACCAGTGGCCATTTTCATCATCCGGGCGCTCTCCATGACGAGGAGGGAGTAGTTCACCCTCGGGGCTGAGGGTATGTACCAGTAGCTATGTGTTTGATCTCTCTCTCTCTCTCTCTCTCTCTCTCTCTCTCTCTCTCTCGTGTTCTTGATTTGGCACGATCTTGATATATCGCTAGCTTCGCTATTATAGTTGGATCTTATGTTTCTTCTCCCCCTCTACTCTCTTGTAATGGATTGAGTTTTCCCCTTGAAGTAATCTTATCGGATTGAGTCTTTAAAGATTTGAGAACACTTGATGTTGTCTTGCCGTGTGTATCTGTGGTGACAATGGGATATCACGTGATTCACTTGATGTACGTTTTGGTCATCAACTTGCGGGTTCCGCCCATGAACCTATGCATAGGGGTTGGCACACGTTTTCGTCGTGATTCTCCGGTAGAAACTTTGGGGCACTCTTTGAGGTTCTATGTGTTGATTGAATAGATGAATTTGAGATTGTGTGATGCATATCGTATAATCATACCCACGGATACATGAGGTGACATTGGAGTATCTAGGTGACATCAGGGTTTTGGTTGACTTGTGTCTTAAGGTGTTATTCTAGTACGAACTCTAGGGCTGTTTGTGACACTTATAGGAATATCCCAATGGAGTGATTGGAAAGAATAACTTTGAGGTGGTTACGTACCCTACCATAATCTCTTCGTTTGTTCTCCACTATTAGTGACTTTGGAGTGACTCATTGTTGCATGTTGAGGGAATAGTTATGTGATCCAATTATGTTATTATTGTTGAGAGAACTTGCACTAGTGAAAGTATGAACCCTAGGCCTTGTTTCCTAGAATTGCAATACCGTTTACGCTCACTTTTACCACTTGTTACCTTGCTGTTTTTATATTTTCAGATTACAAAAACCTTTATCTACCATCCATATTGCACTTGTATCACCATCTCTTCGCCGAACTAGTGCACCTATACAATTTGCCATTGTATTGGGTGTGTTGGGGACACAAGAGACTCTTTGTTATTTGGTTGCAGGGTTGTTTGAGAGAGACCATCTTCATCCTACGCCTCCCACGGATTGATAAACCGTAGGTCATCCACTTGAGGGAAATTTGCTACTGTCCTACAAACCTGTGCACTTGCAGGCCCAACAACGTCTACAAGAAGAAGGTTGTGTAGTAGACATCACTGCACGCATTGACTGAGAAACACTTCAAGCAATTCCATGCCAATCACGCCTTCACGGACTAACTGGACTACTCGTTCAACTAGGATATTCACCTCTACTTTCTCCGTTGGAGACACTTTCAAAGGAGAGGGCGGCTGGACTCAATCCATGGAAAAGGGAGGAAGCCTAGTCGACTGACCAGGGGTCGGTTGGTCCTTGCAGTAAAACCAGGTCGACTGCCACCCCCTAACTGAATCAGGAAGTGTCATAGCTGGAAATGTGCTCCTACCCATCATCTGAACTCCTACACATCTGGATCACGTGCATCCTCTCATCACTCGGATTAGCCTTTTTAACAAACTGGGAGCGGCAAGTAAAATATGTTTGAAGAGACCCCAGTGCGATCGACAGCCCAAGAAATTCTCACATAGAGAAAGAAACGCAGCGAGATATGTCATGGTGTTGGGGAAAAATTAATGGAGTTGGGATCCAAAGAAGTTCAGGAAACCTCGGAAAAAGGGATGAGGAGGTAGAGAGAAACCACGGTCAACATGAGTCGCAAGGAGGACACACTAACCCTCTTGACGCTGCAGCTCGGTCTCGTTTCCTCGCAAACGCCAAGACCCGTGGGCAATCAAACCCCCTTCAACCATATCCTCCATGTCCTCCGTCTGAATCGTGGACCAGATCCAGTCGCCCTGGATCCAGCCACGTGGCAGGCCAGACCTCGATGACGATCCGCCCGGACACGTCTTCTTGTCCTTTGCCACCGCCGTCGCCTTCTTCGCGTGTTCCAGAGCCGCCGTCTTCTCCTTCCCCATCGCAGCAAGCTGTGCATGGACGGGGCGGCGGTGTTGAGTGTGAGGGCGAATGTGGTGGAGAAGCAGAGGAGGAAGAAGAGGATGAAGCGCACTGTGCAAAACACATCGACCTGGACTCCCTATTCTGGGTGGCTGACAAGTAGGGCCAAGCGATCTTGTCAAATCCCGCAATAGTTGCGCACCCAGTATATGGCAAATAAGGCGGTACAAGGATTGAGGCGTCCCTGCCTAATCTGTTCTGTTTACTGCGGTGCCCTCCGTCCGGCGCACTTTTCCAAATTTCAAATCCCGTGAGATCCGGGAACGGCAGCACAACCAATCGCGCGAAAGATTTCATACCACTCCAACATCCGAAGCACGTCTGCTTAAGTTCACTCGACAAATTCTGAATGAATCGAGGCGATTGAAAATGAAGTTAAAGGTTCAGCATGGTTCGCCGGCTCAAGAAACATGCCTCTGAAGGATAAAAATTGGGTCGGAACCATCTCTAACTTCTTCTCCATCCAGACCTCAATCCATTCGGGGGCTGATGTGTGGCGACCGATTTTCCGGTTAATAAATTCCAGAAAATGGCAGTCGAGCTCACCAGCCCCAGGATTACTGTTAGTTGATGAGGCACCAACTTGATACAGAAATTCCAAGCAATATACAAAATATGTGGTACAAGACAATTCTGGTCTGTGAGTACAACAAATGGTTTCTAGTGGTTGATGGCGGAAGCGGTTTAAAGAAACATCAGTGTCTACGGGCCTCCATTTCCCACAGGAACAGCTGACCAGGTTAACTCCTATCTTCGCGGGGCTGCTATCGTCATTGCTTAGTCCCCGGGGCTATCGTCGCAACGTTCCACCCCACGCGAGAAATCTGGCCAAGACAATAGCTAGGGACAAGCCAGTGAGTACTTTTGAATGTACTCGCAAACATTAAGAACACAGGTATAATTTATAACAACCGATAACCATGCTTTAAAAATATTCTATGATCACAACATCAGCCATAGAAATGAAATCCTTGATGCATGCATGTAGGTTATTAATAAGTAACAACAAATATGTAATGACGGAGCAGAATGCAATGCCACAGTCGGGCGTCTGAGCGACACCCCATAAAGGGCTTATAAATAAAATAAAAGCAATGCCACAGTCGGGCGTCTGAGCGACACCACATAAAGGGCTTATAAATAAAATGAAAGCAATGCCATAGTCGGGCGTCTGAGCGACACCACATAAAGGGCTTATAAATAAAATGAAAGCAATGCCACAGTCGGGCGTCTGAACGACACCACATAAAGGGCTTATAAATAAAATGAAAGCAATGCCACGATCGAAGCGTCCCGAGCGACACCACATAAAGGGCTTATAAATAATCACAAAGAATATCCGGAGGTAGAACCATCCTGTGGATACTCAATAATTCAGATAATATAACGGGTTAGTCCATGACAAATAATATTCATAAACATTTCAAGTCTCAATTTGCGATCCAGATCTGTTTTAATAATAACCCCTCCGAAGACCGACACTAAGACCGACACCTGACCCATCCCAGACTGAAATCCTTAATCAGGGACATGGCTATTCGAATAGGTTTAATCTCTGCAGAGTAACGGGTTTCTTTAGTCCATCGGGACTAATTCCGCCTACGGCCTTTTAATTGAAAACACCTGACTTGCACACACCAGCTCAACTTACCGGTGTCTGGAATCACCCATGACACTTGTTAAGCAAAAATCTAAGTGGGGAGGCTACAACCTCGCGTAGCATGGGATCAAATTTGTATCACAGGCCTAAGGGGTGGCCTCCTCTCGGTCTCAACCGAAACACCCATGCCCCGGACCAGTGGCATGCCTATCGGCTTCAACCGACATCTTCCACCATGGCCTCTCTGCTCGTGTGTGCTTGAAAGGGTTGACAATCGATGAACCGCACCCCACGTATGGCAGGGACAAGTGGTAGTCTGAAACAAGTATGGGGTTCTTTGGAACAAGACTCGATCTATGGTCGACTCGGAGGTTTAAGTATTCCTGTATGATTAGCATAACAAAAATATTTCAAACAACAGGATCACCGCTCATTATACCTTACTATGCCATACCGACATAACCGTCCCAACGAAGACCAGGGACAAGCTCACGCCTACCCAAGGCAGGGCCTTCCAGTTCCTTTCCTGTATGCATGTAAGGCACATGAGGATGATTACCATCATAGGTATATTCATTTCCAACAGCAAGGAAAATCACAAATATGCATTCATACAAATGATCATATCACATGAAATAACGAGCTCTTCGAAAGGAGGTGGTGTTATAAATGTGTCGGCTAACACACCAAAAGTATTATACCGGGGTTCAGAATGCTTGCCTTCAAGGTGTGGAGAGGTGGGGGACTCTCCAAAACTTTTGAAAGTTTTCTCCTCTCTCCAAAATCCTATTTTTAAAAAATTGGAATTAACACACAATTTCAAAACAGCACAAAAAAGTTGTTTGAAATTTTTTTAAATAAATCTTAAAATATACTAGACAGAATTTGAGAGGTGTAGGAAAAAGAATCAATTCATTTGGAGTTATATTTAAAAAGTTATAGCCAGTCAAAGATTTGATCAAAAATCTGCTTTTAAAATAAAATAGAAAAGAAAACGTTTCGGGCAGAATACGTCTTCGAAAAGGGGAGACGTACTCCGGGTTTTGCGCTTCCACTTAAACACGTGGAGGCGGGGCTGGGTCTCTGACAGTGGGTCCAGGGGGCCCACTGGTCAGGTTTGACCAGTCCATCCCTCCCTCCTCTTCCTTTGCCCGAACGGCGGCGAGGCAATGGCGATCAATGCCAAGAAGCAGCGGCTCTCCTTGAGCTCGGAGGTCGGGATGGATCCATAAGACAGGCGGTCCTCCCGGTAGTCGTTGGGTCGGCGAGGACGGAGTGAGTTGCCGGCGGTGAGCTTCGCGGCGGAGGAGGCATTCGGGAGCAAAGTGGGTTTGGGGCTACGGTGGCTTCCGATCAAAATCGAGCAGGGGGACGGGCTTACGAGAGGAAGAGAGAGCTTCAGGTGTAGAGAGTGGAGAGGGGGAGGCCCTGGTGGTGCCGGAGTGGCTGGGGCAGTGGCGGCGGCAGGAGTTGCCAGAGACGGGGAAGAAGACCTCCCTGGGTCGATTGGCTGTCATGGGAGAGCTAGGGGAGCATGCTGAGGCTACGCAGCTAACGAAACATGCTCGGGGCCTCCTTTTTATAGCGCGACGAGGTTGGTTCCGCGGCGGTGGGGATAAGATCTCCGGCGAACCGCCTCCCTGTAGCTTGAGCGACGTGGTGGCGATGGGATCTAAAGGACACGCTTGCGGATGAGCTCGCACTGCTCAAAGGGGTAGGTGGCGAGTGCTGGCGGCTTGGGCGGCGCCGAGTTGGCCGAGACGCGCTATGGACGCCGGCGTGCCGCCAAGGGCTCTGACGGCGGTGCTGTAGGCTGCCAGGGCGGCTTGGCGCGTTGTGGGGAGAGGGTTAGTGAGTGGCGTGGCTCCGCAGGGCGGTGGCAAACCAAGGGCACGACGCGATAGCTCAGCCGCGGCACGTGCAATGTGCGTGCTCTGCTCGCGCCCAGAGCACGCACGGGACGTGCTCGACAAAATGCCAAGGCATGCTAGAGGTCGTGGGTGAGGCTGGCAAGAGACAGGGCTAGGGTAGGGTTAGTCAGAAGGTAAATGGGCATGGTGGTTAGGTTATGTGGCCAAGTTCACAAGGTAAACTTGAAACCATGCCAAATCTGGCTATGCACTCAGGGTGTTTGTCAAAATGCCAAACGCATCTAGGCAATACTTGGGGTGGCCAAATTCTCCAGATCAGAGTCTCTTTGGATGGACAAGAGGGTGGTGGGGTTAGTTTGACAAAGGAAGAAACTTGTTAGTCAAGTTTTGCAAAACCTCAGTTCTGGACAGAAAGCAAATGGCAATGTTGCAAGCACTTAGAATCATCCCATAGGTCCACTCTCCTGGACTTGAGGGTTTGGCAAGGAGGACTATCAGAAGAAAAAGGAATCATGGATCAAAGAGCAACTGAAAAGGTGGTTGTTGTACAAAACCTCCAGTTGGACCAGAATGGAAAAGAGGATGGTTTACTCAAATTTTCCAAATAACATCGTTAGGTTTTTGCACAAAGTTGATTAATATACTCCTGTTGACATCCCAAAATTTTGGTAGAAGTATTAAAGAAATATCTGAATAGGTTGTAGTGCAAAAATGCTCTCTGGACCAGATTTGAAAATATGGTGTAGAGCTCAAAAAAATTAATGGGCAGAAGATATTTTTGTACAAAAGTGATTTAAAAACATCACCTGACATCTCCAAATTTTGGTGGGATTTTTGAATGAATTTATAAAAGGGTTGTAGTACAAATGGAACCATGAAGCTATGGGAAACCTTTTTCAAGAAAATAAAGATCAGGGAGAATATTATATAATTAATTCTCCTGATAAAAGAGAATATTTTCTTGATAGGGCAAACAAGTCCAATATCATAAGTGAAAGGTTTTCAATTTAGGGGATAACTCCAAGATAACCAAGAAAAGAATGGTTTTGAAATCAAGAGAAACCAAGAAAAAGGAAAGTTAAATTTCCTGGAAAGATTTTAATTAACAAAGCAAGGTTAAAAAAAATTGGGGTGTTACAACACTACCCCCCCCCCCCCCTAAAGAAAAATCTCGTCCTCGAGATTTGCTAAGAGTTATCTCTATAGCAAAATTTGTATCAAAACAAGAGCGGCTACAGTGAGAGGGCAATTTGTGGTGCAAAAAAAATTACAGTGTGGAACACTGGCGTGGCGTGGAAAAATCCACGGTTAGGAGCAAAAATGAGAGATTTCTATGCCGGATATAGTTTTAGAATAAATTCTAAATCTTAAAATACGCTGGTCACACCCGAGAGCACAGTGCTCTCTCTGGCTGACAGGTGGACCCGGGCCCACTGTCAGCCTCTTCTTCTTCCTCCGGCTCTTTCTTCTTCCTCTCTCCCGCGTGCTTTCCCGCGCTTTCTCCACCGGCGACGCCTAGCGCGTAGGGCATCTAGGCCGTACTGCGGTAGTGCGCCGCGTGCTAGCTGCCGGTGCAGCGTGCACTCACTTCACGGGCCAGTGCGCTGACGGCACTACTCGAGGATTCGCCTCCGAACACCGGCGATCGGGCGACGAGCGGCGCTGGTGGACCTCGCCCACCGTACACCAAGCTCGAGCTATAAAACGGCCGAGGTGTTCTCCTCTTTTCCTCACACCAGGCCTCGCTCCTCCTCCTCCTTCCTTTCTCCTCTGTTTCCGTTTCTGAAGCTCGAGGCGAGGCTCTAATGGCGGCGGTGGTGCCGGATTGGTACGTGATCCTGTTGTGCGGAGGGCTGGCAGCGGTGCTGGGGCTCTCCGTGCTCCTGTGCGCGATGATCCTCGATGATCGTCGCGATGCTGCTGCTCGGGTGTTGGCTCTCTGCGGCGGTGGTGATCACGAGGAGTAGGTGGGGTGTGTCGGGTGCTGACCGTTGTCGGGAGGTGCTTAGTTGGATGTAACACTGTTTTAGAAATTTTGCAAGCAGTGTGTGTGTGAGCTCGAGTAGTTGTGGTTGTGAGTCTGCATGCCGCGGTGCTGCGGGAAATAAAATAACCCATGTCGTGAATGATGCAGCAATACAGGGAAAACAAATCTCACTCCAGGATTTCTCGCGAGAGAACACAGTAATACATTAGAGTCAAACTGCAACAATAACTGAAACTAAACGATTTACTTGCCGCACAAACTCGGGGTACCACGCATAAGTTACCACACAATAATAAATGTTACAGCAATAAATACGGCGGCGATGCCTAAACTGAAAACGGTAACTGGATGGGGTCCCGAGAAAACGTCTCTGGTACTGGAATACACTCTTCTTCTATGGGGAAAAGTGGATTGACCAGACGATGAATGTGCCTCTCCTGGTCGGGCCTCAATGATCTGCCGATGGCGATCTGAGGATTTAAATCCGCGAGACTCTCAAGATAACCCATCACGCGTTGGGTTAAACGCTCTTGAGCGATGACGTACTGGACGAGGTTGGCCAAGACTGGGTCTCTCTCAATACGTCCACCTGGAAAAGATGTTACTCCTCCGGGTGCTGCACGGCTCGGAAAGTAATAATACCCTCGTTCGTTGGCATAGGGTACCGTGAATCGGAGGCGAGCGAGCGCTTCGTATGCCGCAGCTTCTACGGCCATATGTGGGGTCGGCATGGATTTCCCCACAAAGGAGACTTCTGTTGGGTCTTGGTTTGGGTTTACAGGAGGGATGTGCACGGCTGCCCAATATCTCGAGGTGGAAGGGGTGATCCTTGATTTGAACAGCTCGTATTGGGGCGGCTGGGTAGCACCCATGGTACTGCAGGTAAAATCCCACAATATCTTGACAAAACTACCGGGGGTTGCATCTGGAGTTCTCAGATAAATACTAGGGCTCGGCATGGCAAGAAAAGGCTGTGAGGAGGATGCACAAGGCGAGGGATGCTTGCCAAGGTCACGTGGGGGTCCTTATATAGCACTGGAGCTGGGTCATTTTACCGTGATGAAGGGTAGTAAATTTTCCAGCTCGGCTCCGGGAGTCGGGGTCAAAGCCACAGATACATATCTCACCAAAGTGACGTATCACTGTGGGGTTTGTCGGGGCGGTTATTGGTAGCTGCGCCAAGGATAGAGAAATCACACTGCATGCTAATATAACCATGCAAGGCTACTATATAAAACAGAGGCACGATGACAGGCTGCGTTAACTTAAGTGGTCATAGGATTACAAAGCGAGGATACACTGGGACTCGACACTACTCGAGTGACTTAGTCTACTTCGTTTACATCCAAGCAGGCGTGCCTTGTGGATGTCGAGGCTTCTCCCCGGTTCTCACCATCGGAATTAGCTGGAGAGGGTTGAGGGGCTGCAGGCTCGGGGTAGTGATGATGACCATCACGGGGATTGTTGGTCACAACCCCATTGGAGTGTGCCCCCAAGAGGCGACGAAGCACTTCTGGGGTCATCAAAGCACCTTGGCTGACGGCTGGGGCTGACCTCAGGGTCTCGATCGGCTGTCCGAACAGCACGACTGGGTTGTCGGCGTTGTGCTCGATCTCTTCTCTCGCCGGGGCTCGACAAACCAGCTCTCCACGAGCTGCGATCAGATCAATGGTGATTTGATCGAACAGTTCCTCCAGTGCACCTACATAACGCACTAGGTGCAGCAAAGCAGGATCCGTCTCGTGATCTCCGTTGGCAACTTGGGGTGGTCTACCATACCCTTCACGCTGGGGTAGTAGTGGAGCGAGCGACGCTTAACTCGGGTGACAGTGCCGAGATGAACTATAGCCTCTCGAGCAGCTAGTTGGATGGCTTGTGGCTCAAAGGAAGTTGTTCTTCCGGTGAACCTGTAGGGGCGCTCGGGTGCTAGACCCCTACCGTAGATGTGTACAGTGACCCAGAATTGATGGCTCTCACCACTCATGAGTCCTTGGTACACAACATATTCAGGTGGCTCTTCTAACGCATAGGCACGGCGGGTGAGGTTTGCGAGTATGGTCACAAAGCCTCCAAGGTTGGTTGCTGTGGTCTCATTGTGCACGACGGGACCAGGCATTGTGGCTCGGTTTGTGGTAGCGGTTGTGTTGTGTTGGGGCTAGCGTGCCCTTTTATAGAAAAAGGGGACGGAGTCTTCCTCCGCACGCTTGTGAATGAGACACCTTGGGTGCTGGTCACGGGTGCGTGATAGACGGGCTAGGTTGATAGGTTGGGCACCAACTGCCAAAAGCGTCGGGTCACTATGTGGCTATCTTGCACGAGAAGCTTGGCTGGGGTTCGGTTATGATCTGGTGGGTTGGTTGCCTAAGTTTATTGACCTGGCTAAGATAGGATTACCCAATGGTCAGCCTGGCTCTGATACCAAGTCTGTGGCGACCGATTTTCCGGTTAATAAATTCCAGAAAATGGCCGTCGAGCTCACCAGCCCCAGGATTACTGTTAGCTGATGAGGCACCAACTTGATACAGAAATTCCAAGGAATATACAAAATATGTGGTACAAGACCATTCTGGTCTGTGAGTACAACAAATGGTTTCTAGTGGTTGATGGCGGAAGCGGTTTTCGGAAACATCAGTGTCTACGGGCATCCATTTCCCACAGGAACAGCTGACCAGGTTAACTCCTATCTTCGCGGGGCTGCTATCGTCATTGCTTAGTCCCTGGGGCTGTCGTCGCAACGTTCCACCCCATGTGAGAAATCTGGCCAAGACAATAGCCAGGGACAAGCCACTGAGTACTTTTGAATGTACTCGCGAACATTAAGAACACATGTATAATTTATAACAACCGATAATCATGCTTTAAAAATATTCTATGATCACAACGTCAGCCATAGAAATGAAATCCTTGATGCATGCATGTAGGTTATTAATAAGTAACAACAAATATGTAATGACGGAGCAGAATGCAATGCCACAGTCGGGCGTCTGAGCGACACCCCATAAAGGGCTTATAAATAAAATAAAAGCAATGCCACAGTCGGGCGTCTTAGCGACACCACATAAAGGGCTTATAAAAAAATGAAAGCAATGCCACGATCGGGCCCGGCGACACCACATAAAGGGCTTATAAATAAAATGAAAGCAATGCCACAGTCGGGCGTCTGAGCGACACCACATAAAGGGCTTATAAATAAAATGAAAGCAATGCCACAGTCGGGCGTCTGAGCGACACCACATAAAGGGCTTATAAATAATCACAGTGAATATCCAGGAGGTAGAACTATCCCAGGGATACTCGATAATTCAGATAATATAACGGGTTAGTCCATGACAAATAATATTCATAAAAATTTCAAGTCTCAATTTGCGATCCAGTTCTGTTTTAATAATAACCCCTCCGAAGACGGACACTAAGACCGACAACTGACCCATCCCAGACTGAAATCCTTAATCAGGGACACGGCTATTTGAATAGGTTTAATCTCTGCAGAGGGTGTACTCTTTACCCATGAGTAACGGATTTCTTTAGTCCATCGGGACTAATTCCGCCTACGGCCTTTTAATTGAAAACACCTGACTTGCACACACCAACTCAACTTACTGGTGTCTGGAATCACTCATGACACTTGTTAAGCAAAACTCTAAGTGGGGAGGCTACAACCTCGCATAGCATGGGATCAAATTTGTATTGCGCGCTCTAAGGGGTGGCCTCCCCTCTCGGTCTCAACCGGAAACACCCATGCCCCCGGACCAGGTGGCATGCCTATCGGCTTCAACCGATATCTTCCACCGTGGCCTCTCATGCGGTGTGTGCTTGAAAGGGTTGACAATCGATCGAACCGCACCCACGTATGGCGAGGACAAGTGGTAGTACGAAACAAGTATGGGGTTACTGGAACAAGACTCGATCTATGGTCGACTCAGGAGGTTTAAGCATTCCCTGTATGATTAGCATAACAAAAATATTTCAAACAACAGGATCACCGCTCATTATACCTTACTATGCCATACCGGACATAACCGTCCCAACGAAGACCGGCGACAAGCTCACGCCTACCCAAGGCAGGGGCCTTCCCGGATTCCTTTCCAGTATGCATGTAAGGCACATCAGGATGATTACCATCATAGGTATATTCATTTCCAACAGCAAGGAAAATCACAAATATGCATTCACACAAATGATCATATCACATGAAATAACGAGCTCTTCGAAAGGAGGTGGTGTTATAAATGTGTCGGCTAACACACCAAAAGTATTATGCCGGGGTCCAGAATGCTTGCCTTCAAGGTGTGGAGAGGTGGGGGACTCTCCAAAACTTTTGAAAGTTTTCTCCTCTCTCCAAAATCCTATTTTTAAAAAATTGGAATTAACACACAATTTCAAAACAGCACAAAAAACTTGTTTGAAATTTTTTCACATAAATCTTAAAATAAACTAGACATAATTTTAGAGGTGTAGGAAAAAGAATCAATTCATTTGGAGTTATATTTAAAAAGTTATAGCCAGTCAAAGATTTGATCAAAAATTTGCTTTTAAAATAAAACAGAAAAGAAAACGTTTCGGGCAGAATACGTCTTTGAAAAGGGGAGACGTACTCAGGGTTTTGCGCTTCCACTTAAACACGTGGAGGTGGGGCTGGGTCTCTGATAGTGGGTCCAAGGGGCCCACTGGTCAGGTTTGACCAGTCCATCCCTCCCTCCTCTTCCTCTGGCCGAACGGCGGCGAGGCAACGACAATCAACGCCGGCGAACGGCGGCTCTCCGCGGGCTCCAGATGGTCGGGATGGATCCGCAAGACCGGGGCGGTCCTCTCGGTAGTCGTTGGGTCGGCGGGGACGGAGTGAGTTGCCGGCGGTGAGCTTCGCGGCGGAGGAGGCATTCGGGAGCAAAGTGGGTTTGGGGCTACGGTGGCTCCCGATCAAAATCGAGCAGGGGGACGGGCTTACGGGAGGAAGAGAGAGCTTCTGGTGTAGAGAGTGGAGAGGGGGAGGCCCGGGTGGTGCCGGAGTGGCTGGGGCAGTGGCGGCGGCAGGAGTTGCCGGAGACAGGGAAGAAGACCTCCCCGGGTCGATTGGCTGTCATGGGAGAGCTAGGGGATCATGCTGAGGCTACGCAGCTAACGAAACGCGCTCGGGGCCTCCTTTTTATAGCTCGACGAGGTTGGTTCCGCGGCAGTGGGGATAAGATCGCTGGCGAACCGCCTCCCTGTAGCTTGGGCGATGTGGTGGCGACGGGAGCTAAAGGACTTGCTTGCGGATGAGCTCGCACTGCTCAAAGGGGCAGGTGGCGAGTGTTGGCGGCTTGGGCGGCGCCGACTTGGCCGAGACGCGCTGCGGACGCCGGCGTGCCGCCAAGTTCTCTGACGGCGGTGCTGTAGGCTGCCAGGGCGGCTTGGCGCGTTGTGGGGAGAGGGTTAGTGAGTGGCGTGGTTGCGCAGGGCGGTGGCAAACCAAGGGCGCGACATGTTAGCTCGGGCGCGGCACATGCAATATGCGTGCTCTGCTCGCGCCCAGAGCATGCACGGGACGTGCTCTACAAAATGCCATGGCATGCTAGAGGTCGCGGGTGAGGCTGGCAAGAGACAGGGCTAGGGTAGGGTTAGTCAGAAGGTAAATGGGCATGGTGGTTAGGTCAGGTGGCCAAGTTCACAAGGTAAACTTGAAACCATGCCAGATCTGGCTATCCACTCAGGGTGTTCGTCAAAATGCCAAAGGAATCTAGGCAATACTTGGGGTGGCCAAATTCTCCAGATCAGGGTCTCTTTGGATGGACAAGAGGGTGGTGGGGTTAGTTTGACAAAGGAAGAAACTTGTTAGTGCAAGTTTTGCAAAACCTCAGTTCTGGACAGAAAGCAAATGGCAATGTTGCAAGCACTTAGAATCATCCCATAGGTCCACTCTCCTGGACTTGAGGGTTTGGCAAGGAGGACTATCAGAAGAAAAAGGAATCATGGATCAAAGAGCAACTGAAAAGGTGGTTGTTGTACAAAACCTCCAGTTGGACCAGAATGGAAAAGAGGATGGTTTACTCAAATTTTCCAAAGAACATCATTAGGTTTTTGCAAAAAGTTGATTAATATACTCCTGTTGACATCCCAAAATTTTTGTAGAAGTATTAAATAAATATCTGAATAGGTTGTAGTGCAAAAATGCTCTCTGGACCAGATTTGAAAATATGGTGTAGAGCTCAAAATAGTTAATGGGCAGAAGATATTTTTGCACAAAAGTGATTTAAAAACATCACCTGACATCTCCAAATTTTGGTGGGATTTTTGAATGAATTTATAAAAGGGTTGTAGTATAAATGGAACCATGAAGCTATGGGAAACCTTTTTCAAGAAAATAAAGATCAGGGAGAATATTATATCATTAATTCTCCTGATAAAAGAGAAGATTTTCTTGAGAGGGCAAACAAGTCCAATATCATAAGTGAAAGGTTTTCAATTTAGGGGATAACTCCAAGATAACCAAGAAGAGAATGGTTTTGAAATCAAGAGAAACCAAGAAAAAGGACAGTTAAATTTCCTGGCAAGATTTTAATTAACAAAGCAAGGTTAAATTTTTTTTGGGGTGTTACATGATGACGATGACATGTACCTAGGGTAGGGTAATAGGCCTGACCTAGACACCCTTCCCAGGGACACTTCCCTATAGTCAAAGACATTCAAAGGACAACAACATCTACCGACTGAAATCACCTCAGAGTGCCACCACTCAACCAACAGTTCCACTCGGATAACCCAATTCCATTTGACCAGGATATAATCATTCGACCATATCAGAAACCACTCGGAGTACAGAAGATCTAAAGTCACTCAGGATGACAATGGTTAGGCGTTCACTTCATAGTCTTAATGATCATTTATACTTCTTTATTGCTGGCATTACCAATAACGTCTCACCTTAATGTACATTGAACTCCTTGTAATGTGGGCTGGCTGGGGTCCTGGCGCACTCTATATAAGCCACCCCCTGTCGGTGTACAAAAGTAGGGGCTCTCTTTTGCACCCCTCTACTTGTGCACGGGCAGTTAGAGCCGCGCCCGCAGCCACACTGAGCAGGGCAGAAGAGGGAAGCCGGAGCACAAGGAAATCGAAGCAACGCTAATACCAGAGACCACAAAGAGCAGAAGGGCGAGGTGGGCTCCCCGGGCAGCGGAGCGTGCCTCCCTTGAGCCGAGGGCTCCAACGCCATCAACCACATTGGGACCAAGGCTCGGGAGGCACCTCCGTGGTGGCATGGAGATCTTTGTGAAGATCATAAACATACAAGATCAGTTGAGGACCAGAAGACGACAATCCTCGGCGGGATCCTAGCCGAGGAAACCCACGAGACCCCCCGGCAAGATCCTTGCCGGGGACGACCGTGATGCTGTGGCAAGGCCCTTGCCGAAGACGCCTACAAGGCCACAACCAAGCCCGCATCTACCAAGACTCCACCGCCATTCCCATACAGCTGCCAGCCCAACCAGCTGGGAAGGCACCTGCGTGGCAACATGCGGCTTCCAGGCCTCAGCAAGCACCTGCGTGGTGGCATGCAGATCTTCGTGAAGACCCTACCACCGCGCCATCTCAGCAGCCTGCCTGCCTACATGGCTCTACATGCACCGTTGGCCTGGACGCGTGTCGGAGCAAGGCGGAGTGGCGACTGTCGTGACAGGCCTCATTGCCATCCCAATAAAGCAACGGGACACCTAAGGGAGCGCATTTAATGCGTCTTGTCCCGTAATGACAGGCGATAAAGCTTACGCACTGTACACCTTTCCACCTCCTGTGTGCCACTGCGGCGACCCCTTTTGTCTATAAAAGGAGGCCCGAGGCGTCTAGGAGAAGGATTTGGATCTTTTGGGCTACACACGCACCGTAGCTAGCTCAAGAACTGAAGCACACTCAAATACATACACCAAAGCAGGACTAGGGTTTTACGCATCCTCTCGGACCGAACCTGGGTAAATGATATTTGTGCTGGCTCCTAGACCTGCTCTTTGCACAACCCCGCGCCCGCCGATCGTAGAAGGGATCCCAGTGATCCCATAGGTGTCATTCTCACCAACATCTTTGGCGCGCCAAGTAGGGGGGCGCAGTTGTGAAAATCTTGTCTGGTTGGAGCAGCGGCTTCATCGTGGTCGTCACTCCAAGGAAGAAGACGACCAAACGAGCTGCGTCACCTGCGGGTGTGGCGAACGCCTGCGCAATGACAGAAAAGCTAAGTCATGCGAAATCTTGTTTATTTGCACTTATATAAGGCTGTTCTCCCCGAGAGATCTCGTTCTTTGTACGGGAAATGTGCACGCGATGGGACCCTTCTGCTGTTGGCAACGCCTTTGTTTCTGTCTGGAGCTCGCTCGACAGTTCATGCGGCCGCGCTGGCGGCGGCAAGGTGGCCTACCCGTTCCCAACTGCGCTCTTGTCCTGCCTCGAGTCCGCTCGGCAGTTCAAACGACCGTGCTGGCGGCGACAAGGTGGCTCGCCCAGCAGCAAGAGCCCTTCTGGCAGGGTGCTCAGGATCCGTCCTTAAAGCACCACGGCATGGGTTTACGCGCCGGCAGCCTTATCTCAACAAGCGTAGGGTACGAACGTACGAAGAAAGAACTAACGAGAAGATAGCATGCATAATATTAAAAGTGATGCAGAGTTATATTAAATCAGTTGTTGCTGCGGTTCTAACTAAAGATAAAATTTGTCTTGGTCATGAACCTGCAGCGGTGATAAGAAACGGGGCGCCTAATCACGGCGCTGGCCCTCCACCCTTTGGATTCCGCCGACACGGCTAATGATGGGCTTGATACGCTCCTCGAGCGTCGCGAGGTCCACACCCTCCGGCAAGCTCACCAGCGCGGCGTCAAAGTCAAGGTCGGGGTTCTAGTACGCCACCTTGGTTTGGACCTTGGTCATGTCGCCCCCGCAAAGCTTCCGGGCCTCGTCGGCCAGAGAGGCTGCCCTGTTGGAGCGGAACTGCTCCAGGGCCCCGATAACACCCTCGAAGAACAAGGTCAAATTGGCATTGGTAGTCACGCTCGGCTCCGGGACGTACCTCACGTTTGGCATCCCCATGGTAGCTAGCTGCATGGTGATCCTGCCGGCGACCACGACGAGGCGGCTGATCCAGAGGTTCTCGCCCTTCATAAAATCCTCATGGTTGGCGGCTTCGTTCTTCTGCAGCTGCCTCTCCTTCTCCAGATTCTTGGTCAGGGTCTCCTCCCGAGCCCCGACCTCCGACAACGTTCCCTCAAGACCCTCCAGCTTCAGCTTCAGGTCTCTGATGGAGGCGTTGGCCTTGGAGAGCTGCTCAGCCTTGCCGAGGACCGCACCTTGCGCCTCCACCAGAGCACCGTTGAGTGTGTCTTTCTCCTTTGCCAACTTCAGGGCTTGATCCTTCAGCTCGTCCCGCTCCACCTCCAGCTCTTTCACCTTGCCGGCGTGAACTAGAGCCTGGGCATTGAGTACCTCCTCGTGCCTCTACTCTAGCTCCTGGGTCCACTGCATGACGAGTTTCTCCACCTCCTCATCCTTGCCGCGGAGTGTTGCGGAAAGCTTCCCCTCACGAGTGGCAAGGTCCTCCCCCTTGGAGTTTAGCGCGGCCTGGTGCTGGTGCCGAGCGGCCTCGTCCTGGGCGGCCTGCTGCTTTGCCGCCTCCTGGGCCTTCTCGATGTCGGCCTACTTCTTGACAAGCTCCGGCTTGCGCTTGGTCAGCACGTCTTGGGTAGCCTTCTGGTCCTTGTGGGCCTGGCGGAACCAAGCCTGCGCCTTGGCGACATGCTCCTCGAGGTCCGCCTCCGCCTTGTCCACCACCGCCATCCTAGACTTGGCCTTGTCCAGGCGGGCACGATGAATCGCCTGGAGCTTCTGGAAGTTGGCTCTCATGGCCTGGAGGAGCCGCTCTTCTTGGGAACCGCCACCACCGGCGCTCGGTTCATCGACAACCTCGAGCACGGCGGCGGCGAGCACCTCGTCATCAAAAACCTCCCCCTTGGTGGGCGCCCCGGTGCTTGCCGTCCGTGGGAGCTGTACGAACAGGTCGTCGCTCACCTTCAGGTACCGGCCCGAGCCAGAGGCAGCGGAGGAGGAAGGTTGGTCGTCGACCACCCCCTCCTCGGCAGCGGCCTTGCCGGCCTGCCCGGCAGGCCCCTTGCCAGCCTCCTCGGCAGCGGCTTTGCCAGTCTCCCTGGTCGGCCCCTTAGCAGCGTCCTCAGTAGCGCCCTTGGCGGCCTCCTCGGCGACTGTGTCTATGTCTTCCGGTTCCGCCAAGGAAGGATCTGGATACCAAGAAGGGGATAAGGCGACGCCAAGACCAAGAATCAAAAAAGAACGAACAGGGACAAAAGGCAAATAACTCACTCGTGCCGGGCTCGGAAGGAGTGGCCCCCTCCCCTCCAAGATTCGGTGCCGGGATGGAGCCG
The DNA here is from genome assembly GCA_021605205.1 of Aegilops longissima. NCBI lineage: Eukaryota > Viridiplantae > Streptophyta > Magnoliopsida > Poales > Poaceae > Aegilops > Aegilops longissima. The sequence continues at coordinate 175,563,706 of CM038679.1, forward strand.
CCAGCGCCAGGGTTCGCCTCCCCCTCCTCCTCCGTGTGCATGGGCTCGGTGCTTGGCGCCCTTGCCGGGGACGCCCCTCGGGGTGGCGTGGTCGATGGGAGTGGCTTGTTGGGGGTGACCCTTACTGGATCCTGCTGCTGACGTCCTCCTCCTACAACCACGGAAAGGTCAGCGCCAAAAGATCATACCCCAATGCGCGTCGATAGGGAGTGGGTGGAGAACGCACGCTGGGGGCTGCAACGGTTGCTGTTATCCGGGCTGCTCTCCACCACCAAACGCGTGCTCGAGGTGCCCGCCGGGGGCTGGCCACCCGTCAAGGCCCTGGCTCTCTTCGCCACCCTCTGGGCCAGCGTCTCGACATCCCTGCAAAAATAAAAGCAAGTCCAGAAAAGTGAAGTGATCTAAGGGGACGGAGATGACAAAAGACAGAATGCTTACTCATCCTCCGCCTCCTCTTCCGATGGCTTCCTCTTCCTCCTCGGGCTCAGGGACCCAAAATCGAAGACGACCTTTGTGTCGACATCTGCGGGAGGGGAGAAGGAGATGGGGTCCGGCGACGCTTGGACGAAGAGGAGGAATTCACCTTCTTCTTCGCCACCGGGGCCTTCACCATTTTCCTCGCTGCCGCGGCCCTCGTCTGGCGCACGGACTCCCCCTGGGCCACCTGCAATTGCACAGTTCTGCCGGGCCGGACCGGCACGCCGGATCTGGCCCACTGCAGGGTGCGTCTCTTCCCCATGGTCGAAGGATAGTCGGCCTCGGCCTCCTTCTCCGTCGACTCCTCGACCACGTCCTCAATGGGGGGGGGGGGGCGGTGTCAGCGTTGCTGGCCTCCCCGGCAGACTCCGCCCACTGGTTGAGCTCCATGTCCTCCGCAGCCGCGCCGTCTTCATCCTCCATGGCGCCGGCGATGCCGGCCTCCTTCGCGAGCTCCACCTCTGCCGCCCTGGCAACGATGTAGTCCAGCTCCGCTTGGGTGGTGTCCTAGATAAGCAGCGGCTCACCATGGACGTATCTCTCCGACAGGCCGTCGAAGAACTCCTGCACCCGCTCCGCCTCTGGCTCAACCCGATTTGGGTCAAGGCCGTGCGCGTTGAAGTCCGGCATAATGGCAATGATGTCGGATTGGCAGGAGTTGTTGCTCAGCGGGACCACTCCTGCCGGCAACCCAAACAGTGGCCCCTTGACAACCTTGTCGGCCTTCGTGGGCTTGCCGGTTCTCTCGGCCCTGACGTAGCTGAATACATCAAGTTGGAAGATCCTCTGACAGAAATGGGCGTGCCCCATCACCATAAAGTTGTGCTTCAAGCCGATGCGAAGCCTCATGATGTCGGCGGCGTACCTGAAGAGCCAGGCCGGCCTCCCCTTGTTATGGAGTGGAGAGATTCGGCGGCGGACGAAATCGGCCCCAATCATCTCGAGGGTGAGCCCGGCCTTGGCGAGGTGATGGATTCTGGTGGTAGCAATCGTGAGGCTCATGTCGTCGGCGTCCTTTTCGCTCCATTCCTCATGACGGACTGGCGGGCTCTGACGAACCTGACAGAACTCCTGGGGATCCTCCTCCTTGATCCACAGCCATCGGCCCCGCCATTCTTCCCAACTCTCCTTCTGGGCACCCTCTGGATACGTGCTTTTCTCCTTGGTCCTTGGGATCCAAGTGGCACAGCCGGAGATGGCGCCCCCCCGCCTGGATGCGGGGATAGAAGTAGTGGCGGAAGAGCACCGTGCTGGGGAGCACCCCGGCGAAGCCCTCATAGAGGTGGGCTAAAAGGGTCATACACGCCATAGCATTCGGCATGAAATCCATGAGGTGGAAGCCGTAGGTGTGCATGATGTCATTGATAAAATCGGAGAAAGAGGGGCAGAGGCCGCAGGAGAAATAGTCAACAAAGAAGGGATACCAATTTGGTCCAGCCTCAGCAAAATCGGCGAGGATGATACGCGTGGCCGGATGCCCCGTCGTCTCCCCCCCCCCCCCGGTCTTTGCCCCCCACAGGGGCCTGAAGTAGTCCCTGAGGTGGACCGCATCAACCGTCGAGGGGAAGAGGGCGACCTGGATCCGGAGCACCCCCAGCTTGCTCTTCGGCATCCCCTTCTCCCACGTCCTCCGCCACTCCCTTGCCTCTGCTGGACTTGGGCGCCATGGCAACCAGAGAAGAGGTGAGGTTGAGGATGATGAGGACGCGACAGCGGCGAGCGAAAGCAAGAGCTTGAGAAGGAGGGAGGAACGGACAGCGGTTCCGAGATTGGAGAAGGCGCAGAGGGTAAATGAGCAGCATGCCTGCGGTTATTCCTTTTTATTGGGAAGGCGTGGGCTGCCTCTTTACCATTTACTACGATGTGACACATGCGTGCGGGAACCATCCCACACATGACCCCCATGTCACGCACAGCCTTCCACGTCGTGCATTCAATGCGGGTCGTGGGGAAGCGCAGCGAGTGGGGAGTTACTACAGTAAAAATCCGCCACGCCTGCCCACGCACCGCTCTGGGCCTAGCCCAACATCACGTCGCGTTCTTGTATGGCCCAGGCCCGGGGCTCCTGTTGGTGTACAAAAGTAGGGGCTCTCTTTTGCACCCCTCTACTTGTGCACGGGCAGTCAGAGCCTCGCCCGCAGCCACACTGAGCAGGGCAGAAGAGGGAAGCCGGAGCACAAGGCAATCGAAGCAACGCCAAGACCAAAGACCACAAAGAGCAGAAGGGCAAGGTGGGCTCCCCCGGCAAGACCCTTGCTGGGGCAACTTGCCCGATGCCAGCGGAGCGCGCCATCCTTGAGCCGAGGGCTCCAATGCCATCAACGACATTGGGACCAAGGCTCGGGAGGCACCTCCGTGGTGGCATGCAGATCTTTGTGAAGATCATAAACATACAAGATCAGATGAGGACCAGAAGACGACGATCCTCGGCGGGATCCTAGCCGAGGAAACCCACGAGACCCCCCCGGCAAGATCCTTGCCGAGGACGACTGCGATGTTGCGACAAGGTCCTTGCCGGGGCCCCGGCAAGGCCCTTGCCAATGCCGCCTGCAAGGCCACAACCAAGCCCGCATCTGCCAAGGCTCCACCGCCGTTCCCATACAACTGCCAGCCCAACCAGCTGGGAAGGCACCTGCGTGGCTGCCAGGCCAGCTCAGCAAGCACCTGCGTGGTGGCATTCATATCTTCGTGAAGACCCTACCACTGCGCCATCTCAGCAGCCTGCCAGCCTACATGGCGCTGCATGCACCATTGGCCTGGACGCGTGTCGGAGCAAGGTGGGGCGGTGACGGACGGGACGGGCCTCATTGCCATCCCCTATAAAGCAACGGGACACCTAAGCGGGCGCATTTAATGCGTCTTGTCCCGTAATGACAGGCGATAAAGCTTACGCACTGTACACCTTTCCACCTTCGGAGGGCAAAAGTGCTCATGCCCAAGTTCTGCCTCGAGACAGCGGCGCTCCATACCTAAAGTCCCCCCCTTATTTTTTCAAGGTAAAAATGACTTATATACCAGAAGATGGGCACCAGAGGTGGGCCGAGGGGAGCGCAACCCACCAGGGCGCGCCTGGGCTCCCTGGCGCGCCCAGGTGGGTTGTGCCCACCTGGTGGGCCCCCTCTGGTACTTATTGGCTCAGATTTTCCTCATATATTCCATAAAAAATCTTCGTAAAGTTTCAGCTTGTGAGGAGTTGTGCAGAATAGGTGGCCTAACGTAGCTTTTCCAAGTCGAGATTTCCCACTGCTGGAATTCTCCCTCTTTGTGTGTACCTTGCACATTATGAGAGAAAAGGTATTAGAATTACCCCAAAAAGCATTATTATGCATAAAAACATCATATATAATAGTAGGAAAACATGACACAAAATGGTCGTATCAAGGGGGAGGTCGAGGAGGGCTTGTGCATGCACGAGAGAAAGTTAGTGCTAGCTACAGAGGTTAGAGGATATGTGTTGATGATATCTCAAACAAAAATGTGACACAACGTAATATGTGTGAAATAGAGGGCAGTATATATCATATATAGAGGGGGTGATCCATGAGAAGAGAGGGAGGGGTCATAGATATTAGTAGAGTCGAAGAGAGGATCAAGTGTGGGTGCAAGATTGATAATTGCTATGATCCCTTTGATTCGTTTGAAATATCCCTTTTTGATGAACTTGATGCTTGTTATGCTTGTGGCCAAGGTGCCAATATGAATTATGCTTATGGAGATGAACTTGCTATAGTCCCTGATGTTATGAATGAAATTGTTGCTATTGCACCCACCCATGATAGTCCTATTATCCTTTTGAATACTCCCAACTACACTATATCAGAGAAGTTTGTGCTTATTAAGGATTATATTGATGGGTTGCATTCTACTATTGCACATGATGATTTTGATAGATACAATATGTATGTGCTTGCTGCTCCTACTTGCAATTATTATGAGAGATGAACTACATCTCCGCCTCTATATGTTTGCAATACGATAAAATTGCAAGAAATTGTTTATGCTACGTATTGGCCTTTACTTGATGTGCATGAATTGTTCTTTTATGACATGCCGATGCATAGGAAGATCGTTAGACTTTGATGTTGCATGATATATGTTACTTTGTTCTCACTACTAAATTACAAATCATTGTTAATTAAAATTGGCTTGGATATACCCTGGGATCCAGGTGGATCCATTACTTGAACACTTTATGCCAGCTTAATGGCTTTAAAGAAAGCGCTGGCAGGGAGACAACCCAGAAGTTTTAGAGAGTCATTTATTTCCGTTGTGTGCTTTATAAAGTTAAAAAAACAAAAATAAATAAAGAGGGGAACCAAAAACTTTTTCAAAAAGAAAAGAGAAAGTGAGATATGAGCATTGTTGAAATGGGAGCATGCCTTGAACTTTATTCATGCCCATGGAAACTTTGTGAATCTTAATTACAGAAACTTTTCAACAAAATAATTATCCCCTTGTATAAATCCATTGTATAATAAAAATAATGTTCCAACATTTTCCTTTAGGATGATGAGATTGCTTGTTTGGTTTGTGCAGTGGAAAAACAGAAATTTTGGCTGTAGTGATTGAATTTACATTTTTTACTGGCATGTCAAAAGCTTCTGAAACTATTGCACAATACTTCTATACAAATTGTTTATTTTGTCCTAATTTTTCAGAATTTTTGGAGGTAGAGAAGTATGGTTGATGTTCAGATTACTACACACTGTCCTGTTTAAGACATATTCTTTTTTTGATGCATTGTTTTGCTAATTTTGAAGAAACTATCAATTTTATAGGTGGTATAAGCCATAGAGAAGTTATAATATAGTAGCTACAATGCAAAAACAAAATATAAATGTTTTTTCAACAGTAATTAAGGTGGTTATTTGTTTTATTATACTAACGGATCTCACGAGGGTTTTGTTAAGTTTTGTGTGATTGAAGTTTTCAAGTTTTGGGTGAGATCACGATGGATGAAGGAATAAGTAGTAGCAAGAGCCTAAGATTGGGGATGCCCGATACACCCCAAGGTAATATTCAAGGACTCCCAAGCAACTAAGCTTGGGGATGCCTTAGAAGGCATCACCTCTTTCGTCTAACGAGCATCGGTAAGTTTACTTGGAGCTATATTTTTATTGGTCACATGATATGCGTAAATCTTGGAGTGTAGTGTGATTTTTATTTCTGTTTTAGTAATTTACCATACTGGTATGAGATAGTCCTAGGTTGATTTATGGAATGCTCTTTGAACTTCACTTATATCTTTTGAGTATGGCTTTATAGAATGCTTCATGTTCTTCACTTATATCATTTGAAGTTTGGATTGCCTGTTTGTCTAAACATAGAAAACCGCCATTTGTAGAAATCTCTTTTGCTTCACTTATACTTGTTAAAGCGTGGGCATATCTTTCGTAGAAAGAATTAGACTCTCTTGCTTCACTTATATCTATTTAGGGAGTTATCAGGAATTGGTCATTCACATGGTTAGTCATAAAATCCTACATAATACTTGTAGATCACTGAATATGATATGTTTGATTCCTTGCAGTAGTTTTGCAATATAAATACGGTGATATTAGAGTCATGCCAGTGAGTAATTGTGGATCGGTAAGAATACGTGTGTTAAAGTTTGTGATTCTCGTAGCATGCACGTATGGTGAACCTTTATGTAACCAAGTTGGAGCATGAGATATTTATTGATTGTCTTCCTTATGAGTGGTGGTCGGGGATGAGCAGTGGTCTTTTTGACCAATCTACCCCCCCCCCACCCTAGGAGCATGAGTGTAGTACTTTGTTTCGATAGCTAAAAGATTTTTGCAATAAGTATGTGAGTTCTATATGACTAATGTTGAGTCCGTGGATTATATGCACTCTCACCCTTCCTCCATTCCTAGCCTCTTTGGTGCCGTGCATTTTCCTTTCTCACCTGAGAGTCCATGGATTATATGCACTCTCACCCTTCCTCCATTATTGTCTTTAGGTCAAATGATAGACTATTGCTTTGAATCACTCATGTCTTAATATTCATCCCATGATTAGATTATATGATCAAGATTATGTTAGGTAGCATTCAACATAAAAAATTATCTTTTTAATCATTTACCTACTCGAGGACGATAGGAATTAAGCTTGGGGATGCTGATACATCTCCGTCATATCTATAATGTTTGACTGTTTCATGCCAATGTTCTACAACTTTCATATACTTTGGCAACTTTTTATACTATTTTTGGGACAAACATATTGATCCAGTGCCGGTTCCTGTTTGTCTCATTTTTTTCGCAAACAATCCATATCAAATGGATTGCAAACACAATAAAAACTTACAGAGATTTTTTTGGAATATATGTGATTTTTGGGAATTGGAATCAACGCGAGACGATGCCCGAGGCGGCAGCAAGGCAGGGGGCACGCCCCAGGGGGTAGGGCACGCCCTGGGCCCTTGTGGCCACCCCGTAAGGTGGTTTGTGCCCTTCTTTGGCCGCAAGAAATCTAATATCTGGATAAAACCGTGTTATAATTTCAGCCCAATCGGAGTTACGGATCTCCGGGAATTTAAGAAACGGTGAAAGGCCAGAATTTGGGTGCGAAGAAACAGAAGGAAACAGAGAGATATCCAATCTCGGAGGGCCCACCTCTCCACCGCCACGGAGGCCAAGGACCAGAGGGGAAACCCTCCTCCCATATATGGGGGAGGTCAAGGAAGAAGAATAAGGAGGTGGGCTCTCTCCCCCTCTCTCTCGGTGGCGCCGGAAGGCCGCCGGGGCAATCATCATGTGACGGAGATCTACTCAAACAACTCCGTCATCTTCACCAACACCTCCATCACCTTCCCCCATCTATCTACAGCGGTCCACTCTCCCGCAACCCGATGTACCCTCTACTTGAACATGGTGCTTTATGCTTCATATTATTATCCAATGATGTGTTGCCATCCTATGATGTCTGAGTAGGTTTTTGTTGTCCTATCGGTGATTGGTGAATTACTATGATTGGATTAATTTGCTTTTGGTTATGTTGCTGTCCTTTGGTGCCCATCATATGAGCGCAAGTGTGGATCACACCATTGGGTTAGTTGTATGTTGATAGGACTATGTATAGGAGGGCAAGGGTGACAGCAGCTTCAGCCTAGCATAGAAATTGATGCATACGGGATTGAAGGGGGATCAATATATCTTAATGCTATGGTTGGATTTTACCTTAATGAACATTAGTAGTTGCGGATGCTTGCTAATAGTTTCAATCATAAGTGCATAGAATTCCAAGTAAGGGATGACATGCTAGCAGTGGCCTCTCCCACATAAAACGTGCTATCGGTCTAGTAACGTAGTCAATTGCTTAGGGACCATTTCGCAACTCCTACCACCACTTTTCCACACTTGTTGAACTAATGTAATATTTTCATTATCTAAACAGCCCCTAGTATTCATTTACGTGCTCTTTATTATCTTGCAAACCTATCCTACAACACCTACAAAGTACTTGTTTCATACTTGTTCTAGGTAAAGCGAATGTTAAGCGTGCGTAGAGTTGTATCGGTGGTCGACATAACTTGAGGGAATATTTGTTCTACCACTACCAGGGAAAACCTTATACACAGAAATTTAGCAACAACGTGGGTAAAAAAAGGGCGCTAGTGCTAGATAGCAGTAGCGGTTCAGAAAAAACCACGCTGCAGATACAATTGTAGCAGTAGCGCGTGTGGCCGTAAAAGCGCTACTACTAATATTCCCGTTGGTGGAACGATAGGCTAAGTATAGCAGTAGCGGGCTTGGAGGAAGCGCGCTACCGCTAGGGCATGAGTAGCACCACGTTTCCTAAGAAGAGCGCTACTGCTGATGGAAATAAAATAAAATAAAAAACAAATAGAAAAGTAAATGAAAATGAAAGAAACAGAAAAAGGAGAAAGAAAAAAAATCAAATGTGAAGCAAAAAAACAGAGAAAGGCATATCTGTAGCGTGTGTTCGTAAGAGGCGCTATAGCTAACGTAGCTGCAGCGCGTTTCCTAGACCCTCACTATAGAAATAGAAAAGGAAATAAAAAAACGGAGAAAATTACATAGCTATAGAAGTAGCATGTTTTGTAAGAAGTGCTATAGCTACCTTAGCTATAGCGCGTTTTGCAAAACGCGCTACCGCTAATTTTGACTTAACCAAAAACTGTTCCCCCCACCCGCCACCACTTGCCCCCCAAATCTCTCGACCCACCCGCTGCCGTCTCCCGATCCGCCTTCAATCCACTTACATGTAGCCTCCTGCCGACGCCGACGCCCGGAGCCACTCAGAGTCAGGCGCTGTCGACGCCACCGAGCCGCCTCTAACGCCACGGAGCTGCTGCTTTCATCAACGCCACCGGCCGCCGCCGGCGCCACCGGATCCTCCTCAACACAACTGCCTCCTCGCCACCGAGACGCCCGCCTCCTCGCCACCACCGGAGCCATCCTCTGTAAGCCCCCACCCCTCCTCTCTCTCTCATGCATAGGTTAGCTAGTTTAATTATGTTAATTATCTAGGTTAGGGCAAAATTTTAGTTAGGGCTTTGACAGAGTAGTTAGGTTAACTAGTTTAATTAGGTTAATTATCTAGGTCAGTTCAAAAATTTAGTTAGGGCTTTGACAGAGAACTAGTCAGGTTAACTTGTTTAATTACATTAATTAACTAGGTTATTTAGGCAAGTTTTATTTTAAAGATGATCCCTTCCTAGTCTTTTATTGTTGATTATATCTTTTCATTGAAGTGGTCATGTTATATCTTTTCATTTAAGTGGTTCGATTGTGCCCAAGTGGCTTTGTTGTTTCAATGAAGCTGAGTGGCCTATATATGTTTTGCCGGAATGTTGATTCATTTCTATTCTGGCAAATTTCAGGTTCTCGATTTGTCCACTTTTTAGCAAAGGTCATGCCAAAATTTTTTGTGAATTTCGGCATGACTTGTGCTACAAACTAGGACATATCGAGTGCCCGGGATTTGCCGCACCAGGAAGGAGTCGACGTTCCTGCAAAACAATAGGCCTTTTTATGTCATTATTCAGGTCTGGAATTAATGGACTAGATTTAATCATAGGAAACATGGGTAGAAACGATGAAGGACAGGGTTCTGGTGATTGCGACGATGTCTACCGGGCGGCAGACGAATTTTTTAGCCTTGCCGACGATCAACCGATGTTGTTGCTAGCCCACCGGTGGCATCGGGGACTGAGACCGACACGCAGATCAGTGCTGAGACTGAGACCGGCGTTGAGACACAGACCGGCATCGAGACCGGCGCTGAGACTGAGACTGGCGCTGCCTCGGGGAGCGGAGCCGGTGTAGAACCGAAAGCAAAGAGGCAACGACTTCCTAACAAACTCGGGACTACTAGACTGGTGGTCACGGTGGTGGTCACGGAGGTGGACGATGGCAATTTTGAGCCAAAGGCGCCCGAGGAAGCGCGCTCGTGCTACGGCAATCAAATAGGCTGCATCGTACGGACAACCGCCACCATCAACGATGAGAAACTATAGAAGATAGAAAATATGAGGAGCTCCCTCCTAAAGAAGTTTCACTAGATATTCTTGTTCCCGGGCTGGAATGAGAAGGATTATGAAGATCCAGATGAGGACCCGACAATGAAGAAGATAAACAAACACGCCATGACCAAGTTTAGCGACGCGTTTGCCGCCTGGAAAAATCGAGTGAAAGCAAAGATCATCGACAAGAAGGAAACCTACTCCGAGATTGTAAAGGATAATCCGACAATCACGGAAGAGTAGTTTCAAATATTCAAGGAGGCTTGCGAGGCCGAAGCTGCCAAAAAAAGTCTTAAGTACATGAAGGGGCTTCAAGAGAGGAACATTGGGAGCCACCACCTCAGAAGCCGTGGTTACGGTGGAAAGAGGTCCAAATGGGCCAAGGAGGACGCGGAAGCCACGAGTCTAGGCATCCCAGACCCCTTGGCGGAGTTCACCGTCCCGCAGGAGCGTGACGTCCTCAGGGCCCGGCACCGTTGGGACCCAGTGAAGAAGGTTTACGAGACAAAACTGGTCATTACGGAGTTCATGAGACTGCTGGTAATTTTAGTTTCTGATCAATTCGACTACACACGTTAGTCATATTCGTAAACGATCCTTGTGCCTTTTGCAGAGAGAGCAGCACAGGATTGCGGCCGAAAGCGACTCGCCGTATGACGCATTGGCGAGGCCCAAGTGGGACACTACATTCAACCGGGCGTTGAACATATTGAAACGACAACCAGTGGATACTCGACCGTCGTATGGACGCGTACACGGTGTCGGAGACGGCGCCACGTGGAAGAAGTACTACCGTGAGACCACGGAGGAGAGAAAGGAAAGACGGAGGTTAACTGAACAAAACATCGACTAGAATGTTGAGATTGCGGTTGAGAAGAAATCATCTCAGAATTTTGCAACAGCGGTAGCTGCCGCAAAACAGGTGGTTGCAGATTTGTCTACTTCCTTGGTTCTGGCCGTTTTCACTTGGACAAGACAAAATCCAGAAAAATGCAGAGGACTTTCCCCTTGCTAACTTCTTGGGAGCACCTGCTCCCGCACCGGACGTGCTCGGCCGTGCTTCGTCTTTGGCTGAGCTCGACGCCCTCACGCTATCTGTCACACCGGCCCCCTTCAATATAAATGTATAATCTCCCATTTTCATTGTCTTACGGATGTCTCACGTCGCAGAATTTTCTTTCCAGGCCGACGAAACCCCGTGCACCATATTGTACACCATCGGCGACCAGAAGGTGGACGTGGGGAAGACGACGATAATGGAGTCGAAGGAACCATTGTTCCACAGCCGGCCGATCCCCCCAAACGTCTTCAAGGTTTCCGTGGCCAGTGTCAAACCGGGCCACGCGAATTTGCCTCCTCTAATACTAGTGGGGGATGACGATGAGACCCCGCGGCGGCTTGGTGATTGTTGCAATGGGTGCGTCCTGTTGTGGCCAAAGAGTCTGCTTCGTCTGGAGGTGGCCGGGAGCACACCCACGAGCACGCAGCCTCAGCAAGGTATGAACATCAACACCCCACCTACCCAATTAGCGTCGGGTGTCGGGTTGGGTGATAGCGGACGGGGTAAGGAGGAGGCTCCATTAGTCGTTGATGACGTCGCCATGGATGCGGATGACGATGACGATGGCGCTGAACAGTATGTCTATACTGGCACCTCCTCAGGGTTTGAGCGTCATGAGTCAGTGCCTGAATTGCCGTCTCAACGTATTATGGACGACCTTCCGGTAGTAAAGAAGTCTAGGAAGAGAGCGAGGAAAGGCAAAAAAGCTGATTCTATGATCCAGCCGCCTCAGCAGCCTCGGCTTCAGGACCGTATAGATATCTCCGATGCGGATAAATGGCATATCCCTAGTCAACCAATCCTACCTGCAACAACGCTACGGGCCAGATTAGGCGATCTAAGGAGACTTCATGACGATGTGCTGCGGGTAGAGAAAGGCCTCATCGCCTCGAAAGATCCAGGATACCCACTCTACATGGTTAACGTTCCTCGGCAAATGTCGTACGTCGACTGCTTCCCCGCGGATAAGTTCTTCCTCCGATTTGATTACATATTCGACATGTTTCACGTGAAGAAGTTGGATTTTACGTTTGTCCGCCTCTATGCCTTGCACATGAACTACATCATCGGGGTTGAGCAGATACCTCATATCTGTGTCGCTGACCCGTACTACATGCACGAGGGCTTCTTGGGAGTCTGCGCAAAGCATGGTGAATACGCAAGGGATTACATCGTCAGTTTCATGCTCGCCAATAAGGACAAGGAGGCAATTCTCATGCCTTATCATCCAGTGTAAGTCATCCGCACTACTATCCTTCCTTCGATTTCAATCATTCATTTGCACGGTGGAGGCTAATTAATTTGAGGTGTACTTATTTTGCATGGCCAGCGCAGCGCCGTCCTCATCATCCTCTACCCCCGATTCTCCCACGCTTTTACTTGGACTCGTCGAAGAACATTCACAAAAAGGATTACACCCACATCAATGATGTTCTCGACAGTGCTATGTTTTACTACCAAGCAAGGGGTGGAGAGGTCAGGGACAAGAAGAGAAGGGGTGGCAGGGTCGCCTTCAGCCATAAGACCGACTTCTGCTGCATCCAACAACCAAACTATTCTCTTAATGATGGATTCTATGTCCTACACCACATGCTGGAGTACAGACGGGATCACCAGAACATTCGCATGTCACCTAGATCCGGCGATACCCATATTCTGCAATGGGAAAAGGACATAGGAGATATCGAGGATCATCGACATCGAGCTGAGTTGTATAACATCCAACACGAACTTGCCCAAATCATCATGAAGGAGGTCGTCGGAAAAACAGGGATGTTCTACGGAGAAGGAGAAATGTCGCGGGAAGACATCCAAACATGGATAGCTTCTCAGCGTCTCGACATGAAGCCTTTCACTAAGCTCGAGGACTATCTCCCTGACATGGATGGATGGCCCGACATGGTGGAGTGATTGTCGATATATGACAATGTGTCTGTTTAGTCCATACTTTATGTATGACAAAACTTTGAGTTATGCACGGTGAAACTTTATTTGTGATGTAATTAAACCGTCCTCCTCCTGGACTAGCGAAAATCACTCTAGTTAGGGCATTTTGGGTACGATGAACTTTGTTATTTAATGCTTATGATATGTTGTTTCTATTTTTGCCAAGTTTGTCTCTTTCTGTTGCTCAACTATATATGTTGCATATCATCGACTCATGTGACGATGCATGTGCATAGATCATAGATGGCGAAGAAGTGCTACGCCAGCAGTATATATACGACGAGTGGCCGAAGTGTCAGGCCCAGGTGTCCCGATTTCCGGTTTCCGAGCGACAGGCAGTAGTTAGTTTAGGTTCACGCTAATGCGAGAGAGGGATACGAACTCATGTACTCAAAGTGATAGCTCTTCTCGCGTATATCATTGTTTAGATGGATGACGGTGTATTAGCAAGTAATTGAGACTTGTATCGCTATTTTCGAGATGATGACGAGAGACCACTTTGTGTTGGATGATGATTATGATGATGACATGATTTGTTGAGACTAATTGTATGTATATGCTATGATTACATTTGTATGTGTATGATATGCTAAAGATTATTGTACAAAGCCTATTCAAATACAAAACAAATATGTAGGGAAAAAAACTAATAAAACTAGTAGTAGCGAAAGGGGAAAATTTAGCAGTAGCGTCGCCTTACCAGTAGCGCCTCCTTGTAAAAAGCGTTGTAGATAATATCAGCAGCGCCCTTTCCTAAAGAGCACTACAGCTATTCATGTATAGCAGTAGCGTGGGACCACAGGCGCTACTGCTATAAGTTAGCTGTAGCGCCTTATTAGTAGCGCTGGCCCCCGCGCTACTGAGAGGCCTAAAACCCGCGCTGCTGCTAGGCTTTTCCCTAGTAGTGTACCTTTAGCTCGTCGTTAGGTTCGACACTCTTACTTATCTAAATAGGCTACAACTGATCCCCTATACTTATGGGTTATCAAGGGGGAGGCAGAGACCTAACTAGAGAGGTAGATCGACTCGTATATGTGTTGAGAAGGAGAGATCTAGCTATGTCTTGAGGGAGATCGGTTGACATCCATACATAAGTGAAGGACAGGAAATATGATTAATACTATGTTAGGTAGAATTCCACATAAAAAATTATCTTTTTATCATTTACCTACTTGAGGACGAGCAGGAATTAAGCTTGGGGATGCTGATACATCTCCATCGTATCTATAATTTTTGATTGTTTCATGCCAATGTTCTAGAACTTTCATATACTTTTGGCAACTTTTTATACTATCTTCAGGACTAACATATGGATGTAGTGCCCAGTGCCAGTTCTTGTTTGATGCATGTTTTTTTTACGCAAAAAATCCATATCAAACAGAGACCAAACGCGATAAAAACTTACGGAGTTTTTTTTGCAATATATGTGACTTTTGGGAACTGGAATCAACGCGAGACGATGCCCGAGGCGGCTGCAAGGCAAGGGAGCACCCTTGGCCCTTGGGGCCACCCCGGAAACCAGTTGGTGCCCTTCTTCAGCCGAAAGAAAGCTAATATCTAGATAAAAATCATGTCAAAATTTCAGCCCAATCGGAGTTACGGATCTACGGGAATTTAAGAAACGGTGAAAGGCCAGAATCTTGGAGCGAAGAAATAGAAGGAAATAGAGAGACAGATCCAATCTCGGAGGGGCTCACGCCCCTCCGCCATCACGGAGGGCAAGGACCAGAGGGGAAACCCTCCTCCAATCAAGGGGGAGGTCAAGGAATAAGAAGGAGGGGGGCTCTCTCCCCCTCTCTCCCGGTGGCGCCGGAACACCGCTGGGGCAATCATTGTGTGACGGCGATCTACTCCACCAACACCTCCATCACCTTCCCCCATCTATCTACAGCGGTCCACTCTCACGCAACCTGCTGTACCCTCTACTTGAACATGGTGCTTTATGCTTCATATTATTATCCAATGATGTGTTGCCATCCCATGACGTCTGAGTATGTTTTTATTGTCCTATCGTTGATTGGTAAATTACTATGATTGGATTAATTTGCTTGTGGTTATGTTGTTGTCCTTTGGTGCCCATCATATGAGCGCACGTGTGGATCACACCATAGGGTTAGTTGTATGTTGATTGGACTATGTATTGGACGGCAAGGGTGACGGCAGGTTCAGCCTAGCATAGAAATTCATGCATACAAGATTGAAGAGGGGCCAATATATCTTAATGCTATGGTTGGGTTTTACCTTAATGAACGTTATTCGTTTTGGATGCTTGCTAATAGTTCCAATCATAAGTGCATAGTATTCCAAGTAATTGGTGACATGCTAGCACTGGCCTCTCCCACATAAAACTTGGTATCGGTCTAGTAACGTAGTCAATTGTTTAGGGACAATTTCGCAACTCCTACCACCACTTTTCCACACTCGTTAAACTAACGTAATTGTTTTTTATCTAAACAAGCCTTAGTTTTTTACGTGCTCTTTATTATCTTGCAAACCTATCCTACAACACCTACAAAGTACTTCTAGTTTCATACTTGTTCTAGGTAAAGCGAACGTTAAGCGTGCGTAAAGTTGTATCGGTGGTCGATAGAACTTGAGGGAATATTTGTTCTACCTTTAGCTTCTCGTTGGGTTCGACACTCTTACTTATCTAAAGAGGCTACGGTTGGTCCCCTATACTTGTGGGTTATCAAGACCTTTTTCTGGCGCTGGTGCCAGGGAGCAATAGCGTGGGGTGAATACTCTCGTGTGTGTTTGTTTGCTTTATAACTAACTAGTTTTTATTTGTTGTTCTAAGTTGTTCTCTACCTTTAGTTATGGATATGGAACAAGAAATACCAAAACAATTTGGTGTACTTGCTACTCATGGAGATGGGAACCTCCTAAAACCCTCAATGCTCGTGATGTAAAAAATATTGAACACTACTTTGATAATCCTGAGAAAACCCCGTTCAACTTGATAAGGGGAGACATGTTGGATCAACGTGAATACTTTAGGGATTATCGCTTGACACAAAAAGGGAAACTGTTATGGGATAAAATTGTTATGTTGAATTGGTATGCTTGGAATTTATGCCAGAAATATGATTCTACTTGTTGCTCTAGTATGAAGGCTCCACACCTTCGCTTTTCATGCAAATTTAATGATAATGAAACCTTAGCTTCTTATGCTAATGGTATATATGATTACTATGACGTGGAACGAATAGAAGAATTCGTTGCTTTTAAAGTTGCTTATGAAATTGAATCTTTGGTTGAAAAGTATGAAGCTTTTGATGATGAAGTTCATAGGCTTGAAAATTTTGCTATACTTAAATATTTCTGTAAGAATTATGACTACAATGCCGATATTGATGAATTTTTTGAGAAAGTCTCCGCTGTCCAAGAAGAGACTAATATTTTGCAGGAAACTATGGGAGAATAAATTGCTAACACTGTGAGCTCATTGGATGAAAAAGATGAGGAGGAGAGCGAAGAACAAAAGGAGGAAGAGAGGATTGATCACCCGTGCCAACCTTCTAATAAGAGTAACTCTTTATCTCATACATTGTTTTATTTCCCTTCATGCTTATCGAAGGATGATTGCTATGATAATTGCTCTGATCCCTTTGATTCGTTTAAAATACCCCTTTTTGATGAACTTGATGCTTGCTATGCTTGTGGCCAAGATGCCAATATGAATTATGCTTATGGAGATGAACTTGCTATAGTCCCTTATGTTATGAATGAAATTGTTGCTATTGCACCCACGCATGATAGTACTATTATCCTTTTGAATTTTCCCAACTACACTATATCGGAGAAGTTTGTGCTTATTAAGGATTATATTGATGGGTTGCGTTCTACTATTGCACATGATGATTTTGATAGATATAATAAACATGTGCTTGCTTCTCCTACTTGCAATTACTATGAGAGAGGAAATACATCTCCGCCTCTCTATGTTTCCAATACGATGAAATTTGTCGGCGTTCTGGGAACGGGGGTCCCCAAACTTGCCTGCCTGTGGCCCACGGCGTGGCTCCTCTAGCGGCTTGGTACAACCCATCTTCACCATCAAACTCTCAAGACCCTCGTGAGGGGCCATGCCTCGCGAGGTGGACGACACAAGACCTCCTCTGGGGCGGCCTCACTAGGCTGGCTCGCGAGGAGTGGAGAGATCAATGCGAGGGGCACCTCGTGAGGTTCCCATGACGTGTGCCGTGACGACCAAGGCCAGGCGCAGCCCAGAGTTTGAACCTTAAGGGTTTTGCCGGAACTCGACATTTGGCACGTCAGGTAGGGGTGCACCGAAGCTTCTCTCCCACTAGCCGACCCGCCAACATTCCGCGGCGCCGATGTCCGGCGACCCGGGGACCAACGCCGACCACTGGGCAGCTTGGCCAGTCCGGCGGACACCGTCCGCCCTAGAAGACCTCAACTCCGTGCTCCATGTGGCCCACGCACTGCCGAACGCCGCGGGGCGCGGGCGGCATGCTCCGGCGCCTTCCACCCTTACCCGGCGGCGCGTGCGGGCCGCTGGGAGGGCCTCGAGCTACTCCGCGGCAACGGCGCCGCACACCAGATGGGAGCAAGCAAACATGAGAGCCGCACTCATAGTGGTGTGGGAGTTGTTACGCTGCCGACTAGCAGAGAGCGGCCGCGATGCATTGCTGGAGCGCATCGCTGAGCTGTTGGACGCTGCAACCAGGGGTATGCCACCTTTTTGCTCCTTACCTACGCCTCAAGTTGTGGCCAGATCACACGGTGGGCCTCGCCGCTCCCACGCGCTCCCAGGCGCACCAGGAGTTTGCATCATCAACGACGCGGCCAGCGGAGTCAGACACCCGGCCGCACCTGTGCCTCCCTCAGTGGGCGCAGTCATGAACGTTGCCACCCTAGCAGGATGACGCCCTGCCATTCCCGGGGCGGCGCGCTGGGCCCGGTGGCGTGGGGCACGGGGCATTTCGGCGAGAGTCCCGGGGCGGCGGCTCGAGAGGCCTATGTGCCCCGCATGATGGACCGAGAGTACACGCCGGAGGATGACCCCGGCTCATTTCTCGAGCCGCATTGGGAAGAGGAGACGTTGGAAGTTGAAGCCTTCCAGGAGCCACCCAGGAGCCTCGCCGACCTCGTCGGCAACAACAACTGCAGGGTACCACTAATCTCTCAGGATCAGGCCACAGCGATGGACGACGGCCCCAGCGCGGCAGCCCCACTTCCACCAGGGGAAGCGCACTAGGGGCTGCGAAGAAGGGGCTTGGAGCAAGGCCCCTATCCGCATCACACGGAGTAAGGCGTCGCCCGGAGGTAGGTCCTCTGTCGGGGAGGCACCAGCGAGCCTTCCCCCCCGGCAGAGGGCCCGTGGTCGCCGAGGGCGCCGCTAGCGTCCCCTTTGCCCCTTGGCATCGTCCTGGTTTCCGGACGGCCCAATGGTGGTCGAGGGTGGTGCAAGACTGGGCCCTCATGTGGCGATATGAAGTAAGGCTCACGCATGTGAAGGTCTCCGCTCATGACACTCTCACGTAATAATAAGTGGGGCTGTACACGCCCCCGAGTCTCCGGAGTGCCGCCCTCGGGCCTCAGGGGCTCCCGCCCACGTCCTACTTGAAGCACCATGCTCCGCGCTGGCCGTCGACACTGTCCCCCAATGACTATGCTCACAGCCAGTGAAAGCACTTAGCTCCGCGCTGGTGGGAAGACAAGAAGACTAGCTAGGTGCCGGACGCGGCCATTTGCTTTCGACCTCTTTTTTGTAGCTCAAATTTGCAGCCTTTTGATTTCAATTTGAAGTCGTATTTTCGTTGGCAATCGTGGGGGCATCTTTTCTCGTTCATGTTGATTTCGTGAGTTTCTGGATTCATTCCTTGTTTTGAGACTTATGTCTGCCACCTCCCCCCTTTCGAGCACCTCGCGAGCGGGGGCTCGCCGTGGCATACATGCATCAAGCAAAGGTGCTAAAGGGGAAACCGTAGACGAGGAGTCCTGAGGCATCAAGCAAAGGTTTCCATGTCGGTGCAACAAGACCAAGACCAGTAGGATGGCAGGAGGGAGGTCCACGGAGCCCACGACGACGTCACCAGTAGAGCTTTTGGCAGGCGAAGACCACCTTTTGTCAGGATAACTTGTACTAGTTGTGCCCCTTCAAATTGGCCGTTGTGGGATCCCTTCCCGCCTAATATTTGGAAAGAGGACCAGGGCCTCTATAAATAGGAGTAGCCACCACCATAGGAGGCGACGGATCATTCATACCATCCACAGACAAGCTCACCGAGCTCAAGAACACCTCTCCTCAGGAGGCTGTTCATCCCTTGTACTTGTTCATCCGTAGCCTACAAGGCAATCCACCACACCACACTGGAGTAGGGTATTACACCACATCAGTGGCCCGAACCAGTATAAACTCTAGTGTCCCTTGTTCTTCGAGTTCGACGAGCTGAGCTTTGAGATTGTGGTGACCGAATGAGCTAGGGGGAGGAAGAGATCTTCGTGCGCACCCCAGAGTTCGAACCTTAAGGGTTTTGCCGGAACCCCACATCCTACATTTGGCACGCCAGGTAGGGGTGCGCCGAAGCTTCTGTCCCACCAGCCGACCTGCCAACATTTCGCGGCGTCGATGTCCGGCGATCCGAGGACCAACGCCGACCACTGGGTAGCTTGGCCAGTCCAGGCGACACTGTCCACCCAAGAAGACCTCAACTCCACGCTCCAAGCGTCTCGCGCCCCGCTGAACACCGCGGGGCGCGGGCGGCGCGGTCCGGTGCCTTCCACCCTTTACACTGCGGCGCGCGCGGGCTGCCTCGAGGGCCTCGAGCTACGCCGCAGCAACTGCGTTGCACACCCGACGGGAGCAAGCAAACATGTTTGCGCGAGAATGGAGGGCACCGTAGGACAGCACCATAAATAAAAATATACAATCATACCAACCCAGATCTCGATTAACCCACAGGACAAAACAGGTCTACTCAAACATCATAGGATAGCCAAATATCATTGGGAAATAATATATGGAGTTGAGGACCATGTTTAAGAAGAGATTACAGCTGGGAGAAGAGGTTGTACACCGCTGCATAGATGGGGAGAAAGTTGGTGTTGGTAGTAGCAAGATTGTTGATGTAGATCGTTGTCCCGGTCGTTGCCTTGGTGGCACTCCGGCGCCACCGGAACCGAGGGGGAGAGAGCCCCCCTCATTCTTCTTCTTCCTTGGCCTCCCCCCTAGATGGGAGGAGAGTTGTTCCTCTGGTCCTTGGTCTCCATGGCGGCGGAGGGGCGGGAGCCCCTCCGAGATTGGATATCCCTCTCTGTTCACTTCTTTTTCGCGCTCCCCTAATCTCGCCGAAAACTGTTTCTTATATTCCGGGACATCCATAACTCCGATTGCGCTGAGATTTTAACACAATTTTTTTCCGGATATAAGCTTCCTTGCGCTCGATGTATAGCTCCAAACGACGTTCAAGGAGGGCACAACCCACCACCATGTGCCAGGGGCCTATGGCGCGCCCTGGTGTCTTGTGGGCTGTGTGGGCCTCTGTTTGCGGTCATTCCAGCTCCCAAAAATCACATATATTCCAAAATAATTCTCTGTGAAATTTTATTGCATTTGGACTTCATTTGATATAGACTTTCTGCGATACAAATAACATGCAAAAAACAGGAACTGGCACTAGGCACTGGATCAATAGGTTAGTCAAATAAATCATATAAAAAGTTGTCATAAGTATGTAAAAGTTGTATAATAATGGCATGAAACAATCAAAAATTATAGATATGACGGAGACGTATCAGCATCCCCAAGCTTAATTCATGCTCGTCCTTGAGTAGGTAATGATAAAAAAGATAGTTTTTGATGTGGAATGCTACCTAGCATAAACTTGATCATATATCTAATCATGGCATGAATATTAAGACATAAGTGACTCAAAGCAATAGTCTATAATTTGACATAAAGACATCAATACTCAGGCATCCCAACAAACAATCATGTCTTTCAAAATATCAACGCTAAAGAAAGCTATCCCTACAAAACCATATAGTCTTGTCATGCTCTGTCTTCTTAACACAAGGTATTTATCATGTACAACCTCGATGACAAGCCGAGCAATTGGTTCATACTTTCTAACGCGCTTCAGCTTTTTCAACCCTCAAGCAATTCATGAGCGCAAGCCATGGATATAGCACTACGGGTGGCATGGAGTATGATGATAGGGGTAAATATAAAGAAGACAAAAAGGTAAGAAAGTCTCACACCGACGCGGCTAACCAACGGGCTATGGAGATGCCCATCAATTGATATCGACGTGAGGAGTAGAGATTCCCATGCAACGAAAGCACTAAGAGCTATATGTGTATGAAAGCTCAATATGAAAACTAAGTGGGTGTGCATCTAATCCTATAATGAAAAATTCCCACTAGTATATGAAAGTGACAACATAGGAGACTCTCCATATGAAAAACATGGTGCTAATTTGAAGCACAAGTGTGGTAAAGGATACTATCAATGCCCTTTCTCTATTTGTTTTTTTATTTTTTATTTCTTTCTTTTTCTTTTTCTTTTTTTCTTTTTCTTTTTCTCTCATTGTCCGGAGTCTCATCCCGGCTTGTGGGGGAATCATAGTCTCCATCATCCTTTCCTCACTGGGGCACTGCTCTAAAAATGAATAATGATGATCATCATGCCTCTGTTTACTTATAACTCAAAAGAAATAAAAATTACAACTAGATACCTATGACAAAATATGACTCTATATGAATGCCTCTGGCAATGTACTAGGATGTGCAATGATCTAGCATAACATGTATGAAAAATGATGAACGATGGCTGAGCCATAACTACTATGTCAGCTATATGATCATGCAAAGCAATATGACAATGAATGTCAAGTCAACAAATGGAAGCGTTGGAAGTTGCATGGCAATATATCTCGGAATGTCCATGGAAAAACCATAATAGGTAGGTATGGTGGCTGTTTTGAGGAAGATATAATAAGGCTTATGTGTGATAGAGCATATCATATCACGGGGTTTGGGTGCACCTGCAAAGTTTGCACCACGTCTCGAGGTGAGAAAGGGCAATGCAAGGTACCGTAGAGGCTAGTAAATTGCGGAAAGGTCAGAGTGCATATAATCCATGGACTCACATTAGTCATAAAGAACTCATATACTTATTGCAAAAGTTTATTATCCCTCGAAGAAAATTACTACTACGCATGCCCCTAGGGGGATAGATTGGTAGGAAAATACCATCGCTCGTCCCTGACTACCACTCATAAGGAAGACAATCAGTAATAAATCATGCGCCAACATCATAGCATAATGGGAGACTATACATGCATGCTTCGGGAATCACAAACCTTAACACCAATATTCCTACTAAACACAACCATTTACTAGTACCTCCCACATATTCCATCTCTATATCGCAAAACTATTGCAAGGAATCAAACATATCATATTCAATGATCCATAAGTTTTATGTAGGATTTTATGACTAACCATGCAACTGACCAATTCCTGTTGACTCTCTAAATAGATCTAAGTGAGGCATGAGAGTTCAATTATTTCTACAAAAGACCATGCTCTAATAAATATAAGTGAAGCAAAAGAGCATTCTACAAACAATGGTTTTCTATGTGAAGAGAAACAGGCAATCCAAACTTCAAATGATATAGGTGAAACACATGAAGCATTCTATAAAGCCATACTCAAAAGATATAAGTGAAGTGCAATGAGCATTCTATAAATCAACCATGGACTATCTCATACCAGCATGGTGCATAAAAGAAAAATGAAAAATAAACACAAAAGACGCTCCAAGATTCACACATATCACATGAACGAAACGAATCCGAAAACATACCGATACTTGTTGAAGAAAGATGGGATGCCTTCCGGGGCATCCCCAAGCTTAGATGCTTGAGTCTCCTTGAATATTTACTTGGGGTACCTTGGGCATCCCCAAGCTTGAGCTCTTTCCTCTCCTCCTTCTCCTCACATCGAGACCTCCTCAATCTTCTAACACTTCATCCACACAAAACTTAACCGAACTTTTAGTGGTGGGGTTAGTGAATATGGCAATGAAATCCCATCATGTACTGTTGTAACATTATTGTATAATTATAAACAAACATTACCCACTGTATGCTATCACAATTCTATGGCCCCAAGGGCTTGAACAAGAATTCAAACATACGCAAATAATGAAGCTATAACAGCAATCTATGAAAACAGGACAGTCTGTAAAGATATGAACATCCACCATACTTCTGTAACTCTAAAAATTCTGAAAAAACTATGAAAAATAAACATTTTGTATATAAAGACAGTACAAAAGGTTTCAGAACCATTTGACGTTCCAGTAAAAGAATGTAAAATCATGCACTACAGCCAAAGTTTCTGTTTTGCACTGCACAAACCAACAAGCAATTTAAACGTCCTAAAGGCAAATCTTGGCACATTATTTTTATAATACAATGGAATTGTACAAGGGGATAATTATTTTTGTTCAAAATTTTCTGCAATTAAGATTCACAAAGTTTCCATGAGCATGAACAAAGTTCAAGGACGCCCCCCACTTTCACAATGCTCGTCTCTATCACTTTCGCTTTTCTTTTTGTGAAGTTTTAAGGTTTCCCCAATTTTTTTTTGTTTTTAAACTATATAAAAGCACTCAACAGAAATAAATGACTCTCTAAAATTTCCGGGTTGTCTCCCTAGTAGCGCTTTCTTTAAAGCCATTAAGCTAGGCATAAAGTGCTCAAGTAATGGATCCACCCGGATCCCAACGTATATCAAAGACAATTTGAATAAACAGTGATTTAGCATTTAGTAGTGCGCCCAAAGAAACATATATCAAGCAATGACGAAGTCTAACTCTCTTCCTATCCATTGGCATGTCATACAAGAACAATTCATGAGCATCAAGTAAAGACCAATACATAGCATAAGCAGTTTCTTGCAATTTTTTAGTGTTGGAAACATAGAAAGGAGGAGATGTAGTTCCTCTCTCATAATAATTGCAAGTAGGAGCAGCAAACTCATACATATTATATTCATTAAAATCAACATGTGCAAAGGTAAAAGGCAACCCTTGAATATAATCCTTAACAAGAGCAAACTTCTTCGATATAGTGTAGTTGGGAGAATTCAAAAAGATAATAGGACTGTCATGTGTTGGTGAAATAGAAACAATGTCATTCTTGACATAAGGAACTATAGCAAATTCATCTCCATAAGCATAATTCATATTGGCATCTTGGCCACAAGGATAACAAGCATCAAGTTCATCAAAAAGGGATATTTCAAATGAATCAACGGGATCATAGCGATTATCATAGCATTCATCCTTCGGTAAGAGCGAAGGGGCATTAAATAATGTATGAGTTCAAGAGTTACTCTCATTAGAAGGTGGGCACGGGTAGCTAATCCGCTCTTCCTCTGTTTGTTCTTTGCTCTCCTCATCATCTTTTTCGTCCAATGAGCTTGCGGTTTCATGAATTTCTTCTTCCATAGACTCCTGCAAAATATTAGTCTCTTCTTGTACAACGGAGTTATTCTCAATAAATACATCAATATCGTAATTGTATTTATACTTATCATAGCAATATTTAAGGATAACAAGATTTTCAGGTCTATAAACTGAATCATCAAAATCTTCAAACTTCTTAAACAAAGATTCAATTTCATGACTCAATTTCTTAAACAAACAAAATCATCAAAATCATCAGAGTAATCATATATACCATTAGCATAAAAAGCAAAGGTTTCATTATCATAAAATTTGCATGAAAAGGGAAGATGTGGAGCATTCATTCTAGAGCAACAAGTATAATCATGTCTCAAGCCTAGATCCTGAGCATACCAACGCAACATATAAATTTGATCCCATAAAAGTTCCCATTTTTTATTCAAGCGTGAAAGTGCAACTATCCCTGGGTGGTTTTGGTAATTACTAACAACATATAGCTCATTGAGCTAATGGTATTTCAAGATAAACATTTCAGGAAAGCTCAATGATTAGCATGGCATGGATGAGAAAAGTGGACCCCTCAAAATACTAAGGACAAAGGATTGGCTCAAGCTCAAAGCACAAGACTCTACATTTTCATTTTAGTGCTCCAAGATCACATTGAGTCCATAGGAAAAGCCAATACTATCAAGAGGGGGTGAGGTGTTGCTTAATGAGTTTCTTGCTCAAAGTGCTTAGTGATATGCTCCAAAAACCCTCAACTACTTTCTCACATCCACACATGTCCAATACCAAAAGTCAAACTCGGCCCCACTGAATCTTTCTATCCAGCGCCACTGAGTTCTATTGACAAAGACACTTCCAGAAACCCTAATATTTTCGGTCTCACCGATAGGGATCTTGGTCTCACCGAGATGGGATTGTAATCTCTCTGTTTCCCTTCATAGCATTTCGGTCGAACCGAGATGAGCGATCGGTCCCACCAAGATCGCAATGCAAACACTTTGTTTCCTTTTCATAACGTTTCGGTCCAACCGAGATGAGCGAATCGGTCACACCGAGTTTGCCTGACCAACTCTCTGTTTGTCTATTATCAAAATTGGTCTCACCGAGTTTGTGTAATCGGTCTCACCGAGTTTGTGTAATCGGTCTCACCGAGATTACGTTATGCCCTAACCCTAACGAAATCGGTCTCACCGAGTTGACGTGTCGGTCCCACAGAAAACCCTAACGTTCACATTTTGTGTGGAGGCTATATATGCCCCTCCACCCACTCTTCATTCGTGGAGAGAGCCATCAGGACATGCCTACACTTCCAACATACATTTTCTGAGAGAGAACCACCTACACTTGTGTTGAGGTCAAGATATTCCATTCCTACCACATAAATCTTGATCTCTAGCCTTCCCAAGTTGCTTTCCACTCAAATCATCTTTCGACCAAATTCAATCCTATGAGAGAGAGTTGAGTGTTGGGGAGACTATCATTTGAAGCACAAGAGCAAGGAGTTCATCATCAACACACCATTTGTTACTTCTTGGAGAGTGGTGTCTCCTAGATTGGCTAGGTGTCACTTGGGAGGCTCTGTCAAGATTGTGGAGTTGAACCAAGGAGTTTGTAAGGGCAAGGAGATCGCCTACTTCGTGAAGATCTACCCGAGTGAGGCAAGTCCTTCGTGGGCGACGGCCATGGTGTGATAGACAAGGTTGCTACTTCATGGACCCTTCGTGGGTGGAGCCCTCCGTGGACTCGCGCAACCGTAACCCTTCATGGGTTGAAGTCTCCATCAACGTGGATGTACGATATCACCACCCATCGGAACCACGGATAAAAAATCTCCGTGTCACCATTGCGTTTGCTCCCTAAATCTCCTCCCTTTACCTTCATGTGCAATTGTTTTACATTCCGCTGCTATACTCTTAGAATTGCATGTGTAGGTTGGTTGCTTGACTTGTGCTAAGTTGCTAAAATCGGCCAAGAACGAGAATTGGGAAAAGGCTAGATTTTTAATTCGTCAAGTAGTCTAATCACCCCCTCTAGACCTACTTTCGATCCTACAAAGCGATAATCCCTAAAGTATTTACGTTGGTCCAATGTTACTCCCATTATCAAGTGGAATGGGGTTTTGTCAGGATTATCAAAGTAGTGCATAATATCTTTCACATAATGAGCATCGATAGTTTTAGGAGGTTCCCCATCACCATGAGTAGCGGGTACAACTATTTTTTTTGGTGTTTCGTGTTCCATATCCATAACTAAAGATAGAGAACAAATTAGAACAGGAAATAAAAGCAAACAAGCACACATGAGAATGTTCACCCCACACTATAACTCCCCGGGAACAGCGCTAGAAAAAGGTCGTGATAACCCACAAGTATAGGGGATCGTTTGTAGCCTTTTTCGATAAATAAGAGTGTCGAACCCAACGAGGAGCTAAAGGTAGAACAAATATTCCCTCAAGTTCTATCGACCACCAATACAACTCTATGCACACTTGACGACTGCTTTACCGAAAACAAGTATCACTAGTACGCGTCAGTGCTATACAAACGGTTTTTAACCCCTTTCCACGACGGCATTTGGAACCGTCGCCTAGTGAGTGTGGGCGATAGGGGGATAATTTCCACACGACCCAAAAACAGTCGGGGATATGCCCTCCTGGCACACACACTCGGCAAAATGAGGTCATCTGCGACCGGCGAGCGGTCAAATACAGTAATATGTACAGTAGAGCTAAAAAATACAATTATACAGCCGAAATCATTTCTAGTCGCAAGTACATCCCACATAGTCAGTCACGTCGGATATGGGGTTTCGGCAAAACCCTTAATGTTCGAACTCTGGGGTGAGCGCGAGGTCTTTCCCACCTACCGATCCACGCCCTAGCACACTAAGATCTCGCGGACGAACTCGACGAACTCACAACACAGAAAGACACGAGATTTATACTGGTTTGGGCCACCGTTGTTGTGTAATACCCTACTCCGGTGTGGCAGTGGTGGATTGCCTCTTGGGCTGATGATGAACAGTACAAGGGGAAGAATAGCCTCCTGAAGTTGAGGTGTTCTTGTGGCTAGGGTCGGCTCTCGATCAGATCAGATCAAGCTGAGATGCCCCTACTGTGATGGCTGGTTCTACTTATATGGGCCCTGGTCCTCTCCCCAAATATTGAGCGGGAAGGGAGCCAACAACGGCGGGCAAATTTGAAGGGGGACAGCTAGTACAAGCTATCCTGACAAAGGTGGTCTTCGCCTTTGAAAGGCTCTAGTGGTGACGCCGTCTTGGGCTCGACGATGACCTCCGTCCTGCCATCCTTCTGGTCTTGGCTCGTTGCACCGATATGGAAACCTTTGGCTGATGCCTCGGTACTCCTCGCCTACGCTTGCCTCCTTAGCACCAAAGAGGAAACAAGGACGCTGCGCGCGCTGGTGCCCGCTAGGCGCCCGCCTGGTGCCGATCGTCATGGCTCACGTCACGAGAGCCTCGTGAGGTTTGCCCCTCCTTGATATCTCTGCTCCTCGTGAGCCTTCCTGGCAAGGCCACTCCTGGGGAGGTCTTCCGTTGTCCGCCTTGTGAGGCTTGGCCCCTCGTGACGGTCTTGGATGCCTTGTTGATGAAGATGGGCCGTACGGCCTGCCGACTTAGCCACGCCATGGGCCGCAGGAACGCAAGTCTGGGGACCCTCGTTCCCAGAACGCCGACAGTAGCCCCCGGGCCCAAGGTGCTCTCGGGCTTGGCTTTGCGGTGAAGCCAAGGGTCAACTACAAAGCACCGTGGACCCTAAAAGCCTACGGCCTTGAAAATGCGTTATATCGACTAGAGGGGGGTGAATAGGCGATTTTTATGAATTCTTCACTAAGGAATTTGCCGGTGAGGAAATTCCTTAGTGAAGAACTACTTGCAGCGGAATAAGTACTCAGAAGTAAGCATAACAGAATACAGGCATGGTCATCATGTTGAAATGAAGACAAGCACAGAGTACAGAAAGCGTAATCATAGGATAACACAAGATGAAGACAAACAGACTGAAGAAATTGAGCTAAGGAAATTGAGAAAGTCTTCAGTCAAAGTCTTCAAACACAGATATGAAGAAGCACTTAACACAGTAATGAGGAAATGAAAGAGTTGAGGAAATGGAACCAGTAAGCTTGGTGAAGAAAATGATTTGGTAGACCAGTTCCAACTATTGTCTCAGTTGTATGTCTGGTTGGAGCGGCTGAGTATTTAAACTCGAGGACACACAGTCCCGGACACCCAGTCCTGAGCACGCAGCTCGGGACACCAACTCCTCACCGTATTCTCCTTGAACTAAGGTCACACATACCTCGTCCAATCACTCGTGGTAAGTCTTCAGGCGACTTCCAAACCTTCACAAACTCGGTCACTCGGCAATCCACAATTCCTCTTGGATGCTCTAGACCATGACGCCTAACCGTCTGGAAGAAGCATAGTCTTCAAAGGTAACAAGCGTCGGATCCACGCAGGATCAATCTCTTCAAGGATGCTCAATCACTTTGGGTTTGTAGATGTTTGGGTTTGGGTTTTCCTCACTTGATGATTTTCACTCAAAGTCCTCGAAGGATGGGATGCTCTCAATTGACAAGTGTCAGTTTCTCTCGGAGCAGCCAACCAGCTATTGGTTGTAGGGGGCGGCTATTTATAGCCTAGGGAGCAGCCCGACATGATAAGACATAAATGCCCTTCAATGATATGACCGTTAGGTGGATAAGATATTTTGGGACAGTCAAGCGCGAAGCAAAGAACGGTCGGAAATTTGAGGTTCAAATTCCTCGTGGCTATCATGTTCCTCATCGTAGGCAATCCGATGGCGAATTCCTAACTCCTCGGGCCGAACAAATTCTCGGGACTGAAGAACTGCGTCTCACATCAAGAAATTGACTGAACTGTATGAGATTCCAATGGCTTCACTCAAGGGATTGGTAGGTGTAGGATTTTGAGTTGATCATCACATGGAAATTTTTCCTTAGTATTTCCTCGACCCCTTTAACAAAGATGGTGTTTCCTATGACTCAAGAAAGAGAAAACAAAACTATGAAAACAAAAGTCTTCACGCTTCATGTTCCTCAAATGAATACCAAGTCTTCAAGGTCACACCCATTTCTTCACTTTCAAAGTCTTCAGGAAGTCTTCAGAATACCAAAGTCTTCAATCGAAGAACTTCAGTTTTAGGGGTCGACTTTCTCTATAAATATCATACTCCTCATAGACTTATAGACCTGTGTACACTCATAAATGCATTAGTCCCTTAACCTATAAGTCTTCAATACACCAAAATCACTAAGGGGCACTAGATGCACTTACAATCTCCCCCTTTTTTGGTGATTGATGACAATATAGGTTAAGTTTTCAACGGGGATAAACATATGATGTGTAAATACTGATATTGAGGAATTTGATAGCAAGATATAGAAGAACTCCCCCTGAAGATGTGCATAGTGAGGAATTTTCTTTTGAGGCAATGCACACTTGAAGAGTTGAATCATGGAGATCTCCGCCTATATCTTGTAATTCATACACACATTTGACATATAATATGAAGAATTTTAAATGCATGATGAAATATGGTGACTGATGTAATTCAGCATGTGTGTATTAACATATAACGAGGAATAAGCATGCATAGGAACACATCAAAAGTATCGGAGCACCATCGGGTTTAAGATTACAACTCGATCTAATAAAGTTTCAGAAGAGCGAGAGTTGTAACTTAGCAAAAAAACGCCCATATAATAGACCCGCTTGAAGACTAACTCAACTTTCTCCCCCTTTGTCATCGAATGACCAAAAGGATCGAAACTGAGGACTAACGCCCCTGAAGAATATCAAGTTGATGGAGGAGCGCCAGCATTGTCGGGGTCGTTCGCCATAGTAGGGCCTGCCGTAGTGTCGTCCAAGTCTTCATTTTCATCAGTGTCGCGCGATGAAGAATAAGAGCTGGCCACCAAGGAAGGAACCTTGACCTTCTTGTATTTCTTCGGAGGAGGTACAGACCAGTCAAATTCTTCTTTGAGACCCATTTTCTTCAGATCTTCTTCGCTGTAGACATGAGACAGAACAGCCCAGGTACGGTTGAAGGTTTCATGGAGGTAGTATTGGTTTTTCTTCACTGCATTGTGTGTTGAGGTCATGTTGTGAAGAATTGAACCAAACTGACGCTTGACCCATTTATAATTGCGATCAACTTTCTGATGAAGACTGAGGAGTAACTCACGATCAGTCATCACCCTGGGTGCTGTGGCTTGAGGATTTTGCTTGGCAGAGTTGTTGGCGGCAGAGTCATGTGTGGAAGAGTCATCATTGGTGGAGTAGGATGCAGCCTTGCGAAATTTACCATCCAATGAACGAATGCCTTCAACTATCACAGCAGTTGCCTTGCCTTTATCATCAGCTGAGGAAAATGTCCGTTTGAGGACTTCAATTGGAGGCAAGTAGCTGCAGTGGTTCAGAGTGTCAGCCTTGTAATTTAGTGAAGACCTTGTCCTGATGAATCTAATAATCCATGGTGCATAAGGCTTCAGCTCAAAAGGTGACATAGCGACATTTGCCAGAGTCCTCATGAAGAAATCATGGAAGTTGACGGGAACGCCATGAATGATATAAAAAAGCAGATTCTTCAGGATGCCAATGACTTCTTCATCATTTGAGTCGTGGCCTTTGATAGGAGTCAAAGTCTTCGTCAGAATGTGATAGACAGTCCGAGGCACATACACTAATTCCTTAACGAGGAATTTGGTTCGAGGGGCCTGCCCTGGCTTCAAAGGCTTCATTAGCACTTGCATGTAATGATTTGTAAGCTCAGGTTCACTGTAGACGCAACGAGCACCTTCAAGGGGAGGACTGAGAGGTAGGGCACGAAGCAATTCAGTTGCTGGTGCCTTGTGGTGAGTATTTTCTGACATCTAGTCCAGCACCCATGAGTTCACATCTTCAGAATCTCCTGTGATGTGCAGCGTCGCATAGAACTGAAGATTGAGTTCTTCATTCCAATCACATATGTCAGTGCAGAAATTTAACAATCCAGCGTCGTGAAGAACAGTGAGGACTGGCTTGAAGCCCGGCAGAGATTCCATGTCCACGTGAGGAATGTGTGCGTGATCGAATACTTTGTCTTTGTTGAACAGCACTAAGGAATAGAAATTGGCTTGACTAGCAGTCCAGAAACGCCTCTTCCTTATGCGAGCAGAGTCATATGGGTTGTAGACAGTGAAGAATACATACTGGCTAAAGAAATCTTCAGCCTTGAACTTTTGCTTGCGTGGTAATGGATCCTTTGGCTTTGGCAGTGGAGTGTCAGTGAGTTGCATCACGACCTCAGGAATCGCAATCTCGGGTTCTTCAGGCTGAGGAATTTCTGGTTCCTCTTTAGTGGCAGTCTGAGTTGTCATGTGATCAGCAGCAGCAGGTTCTTCAGCAGTAGTGGCTCGAATTCCTTCATGCACAGATGAGGTGGGGTGAGTTTCTTTAGAGCCCAGTTGAACGGTTGGTGGAGGGGACTGAGGTATTTGTTGTAGTGGGGTGAAGAGTGGAGAATTGGGGTGCTGACTTTCCCAAAAGTCATCATTCATCACTGGAGTAGTACTCCCAATATCCACGTCTTCATCTTCAATTTCTTCAACGCCAGCCTCTTCAGCTGTGAACTGAGGCATTGGCGAGCAAACAACTGGTGGTGAAGGGATAGTATCCACTTCAATTTCTTCATCAATCTTCTCTGACGAAGCAGCAGAATGATTTTCTTCATCAGATCCGCTAGGGATCACATATTCTTCACCAAAAGGAACAAGGTCCCTTGATGGCATGGTTGAGATTGGGACAGCATCAATGGGATTTTCAAACGAGCTGGTCATAGTCTTCATTATCTTCAGAGCTGAAGAATCTGAAGCAGCTGATGCTTTCCTTTTCTTCATAGCAGCTCGCTCTGCAGCCTTGGTCTTCTTCTCATCTGATGCAGATGGAAGGATAGGTGTTGGTGTAGGCGCAGGAGGATCTGAGGAATCTGATTGAATTTCCTTAGGCACAACTGATGTAGTTGCCCCGACTTCTTCATTTTCTTCAGGCGCACCACTAGTTGATGCCCTGGCAATTTCTTCAGCGGCTGGTATGGAGTCATCAGCCCTGGAACTAACATTGTCTTCAGCAGCCTGAAAGTCATTAGCGGTGCTGGCATGTTCTTCAGTAGGCTGAGCAGAAGCTTCAGCGTGAGGAACTTCTTGTTGCGTTGGAGCTGCAACATTTGTGAACTTCTCATTCAGTTTGACAAACCTGACTTTGGCTCCTTGCCAACCAGCATAATAAGCATCGAAATCATCGCTGAGGGCTTTGATTTCAGACTAGATCTTTGTAAAGTCATTAGTCGTCAAAGAGACAACATATTTCCTCAGGAACTTCTCTTTCCTGTACTGTGCCTTCTTGATTTGCCTGGCCTTCTCAAATTTCCATTTTTCTTCAGAAATGAAATGGGTCAGCATGTGACTTCGGCCAGGAGTCAAATGAAAATCTGTCACACCCTGATTTTCATGGCACAACACTTAAGCTAATAAATCATGATAAATTGTGGTTTGACATAAACTTTTGTGTGTTTTGGTATTTCCTTGATTTGATTTGTGTCTACTATTTGCAAGTGCTCTAAAAGTCAAATAAATCCTCCAACTCTTATACTCCTTCTCCTTGATCCAAAACTTCTGCCCAATGATCATGCCATGTGTGTAGGACATAAAAATAATTTCTTGTAAAAACATTTTGGCCAAAAAGTATTTTCTAAATTTAGTTTTCCAAAAACCCCTGAATTGAGGTTTGCACTTCAAGTACTTGATTTGGGGTACGAAAAATATTTCAAAGAGTATATGTGAGACCTATTAGATAAAGGAATCCCATAAACCTCAAAAATATAATTTTAAAAGTTATTTTACTATTTTTATTTAAAAGCTTTTTCTTAAGGCCGAAATGGTCTTTAATAGGGAAAAATTATTTTATTGTTTTAAAAATATTTGTGAAAATTCAGGGGAACTCAGTGGGCATATATTTCCCATATATAAGAGTTTCAACACATGGTCAAGTTCAAAATATTGGTCAAATCCCTCAAATACCCTTTCTGGATATTTCAAGCTTTTGAAATATTTACAAAGGAAATATTCTCCAAAAATTCCAAGAAAATTCTAGCATGTCACATATGACATGTTTGATGATCTAGACAAGTATCATGTCATGGAGAATAGTATAACCCCATGAAAGCCCCTAAAAACCATTTCTGTCCATTTTGAAGTTTGAGCAACTTTACATTGCCAAACATGTCCAAATGCTCTCAAATCTTGTGTACATGCTCAACTATTCTAATCATTCATCTAGACCAAATGGCACAAGTTGGAGAACAAGTTCACTTGATCAAAGTGCCCCAAAACCCTTCCAGTCCAGAACCAAATTTGAACAACTCTACATTGCCAAGTGTGTCCTTTTGATATGAATTTTAGTGGACATGTTCAAATCCTCAAATGATAACACTACACCAATGTCGTGACCGGTTTTCCGGGTATCAATATCCAGAAAATGGTCGTCGTGCTCACCAGCCCCAGGATTACTGTTAGCTGATGAGGCACCAACTTGATACAGAAATTCCAAGAAGAATACAAAAATATGTAGTACAAGACCATTCTGGCCTGGAAGTACAACAAATGGTTTCTAGTGGTTGATGGTCGAAGCGGTTTGTGGATCATCAGTGTCCATGGAACTCCATTTCCCACAGGAACAGCTGACCAAGTTAACTCCTATGCTTAGGTTCCGGGGCTGTCATCGCAACGCTCCTCTCCATGCAAGAAATCTGGCCAAGACAATGGCCAGGAACAAGCCAGTGAGTACTTTGAATGTACTCGCAAACATTATGAACATGGGTATAATATAAATGATAGTCATGCGCTGAAATATTCTATGATCTCATCGCCAGTCATAAAATAAAATCCATGATGCATACAAGCAGGTTATTTATATGCAACATGTATATGCAATACTGGGGTATAAATTAACATGCACCGATCGGGTGTCTCAAGCGACGCCTCGAAAGGACCATGATATGAGGCATGCCTCAGTCGGGCGTCTAAGCGACACCACATAAAGGGCTTATATGGTAAATAAATAACAAGCATGCCACAGTCGGGCGTCTGTGCGACACCACATAAATGGATTATATGGTAAATAAATAACAAGCATGCCACAGTCGGGCGTTTGTGCGACGCCACATAAAGGGATTATAATGAAAGTGAATAACATGCATGCCACAGTCGGGCGTCTGTGCGACGCCACATAAAGGGCTTATAATGAAAGTAAATAACATGCATGCCACAGTCGGGCGTCTGTGCGACGCCACATAAAGGGCTTATAATGAAAGTAAATAACATGCATGCCACAGTCGGGCGTCTGTGCGACGCCACATAAAGGGCTTATAATGAAAGTAAATAACATGCATGGCACAGTCGGGCGTCTGTGCGACGCCACATAAAGGGCTTATAATGAAAGTAAATAACAGTGAATATCCAGGAGGTAGCACCGTCCCTAGGGATATTCAGTAAGTCAAGAAATGACAATAGTTAGTTCACGATAAAAAAATAATCATAATCATCATAATCAACACAAGTCATAAATCATGATCCATGTTCTGGTTTAGCAGTTTCTCCTCCGAAGACCGACACTAAGACCGACACTTGACCCGACCCAGACTGTAGTCCTTAACCATGGACAGGGTTATTCGAATAGGTTTAATACCTCTGCAGAGGGTGTACTCTTTACCCACGAGTAACGGATTTCATTAGTCCATCGGGACTAATTCCGTCTACGGTCTTCTAGTCAAAAACACGCCTGACTTGCACACACCGGCTTAACTTTACTCGTGTCTGGAATCACCCACGACACTTGTTAAGCAAAACTCTAAGTGGGGAGGCTACAACCTCGCATAGCATGGGATCAAATTTCTATCGCGCGCTCTAAGGGGTGCCCCCCTCTCGGTTCCAACCGGATACACCCATGCTCCCGGACCAGGTGGCATGCCTACCGGATGCAGCCGGTATCTTCCATCATGGCCTCTCTGTACGGTGTGTGCCAATACAAGGGTTGGCAACTTACTGAACCATACCCTACCTACGGCAGGGACAAGTGGCAGCACGAAACAAGTATGGGGGTTACTGGAACAAGACTCGATCTACGGCCGACTCCGGAGGCTAAATATTTCCTGCATGATATGTAAAACAAACATATTCAACCAACAGAATCACCGCTCATTATACCTTACTATGCCATACCGGACATAACCGTCCCAACGGAGACCGGCGACAAGCTCACGCCTACCCAAGGCAGATGCTTTCCCGGATTCCTTTCCGGCATGCATGCAAGGCACGTGAGGATGATTACCATCACAAGTATATTCATTTCCAACAGCAAGGAAAACACTGATATGCATCCATGCAAATGATCATTTCACATGAAATAACGAGTTTCCCGAAAATAAGGTGGTGTTATAAACGTGTCAACTAACACACCAAAAAATTTATGCCGGGGTTCAGAATGCTTGCCTTCAAGTTGTGTAGAGGCAGGGTGCATCCTAAAAAGTTTTGCAAGTTTTCTGCTTCTCTCCAAAATCCTATTTTGAAAATATTGGAATTAACACACAATTTCAAAACAGCACAAAAGAGTTGCTTGGAAAATTTTCAAATAAATCTTAAAATAAACTAGACCGAATTTGAGAGATGTAGGAAAAAGAATCAATTCATTTGGAGTTTTATTTTAAAAGATATAGCTAGTCAAAGTTTAGTCAAATTCTGATTTTTAAATAAAACAAAAAAAAGAAAAACGATTCGAATATGAACACGTCGAAGGCGTACTCCGAAAATACGCTTTCACTTAACCCACGTGGAGGCAGGGCTGGGTCACTCACAGTGGGTCCAGGGGCCCACTGGTCAGGTTTGACCGGTCCATATCTCCCTCCTCTTCCTCTGCCCGAACGGCGGCGAGGCAACGACGATCAACGCCGGCGAACGGCGGCTCCCCGCGGGCTCCGGAGGGTCGGGATGGATCCGCAAGACCGGGGCGGCCCTCCTGATGGTCGTTGGGTCGGCGGGGACGGAGTGAACTGCCGGCGGCGAGCTTCGCGGCGGAGGAGGCATTCGGGAGCAATGTGGGTTTGGGGATACGGTGGCTCCCGATCAAAATTGAGCAGGGGGACGGGTTCACGGGAGGAAGAGGGGGCTCCTGGTGGAGAGAGTGGAGAGGGGGAGGCCCTGGTTGCGCCGAACAGAGCCGGGAGGCGGCGGTGG
The DNA here is from genome assembly GCA_021605205.1 of Aegilops longissima. Classification (NCBI taxonomy): domain Eukaryota; kingdom Viridiplantae; phylum Streptophyta; class Magnoliopsida; order Poales; family Poaceae; genus Aegilops; species Aegilops longissima. Next base: position 175,600,437 of record CM038679.1, read on the forward strand.
CCGAACTGGCCGGAGTCAGGGAAGACGGCTTCCCCCCGACAATTGCGGGCTGTGGGGGGTGCCAAGGGGTGGCCTGAGGTCACCTGTGCGCTCGGATGGGTTCGGGGCCTCCTGATATAGCGCAACGAGGTCGATTCCTCGGCGGTGGGGATAAGATCGCCGGCGACCGACATTCTGTAGCAGCAGGGGGACGTGGAGGCGACGAGAGCTAGCCGACGAGCGAGGGGATAAACTTGCGCGGCACCCAGGGGCAGGTGGCGAGCCGGGGTGGCTCGGGCGGCGCCGACCCGGGCAGGAGCCACTGCGGAAGCCAGCGTGCCGCCAAGAGTGCCCTGACGGCGGTGCTGTAGTGTGCCAGGGCAGTCGGGGTGGCGTGGTGGTGCAAGAGGATACGTGGCGTGCTAGCTGCTGTTGTCCAAGGGCTGGAACGGGTGTGGGGCGACACGCGGCGGCTCGGCCGCACGTGCGTGCCAAACGCATGCTCTGGGCGCGCCCAGAGCATGCCCGGGACGTGCTCGACGAAATGCCAGGGTAGCCTAGAGGTCGTGGGTGAGGCTGGCAAGAAACAGGGCTAGTTTAGGGTTAGCAAGGGAATCAAGGGACATGGTGGATAGGTCAGGGGCTCAAGTTCGCAATGTAAACCTGAAATCATGCCAAATCTGGCTATGCACTCAGGGTGTTTGTCAAAATGCCAAGGGCATCTAGGCAATACTTGGGGTGACCAAATTCTCCAGATCAGTGTCTCTTTGGATGCATGAGAGGGTGATGAAATTAGTTTGACAAAAGCAAAAACTTGTTAGTGCAAGTTTTGCAAAACTTCAGTTTCTGATAGAAAGAAGAGGGCATGATTGCAAGCACTTAGGATCATCCAATGGGTCCACTCTCCTGGACCTAAGGGTTGTGTAGGGTGGTCTACAAGCAGGGGAAAGAATCAAGGGCCAAGGAGCAAGCAAGAATATGGTTGCTGTACAAACCATCATGTTGGACCAGAATGAAGATGAGGTTGATTCACTCAAAAATTTCAAATGACAACACTAGGTTTTTGCATAAAGTTGAATCATAAGTTATTACCAGCATCCCATATTTTGGTGGAGGCTAGAAAGAAGTATTTAAAAGAGTTTTAGTGCAAAATTCCCCACTGGACCAGAGAAGAAAATTGGGTGCAGAGCTCAAAATATTTCATGAATAAAAGATATCTTTGCATAAAAGTGATTTCAAAACATCACATGACATCTCAAAATTTTGGTTGGAATTTAGAATGAATTTATCAAATGGTTGTAGTTCAAATATGGCCATATAACCTTGGAAAAACCATTTTTCAAGAAAATAAAGATCAGGCAAATTAATTATGTAATTAGCTCTACTAATAAAAGAAAAGTTTTTTCTTGAGAGGTTAAACAAGTCCAATAAAATATTTGAAAAGTTTTCACTTTGGGGAAAACTCCATAATAGCAATTGAGAAAAAGGTTTAAAAGAATCAAAAGGGAGCCCAGAAAATAAAAGTTTTAATTTCCTGGCAAAATTTTAATTAACAAAACAAGGTTAAAATTTTGGGGTGTTACAACACTACCCCCCTTAAGAAAAATCTCGTCCTCAAGATTTTTTAAGGGTTGTTTTGAAAATATCATTCCTGTTAGCTGAAACCCAAAAGGTTTATCCATAGCACAAACTTGCGTCGTCGAGGTTGGTATTTGGCAGCTACACTTGGGATTAAAAATGCAATCGCACATCAACATACTCATGCATGGCTATAACAAAAAAATAGGGATGCACAGGCAAACAGTATTTAAAACGGCGATACAAGATCACATAGTTACAAGACGAGGATATATTACGACTCGGTACTACTCGGGCGACTCAGTCTATCTCGTTAATATCTAAGCGGGCTTGCCTTGTGGACGTCGAAGTTTCACCACGGTTTTCGCCATCAGGATTAGCTGGAAGGGGTTGAGGAACTGCAGGGTCGGGGTAGCGATGATGACCACCTCGGGGATTGTTGGTCACAATCCCGTTGGAGTGCGTTTCCAAAAGGCGACGAAGCACTTCTGGGTCATCAAGGCACCTTGGTTGACGGCCGGGGCTGACCTCACGGTCTCGATTGGTTGTCCGAATAGCACGACTGGGTTGTCGGCGTCGGGCTCATCTTCTCTTCTAGTTGGGGTTCGGCGGATCAGTTCGCCACGAGCTGTGATCAGATCAATGGTGATTTGATCGAACATATCCTCTAGTGCACTTACATAGCGCACCAGATGCAATAAAGCAGGATCCGTCTCGTGATCTCCGTTGGCAACTTGGGGTGGTCTACCATACCCTTCACGTCGGGGGTTGTAGTAGAACGAGCGACAGTTAACTCTGGGTGACAAATGCCGGAGTTGAACTATAGCTTCTCGCGCGGCTAGTTGGATGGCTTGTGGCTCGAAGGAAGTTGTCCTTCCGGTGAACCTGTAGGGGCGTTCTGGCGACAGACCCCTACCATAGATGTGCACTGTGGCCCAAAATTGACGGCTTTCACCGCTCATGGACCCTTGGTACACAACATATTCTGGGGGCTCTTCTAATGCAAAGGCACGACGTGTGAGGTTCATGAGCACGGTCACAAAACCTCCAAGGTTGGTTGCTGTGGTCTCATTGTGCACGATGGGGCCTGGCATTATGGCTTGGTTTGGGAAAGAGCCTGTGCGGTGCTGGGTTGAGACTAGCGTGCCATTTTTATAGAAAAAAAGGGGATGGTTTCTTCCTTCGCATGCTTGGGAATAGGACAGATTATGTGTCGGTTACTGGCGCGTGATCGACAGGCTAGGCTGATAGGTTGGGCACCGACTGCCAAAAGTGTCGGGGTCACTGTGTGGCTATCTTGCACGGGAAGCTTGGCTGGGGTTCTGGTTAGATTCTGGTGGGTTGGTTTTTCCTATGTTTCTCAACCTGGCTAAGATAGGATTAGCCAATGGTCAGCCTGGCTCTGATACCAAGTTTGTCGTGACCGGTTTTCCGGGTATCAATTTCCAGAAAATGGCCGTCGTGCTCACCAGCCCCAGGATTACTGTTAGCTGATGAGGCACCAACTTGATACAGAAATTCCAAGCAGAATACAAAAATATGTAGTACAAGACCATTCTGGCCTGGAAGTACAACAAATGGTTTCTAGTGGTTGATGGCGGAAGCGGTTTGTGGATCATCAGTGTCCATGGAACTCCATTTCCCATAGGAACAACTAACGAGGTTAACTCCTATCTTCGCGGGGCTGCTATCTCCATGCTTAGGTTCCGGTGCTGTCATCGCAACGCTCCTCTCCATGCAAGAAATCTGGCCAAGAAAATAGCCAGGGACAAGCCAGTGAGTACTTTGAATGTACTTGCAAACATTATGAACACGGGTATAATATAAATGATCATGCGCTGAAATATTCTATGATCTCATCGCCAGTCATAAAATAAAATCCATGATGCATACAAGCAGGTTATTTATATGCAACATGTATATGCAATACTGGGGTAGAAATTAACATGCACCGGTCGGGTGTCTGAAGCGACGCCTCTAAAGGACCATGATATGACGCATGCCTCAGTCAGGCGTCTAAGCGACACCACATAAAGGCCTTATATGGTAAATAAGTAACAATCATGCCACAGTCGGGCGTCTGTGCGACGCCACATAAAGGGCTTATATGGTAAATAAATAACAAGCATGCCATAGTCGGGCGTCTGTGCGACGCCACATAAAGGGCTTATAATGAAAGTGAATAACATGCATGCCACAGTGGGGCGTCTGTGCGACGCCACATAAAGGGCTTATAATGAAAGTAAATAGCATGCATGCCAAGGGCGTATACATAAAGGTTATAATGAAAGTAAATAACAGTGAATATCCAGGAGGTAGCACCGTCCCTAGGGATATTCAGTAAGTCAAGAAATGACAATAGTTAGTTCATGATAAAAAAATAACCATAATCATCATAATCAACACAAGTCATAAATCATGATCCATGTTCTGGTTTAGCAGTTTCTCCTCTAAAGACCGACACTAAGACCGACACTTGACCCGACCCAGACTGTAGTCCTTAACCATGGACAGGGTTATTCGAATAGGTTTAATACCTCTGCAGAGGGTGTACTCTTTACCCACGAGTAACGGATTTCTTTAGTCCATCGGGACTAATTCCGTCTATGGTCTTTTAGTCGAAAACACGCCTGAATTGCACACACCAGCTTAACTTTACTCGTGTCTGGAATCACCCACGACACTTGTTAAGCAAAACTCTAAGTGGGGAGGCTACAACCTCGCGTAGCATGGGATCAAATTTCTATCGCACGCTCTAAGGGGTGCCCCCCTCTCGGTCCCAACCGGATACACCCATGCTCCCGGACCAGGTGACATGCCTACCGGATGCAGTCGGTATCTTCCATCATGGCCTCTCTGTATGGTGTGTGCCAAGACAAGGGTTGACAACTTACTGAATACGGCAGGGACAAGTGGCAGCACGAAACAAGTATGGGGGTTACTGGAACAAGACTCGATCTACGGCCGACTCAGGAGGCTAAATATTTCCTGCATGATATGTAAAACAAACATATTTCAACCAATAGAATCACCGCTCATTATACCTTACTATGCCATACCGGACATAACCGTCCCAACGGAGACCGGCGACAAGCTCACTCCTACCCAAGGCACATGCTTTCCCGGATTCCTTTCCGGCATGCATGCAAGGCACGTGAGGATGATTACCATCACAAGTATATTCATTTCCAACAGCAAGGATAACACTGATATGCATCCATGCAAATGATCATGTCACATGAAATAACAAGTTTCCCGAAAATAAGGTGGTGTTATAAACGTGTCAACTAACACACCAAAAATTTTATGCCGGGGTTCAGAATGCTTGCCTTCAAGTTGTGTAGAGGCAGGGTGCATCCTAAAAAGTTTTGCAAGTTTTCTGCTTCTCTCCAGAATCCTATTTTGAAAATATTGGAATTAACACACAATTTAAAACAGCACAAAAAATTTTCTTCAAAAATTTTCAAATAAATCTTGAAGTAAACTAGACCAAATTTGATAGATGTAGGAAAAAGAATCAATTCATTAGGAGTTTTATTTTAAAAGATATAGCCAATCAAAGTTTAGTCAAACTCTGATTTTGAAATAAAACAGAAAAAAGAAAAACGATTCGAATATGAACACGTCGAAGGCGTACTCCAGAAATACGCTTTCACTTAACCCACGTGGAGGAAGGGCTGGGTCACTGACAGTGGGTCCAGGGGCCCACTGGTCAGGTTTGACCGGTCCATATCTCCCTCCTCTTCCTCTGCCTGAACGGCGGCGAGGCAACGGCGATCAACGCCGGCGAATGGCGTCTCCCCGCGGGCTCCAAAGGGTCGGGATGGCTCCGCAAGACCGGGGCGGCCCTCCCGGTGGTCGTTGGGTCGGCGGGGACGGAGTGAGCTGCCGGCGGCGAGCTTCGTGGCGGAGGAGGCATTCGGGAGCAATTTGGTTTTGGGGTTACGGTGGCTCCCGATCAAAATTGAGCAGGGGGACGGGTTCACGGGAGGAAGAGGGGGCTCCTGGTGGAGAGAGTGGAGAGGGGGAGGCCCTTGTTGCGCCGAACGAGCAGCCGGAGGCGGCGGTGGCGAACTGGCGGAGTCGGGAAGACGGCTTCCCCGCGATTGCGGGCTGTGGGGGTGCCAAGGGTGGCTGAGGTCACTGTCGCGCGGATGGGTTCGGGGCCTCCTGATATAGCGCGACGAGGTCGGTTCCGCGGCGGTGGGGATAAGATTGCCGGTGACCGACGTTCTGTAGCAGTAGGGGGACGTGGAGGCGACGAGAGCTAGCCGACGAGCGAGGGGATAAACTTGCGCGGCACCCAGGGGCAGGTGGCGAGCCGGGGTGGCTCGGGCGGTGCCGACCGGGGCAGGAGCCACTGCGGACGCCAGCGTGCCGCCAAGAGTGCCCTGATGGCGGCGCTGTAGTGTGCCAGGGCGGTCGGGGTGGTGTGGCGATGCAAGAGGATACGTGGCGTGCTAGCTGTTGTTGGCCAAGGGCTGGAACGGGTGCGGGGCGAGACGCGGCGGCTCGGGCGCACGTGCGTGCCAAACGCATGCTCTGGGCGCGCCCAGAGCACGCCCGGGACGTGCTCGACGAAATGCCAGGGTGGCCTAGGGGTCGCGTGTGAGGCTGGCAAGAAACATGGCTAGTTTAGGGTTAGCAAGGGAATCAAGGGACATGGTGGATAGGTGAGGGGCTCAAGTTCACAACGTAAAGTTGAAATCATGCCAAATCTGGCTATGCACTCAGGGTGTTTGTCAAAATTCCAAGGGCATCTAGGCAATACTTGGGGTGACCAAATTCTCCAGATCAGTGTCTCTTTGGATGCATGAGAGGGTGATGAAGTTAGTTTGACAAAAGCAAAAACTTGTTAGTGCAAGTTTTGCAAAACTTCAGTTTCTGACAGGAAGAAGAGGGCATGATTGCAAGCACTTAGGATCATCCAATGGGTCCACTCTCCTGGACTTAAGGGTTGTGTAGGGTGGTCTACAAGCAGGGGAAAGAATCAAGGGCCAAGGAGCAAGCAAGAATATGGTTGCTGTACAAACCATCATGTTGGACCAGAATGAAGATGAGGTTGATTCACTCAAAAATTTCAAATGACAACACTGGGTTTTTGCATAAAGTTGAATCATAAGTTATTACCAGCATCCCATAATTTTGGTGGAGGCTAGAAAGAAGTATTTAAAAGAGTTGTAGTGCAAAATTGCCCACTGGACCAGAGAAGAAAATTGGGTGTAGAGCTCAAAATATTTCATGAATAAAAGATATCTTTGCATAAAAGTGATTTAAAAACATCACATGACATCTCAAAATTTAGGGTGGAATTTAGAATGAATTAATCAAATGGTTGTAGTTCAAATATGGCCATATAACCTTGGAAAAACCAATTTTCTAGAAAATAAACACCAGGAAAATTAATTATGTAATTAGCTCTACTAATAAAAGAGAAGTTTTTTCTTGAGAGGTTAAACAAGTCCAATAACATATTTGAAAAGTTTTCACTTTGGAGAAAACTCCATAATAGCAACGGAGAAAAAGGTTTAAAAAAATCAAAAGGGAGCGCAGAAAATAAAAGTTTTAATTTCCTGGCAAAATTTTAATTAACAAAACAAGGTTAAAATTTTGGGGTGTTACAACCAAGTGGTGCATCAAGGAGAATAGATTTGCATGACTAAATCTTGGTAAAGCCATTTCTGCTGATTTCTAGGGTTTACCAATGTTACATTGGCAACTTTCTTCAAATGGACTCAAACTTGGTGGTAAACCTCAATTATGTGTGACACTTGATCCTGTTTATTCTCATGTAAAGTGGAGTTCATCTTCTTGCCCAAACCACCATCAAACACCTTCTGGCAGAAATTAAAAATGTATGTTTTGTCCACTTCCACTAATCTCCTTGAGCTCTTCTTTTTACCACAGCCCCTCCTAGTCCCTCTCTACCTCTCGTGTGCTTCCCTGCCCGAGAGGCAATGATGAAGGGGGGCAGGGACCCATTTTTCTTCTCTGGACAGCCACTTTCCCCTCCCTTTCTCATCTCTCTCTCACTCCTGGCAAGTCCCAGAGCATCCAAAGCCTCCACCCCTCTTGTTTATTCCTCCTACATACGCCAGACACAAGTGGACGCGCGAGTGCACGCGGAAAAGCCGCGGATGCCGGCCAAAGACGCGCTCTGGAGCACGTCAGCGTGCTCCCGACCATTGACGCCGCGTCCCCCGACCACCTCGAGCCTCCCCCTCGCGCCAGTCGAGGTGCCTCGACGTCCGCAACACGCCACCGTGCAGGCCCCCTCGTCTCTCCCTCTCTCTCACCTCCTGCGGTGCGTGCCTAGAGCCGCCTGGCTCGGCCAATGCCCGGCCTCACACGCGCGAGCACCAGGACCTCGCCCCGCTCCCTCTCTCTCTTCTTGGCACCCTACTCGACTCCCACGAACGCCGTAGACAGCCCCGGGCCTCCTCCCGTGGCCACTGCAGCCATTCCCGCGGGGGCCCGTAGGCCACGTCCACGGAGAGGCACGGCCTCGCCATTTAAGGCCACCCCCGAGCCCCCTCTCGACTCATTTGGCTCTCTCTCTCTCTCCCGTACGCTCCCCAGGCCAACCCATTCCTCCCCTAGTGCCCTCGTTCACCTCCATGGCCGGAAATCTTGCCGCCGGCCACCACTCAAATTCGAGCTCTCCGGTGCTCCTCTCCCCCTCATACCTGCACCAGAGCATCACCCACTTCCCCACGGCCCTCTCTCGGACTCCATTTCTTCTTCTCCGCAGCCGGAGCACCGTGCCCCAACCTCACCGTCCGCCTCGTCCGCCGCGGCCAGTGCCTGTTGGGGAACGTAGTAATTTCAAAAAATTTCCTACGATCACGCAAGACCATGGTGATGCATAGCAACGAGATGAGAGTGTTGTCTACGTACCCTCGTAAACCAGCAGCAGGCGTTGGCGCAGCGTAGAGGAAGTAGTCGTACTTCTTCCCGATCCAACCGATCCAAGTACCGAGCGTCGGCACCTCCGAGTTCTGCACACGTTCAGCTCGATGGCGTCCCTCGAACTCCGATCCAGCCGAGTGTTGAGGAGAGTTTACAAGACCTGACGGCGTGGTGGCGATGATGATGTTCCACCGGCGCGGGGCTTCGCCTAAGCTCCGCAGCGGTATATTCGAGGTGTAGTTTGGTGGAAGGGGCACCGCACACGGCTAAGGAACGATCTCAATGATCAACTTGTGTGTCATGGGGTGCCCTCTGCTCTGTATATAAAGGAGGGAAGGGAGGGGCTGGCGGCCACCAAGGGCTGCTGGGAGTCCTACTCCCACCGGAGTAGGATTCCCCCAATCCTAGTCCAACTAGGATTGGCCAAGTGGGAAGGGAGAGAGGCGCCACCTTCTCCTAGTCCTAATAGGACTAGGGAAGGGGAAGGTGCTGACCAGCACTTGGGCCCCTTTCCTCCTTTCCACTAAGGCCCATCAAGGCCCATTGACCCCCGGAGGTTCCGTAACCCCGGTACTCGGTAAAATTCCCAATTTCACCGGAGTGATTCCGAGTCAAACATAGGCTTCCAATATATCAATCTTTATGTCTCGACCATTTGAGACTCCTCGTCATGTCCGTGATCTCATCCGGGACTCGAACAACCTTCGGTACATCAATATCATATAAACTCATAATAAGCATCATCGAAGCGTTAAGCGTGCATGGACCCTACGGGTTCGAGAACTATGTAGACATGACCGAGACACCTCTCGGTCAATAACCAATAAGCGGGACCTGGATGCCCATATTGGTTCCTACATATTCTCGAAGATCTTTATCGGTCGGACCGCATAACAACATCGTTGTTCCTTTGTCATCGGTATGTTACTTGCCGAGATTCGATCGTCGGTATCCAATACCTAGTTCAATCTCGTTCTTGGCAAGTCTCTTTTCTCGTTCCGTAATACATCATCTCACAACTAACACATTTAGTTGCAATGCTTGCAAGGCTTATGTGATGTGCATTACCGAGAGGGCCGAGATACCTCTCCGACAATCGGAGTGACAAATCCTAATCTCGAAATATGCCAACCCAACATGTACCTTGGAGACACCTGTAATGTACCTTTATAATCACCCGATTCGTTGTGGCGTTTGGTAGCACCAAAGTGTTCCTCGGGCAAGCGGGAGTTGCATAATCTCATAGTCATAGGAACATGTATAAGTCATGAAGAAAAGCACTAGCAACAAACTATACGATCAGGTGCTATGCTAATGGAATGGGTCATGTCAATCAGATCATTCAACCAATGATGTGATCCCGTTAATCAAATAACAACTCCTTGTTCATGGTTAGGAAACATAACCATCTTTGATTAACGAGCTAGTCAAGTAGAGGCATACTAGTGACACTCTGTAGGTTTATGTATTCACACATGTATTATGTTTCCGGTTAATACAATTCTAGCATGAATAATAAACATTTATCATGATATAAGGAAATAAATAATAACATTATTATTGCCTCTAGGGCATATTTCCTTCAGTCTCCCACTTGCACTAGAGTCAATAATCTAGATTACACAAGAATGATTCTAACACCCATGGAGTCTTGGTGCTGATCATGTTTTGCTCGTGGAAGAGGCTTAGTCAGCGGTTCGCAACATTCAGATCCGTATGTATCTTGCATATCTCTATGTCTCCCACCGACCAAATCCGGATGGAGTTGAAGCGTCTTTTGATGTGCTTGGTTCTCTTGTGAAATCTGGATTCCTTTGCCAAGGCAATTGCACCATATTGTCACAAAAGATTTTCATTGGACCCGATACACTAGGTACAACACCTAGATCGGTTATGAACTCCTTCATCCAGACTCCTTCATTAGCTGCTTCCGAAGCAGCTATGTACTCAACTTCACATGTAGATCCCATAGCGGCGCTTTGTTTGGAACTGCACCAACCGACAGCTCCACCGTTTAATGTAAATCGTATCCGGTTTGCGATTTAGAATCGTCGGATCGAGTGTCAAAGCTTGCATCGGCGTAACCGTTTTACGAGCTCTTTGTCACCGCCATAAATGAGAAACATATCCTTAGTTCTTCTCAAGTACTTAAGGATGTTCTTGACCGCTGTCGATGATCCACTCTGGATTACTTTGGTACCTGCTGCTAAACTTACTGACAAGGCACACATCAGGTCTGTACACAGCATTGCATACATGATAGAGCCTATGGCTGAAGCATAGGAAACATCTTTCATTTTCTCTCTATCTTCTGCGGTGGTCGGGCATTGAGTCTTACTCAACTTCACACCTTGTAATACCGGCAAGAACCCTTTCTTTGCACGATCCATTTGAACTTTTCAAAACTTTATCAAGGTATGTGCTTTGTGAAAGTCCTATTAAGCGTCTTGATCTATCTCTATAGATCTTAATGCCCAATATGTAAGCAGCTTCACGAGGTCTTTCATCGAAAAACTCTTATTCAAGTATCCCTTTATGCTATCCAGAATTCTATATCATTTCCGATCAATAATATGTCATCCACATATAATATCGAAATGCTCTGAGCTCCACTCACTTTCTTGTAAATCTGAGGCTTCTCCAAAAGTCATATAAAACCAAATCTTTGATCACACTATCAAAGCGTTTATTCCAACTCCGAGAGGCTTGCACCAGTCCATAAATGGATCATTGGAGCTTGCACACTTTGTTAGCTCCTTTGGATCGACAAAACCTTCTGGTTGCATCATATACAACTCTTCTTCCGAAATCCATTCAGGAATGCAGTTTTAACATCCATTTGCCAAATTTCATAATCATAAAATCGGCAATTGCTAACATGATTCGACGGACTTAAGCATCGCTTCTGGTGAGAAGGTCTCATCGTAGTCAATCCCTTGAACTTGTCGAAAACCTTTTGCAACAAGTCGAGCTTTATAGACGATAACATTACCATCAGCGTCGGTCTTCTTCTTGAAGATCCATTTATTCTCAATTGCTTGCCGATCATCGGGCAAGTCAACCAAAGTCCATACTTTGTTCTCATACATGGATCCCATCTCAGATTTCATGGCCTCAAGCCATTTTGTGGAATCTGGGCTCACCATCGCTTCTTCATAGTTCGTAGGTTCATCATGTTCGATAACATGACTTCCAAAATAGGATTACCGTACCACTCAGTGCGGATCTTGCTCTGGTTGATCTCTGAAGTTACTGTAGAAACTTGATCTGAAGTTTCATGATCATCATCATTAGCTTCCTCCTATTTGGTGTAGGTGTCACGAAACTGTTTTACGTGATGTACTACTTCTCAATAAGGGAGTAGATCTGATTATCTCATCAAGTTCTACTTTCCTCCCACTCACTTCTTTCGTGAGAAACTCTTTCTCCAAAAAGTTTCGAATTTAGCAACAAAATCTTGCCTTCGGATCTGTGATAGAAGGTGTACCCAACTGTCTCCTTTGGGTATCCTATGAAGACACATTTCTCGATTTGGGTTCGAGCTTATCAGGTTGAAGCTTTTTCACATAAGCATCGCAGCCCCAAACTTTCGAAACGACAACTTTGGTTTCTTGCCAAACCACAGTTCATAAGGCGTCGTCTCAGCGGTTTAGATGGTGCCCTATTTAAAGTGAATGTAGCCGTCTCTAAAGCATAACCCCAAAGCGATAGCGGTAAATCAGTAAGAGACATCATAGATCGCACCATATCTAATAAAATACGATTCGACGTTCGGACACACCATTACGTTGTGGTGTTCGGTGGCGTAAGTTGCGAAACTATTCGCATTGTTTCAAATGTAGGCCAAACTCGTAACTCAAATATTCTCCTCCACGATCAGATCGTAGAAACTTTATTTTCTTGTTACGATGATTTTCCACTTCACTCTGAAATTCTTTGAACTTTTCAAATGTTTCAGACTTGTGTTTCATTAAGTAGATATACCCATATCTGCTCAAATCATCTGTGAAGGTGAGAAAATAACGATATCCGCCACGAGCCTCAACATTCATTGGACCACATACATCGGTATGTATGATTTCCAATAAATCTGTTGCTCTCTCCATAGTTCCGGAGAACGGTGTTTTAGTCATCTTGCCCATAAGGCACGGTTACGAAGTGCCAAGTGATTCATAATCAAGTGACTCCAAAAGTCCATCGGTATGGAGTTTCTTCATGCGCTTTACACGATATGACCTAAGCGGCGGTGCCACAAATAAGTTGCACCATCATTATCAACTCTGCATCTTTTGGTTTCAACATTATGAATATGTGTATCACTACTATCAAGATTAAGTAAAACAAACCATTCTTCAATGGTGCATGACCATAAAAGATATTATTCATATAAATAGAACAACCATTATTCTCGATTTAAATGAATAACCGTCTCGCATCAAACAAGATCCAGATATAATGTTCATGCTCAACGTTGGTACTAAATAACAATTATTTAGGTCTAATACTAATCCGAAGGTAGATGTAGAGGTAGCGTGCCGATTGCGATCACATCGACTTTGGAACCATTTCCCACGCGCATTGTCACCTCGTCCTTAGCCAATCTTAAGCAATCCGTAGCCCTGTTTGAGTTGCAAATATTAGCAGAAACCAGATCAAATACCAGTGCTCTGCGAGTATTAGTAAGGTACACATCAATAACATGTATATCACATATACCTTTGTTAACCTTGCCATCCTTCTTATCCGCCAAATACTTGGGGCAGTTCCGCTTCGGTGACCAGCCTGCTTGCAATAGAAGCACTCGGTTTCAGGCTTAGGACCAGACTTGGGTTTCTTCTCTTGATCAGCAACTTGCTTGCCGCTCTTTTGAAGTTTCCTTTTCTTTCCTTTGCCCTTTTCTTGAAACTAGTGGTTTTGTTAACCATCAACACTTGATGCTCCTTTTGATTTCTACCTCCATGACTTTCGAAGCATCGCGAAGAGCTCGGGCATTGTTTTGGTCATCCCTTGCATATTATAGTTCATCACGAAGCTCTTGTAGCTTGGTGGCGATGATTGGAGAATTACATCAATGGCGCAATCATCCGGAAGATTAACTCCCAGTTGAATCAAGTGATTGTTATATCCGGACATTACGAGTATATGCTCCTTGTGAACCGTTCTCCTCCATCTTACAGCTATAGAACTTATTGGAGACTTCATATCTCTCAATCCGGGCATTACGCTTGGAATATTAACTTCAACTCTGGAACATCTCATATGCCCCATGGTGTTCAAAACGACGTTGAAGTCCCGGTTCTAAGCCGTAAAGCATGGCACATCGAACTATAGAGTAGTCATCAGCTTTGCTTTGCGGACGTTCATAACCGGCGCAGCCCTTACACCAGGCCTGGCACCTAACGGTGCTTCGGGGCGTAATTCTTCCGTGCAGCAATAAGGATAATCCTCAAATTCGGACCCAGTCCGTGTAATTGCTGCCATCATCTTTCAACTTTGCTTTCTCAAGGAACGCATTAAAATTCAACGGAACAACAAAGACGAGCCATCTATCTACACATCATAGACAAGCAAGATACTATCGGTACTAAGTTCATGATAAATTTAAGTTCAATTAATCATATTACTTAAGAACTCCCACTTAGAAAAATATCCTTCAATTCTCTAAGTGATTGCGTGATCCATATCAACTACACCATGACCGATCATCACGTGTGATGGAGTAGTTTCAATGGTGAACATCAATATGTTGATCATATCTACTATATGATTCACGCTCGACCTTCGGTCTCCGTGTTCGAGGTCATATCTTATATGCATAGCTCGTCAAGTATAACCTGAGTATTCTGCGTGTGCAACTGTTTTGCACCGTTGTATTTGAGCGTAGAGCCTATCACACCCGATCACGTGGTGTCTCAGCACGAAGAACTTTCATAGCGGTGCATACTCGGGAGAACACTTCTTGATAATTTAGTAAGGGATCATCTTATAATGCTACCGTCAATCAAAGCAAGATAAGATGCATAAAGGATTAACATCACATGCAATCAATATAAGTGATATGATATGGCCATCATCATCTTGTGCTTGTGATCTCCATCTCGAAGCACCGTCATGATCACCATCGTCACCGGCGCGACACCTTGATCTCCATCGTAGCATCGTTGTCGTCTCGCCAATCTTATGCTTCTCGACTATCGCTACCGCTTAGTGATAAAGTAAAGCATTACAGGCGTTGCATTTCATACAATAAGCGACAACCATATGGCTCCTGCCGATTGCCGATAACTCGGTTACAAAACATGATCATCTCATACAATAAAATTCAGCATCATGTCTTGACCATATCACATCACAACATGCCCTGCAAAAACAAGTTAGGCGTCCTCTACTTTGTTGTTGCAAATTTTACGTGGCTGCTACGGGCTGAGCAAGAACCGTTCTTACCTCGCATCAAAACCACAGCGATACTTCGTCAAATAGACTCCGTTTAACCTTCTCAAGGACGGGCGTAGCCACACTCAGTTCAACTAAAGTGAGAGAGCAGACACCCGCCATCACCTTTAAGCAACGAGTGCTCACAGCGGTGAAACCAGTCTCGCGTAAGCGTCTGCGTAATGTCGGTCCGGGCGCTTCATCTCACAATACCGCTGAACCAAAGTATGACATGCTGGTAGGTAGTATGACTTGTATCGCCCACAACTCACTTGTGTTCTACTCGTGCATATGACATCAACGCATAAAACCAGGCTCGGATGCCACTGTTGGGGAGCGTAGTAATTTCAAAAATTTCCTACGATCACGCAAGACCATGGTGATGCATAGCAGCGAGATGAGAGTGTTGTCTCGTACCCTCGTAAACCAACAGCAGGCGTTGGCGCAGCGTAGAGGAAGTAGTCGTACTTCTTCCCGATCCAACCGATCCAAGTACCGAGCGTCACGGCACCTCCGAATTCTGCACGTTCAGCTCGATGGCGTCCCTCGAACTCCGATCCAGCCGAGTGTTGAGGAGAGTTTAAATCGACCTGACGACGTGGTGGCGATGATGATGTTCCACCGGCGCGGGCTTCGCCTAAGCTCCGCAGCGGTATATTCGAGGTGTAGTTTGGTGGAAGGGGCACCGCTGCGGCTGAGAGCGATCTCAATGATCAACTTGTGTGTCATGGGGTGCCCTCTGCCCTGTATATAAAGGAGGGAAGGGAGGGGCTGGCGGCCACCAAGGGCTGCGCACAGGAGTCCTACTCCCACCGGGAGTAGGATTCCTCCCAATCCTAGTCCAACTAGGATTGGCCAAGTGGGAAGGGAGAGAGGCCACCCCTTCTCCTAGTCCTAATAGGACTAGGGAAGGGGGAAGGTGCTGACCAGCACTTGGGCCCCTTTCCTCCTTTCCACTAAGGCCCATCAAGGCCCATTGACCCCCGGGAGGTTCAGGTAACCCCGGTACTCGGTAAAATTCCCAATTTCACCGGAGTGATTCCGAGTCAAACATAGGCTTCCAATATATCAATCTTTATGTCTCGACCATTTGAGACTCCTCGTCATGTCCGTGATCTCATCCGGGACTCGAACAACCTTGGTACATCAATATCATATAAACTCATAATAACATCGTCATCGAAGCGTTAAGCGTGCGGACCCTACGGGTTCGAGAACTATGTAGACATGACCGAGACACCTCTCGGTCAATAACCAATAAGCGGGACCTGGATGCCCATATTGGTTCCTACATATTCTCGAAGATCTTTATCGGTCGAGACCGCATAACAACATCGTTGTTCCCTTTGTCATCGGTATGTTACTTGCCCGAGATTCGATCGTCGGTATCAATACCTAGTTCAATCTACATTCTTGGCAAGTCTCTTTTCTCGTTCCGTAATACATCATCTCACAACTAACACATTTAGTTGCAATGCTTGCAAGGCTTATGTGATGTGCATTACCGAGAGGGCCCAGAGATACCTCTCCGACAATCGGAGTGACAAATCCTAATCTCGAAATATGCCAACCCAACATGTACCTTCGGAGACACCTGTAATGTACCTTTATAATCACCCGATTCGTTGTGACGTTTGGTAGCACCAAAAGTGTTCCTCGGGCAAGCAGGAGTTGCATAATCTCATAGTCATAGGAACATGTATAAGTCATGAAGAAAAGCACTAGCAACAAACTATACGATCAGGTGCTATGCTAATGGAATGGGTCATGTCAATCAGATCATTCAACCAATGATGTGATCCCGTTAATCAAATAACAACTCCTTGTTCATGGTTAGGAAACATAACCATCTTTGATTAACGAGCTAGTCAAGTAGAGGCATACTAGTGACACTCTGTAGGTTTATGTATTCACACATGTATTATGTTTCCGGTTAATACAATTCTAGCATGAATAATAAACATTTATCATGATATAAGGAAATAAATAATAACATTATTATTGCCTCTAGGGCATATTTCCTTCATGCCTGCTTTCGACCGGTGCCCCTGGTGGCCGTACCACCTGATTGGACTCGGCGGGTCCCCCAGCACATCGATGGCCAGCTCACAGCAGTGGCTCATGCGCCGCCAACAAGCCGCCGTCGACGCCGCCCCTGCCTCTGCTCTGTTTGAGCAGGAGGTTGGGGACGAACCGGACAAGCGGGCCCCGCTCGTCAGCGACCCGGTGGGCGGGCCCCGCCGTTTAAGTGGAAACGGCTTCGCCGAATCCGCCATCGACGTCGCCCCTGTCGCCGTGCGGCCGAGCCGCTGGGCCGGCCCAGTGACGCCCTGCTACTAAAACTCGCCCAGCGCGCGCCGCCGCCGCCCAGATCTGGCCCGTTTTGGTAAATCCTTTGTCTTTTTCTTTTTCCAGTCAACTTCAAAAACCCATAAATAAATCAACAGAGCTCCAAATTTGATGATTCAAATTTCTAGGGGTTCCACAAATTATGATCTATCACATGGTGCTATTTGCACATTTTTCCAGAAACTTTCACTTCATAAATATTTATCAAAACCCCATTTTCCATTTCTGTGATGAACTTTAGAAAATCACAGAGAGCTCAAATTTGATCCAAATGCCATGATTCAAATTCCTAGATGTTTCTAAGTTCATAACTTAGTTGATGAACATTTTTCTTAATACTTTCTGTACCACATAAACAGTGAGCCATTTCTTCATATTTGTCAACTTTGCAAATTCATAGGAAATTCATTTGAACTCCAAATCCAGTGAAACCAACTCGTAGATGCTTCTAAAATCATGGTTTGCTAAATGGGTGCCTCTGCTCATTTTTCCAAAATATATTTCTGTACACCTCTTGCAAATCCACAAATCCCTTGATTCCGTTATATTGAAATATTCAGAGATATCCATTGATCAAATCCCATTGAAACCACTTTGGTCATACCTCATATGACCAAAGGTATCCTAGAAAAGTCCAACTTGCAATTTTAGAGCACTTTTATTTTTGCCCTGTTGTGTTGCTTATTGTGTTTGTTTACGGCGTTAGTTGTGAAGTAGGCGGAGTACTTGGAGAAGGACCCGAAGACTTGAAGACTCTGATGAACCAGGCAAGCAGCCCTTTGACCAGGACACCCCTCTTGTTCATCGGTACCCTTTTTCCGATTGCATGATGATGAAGTATGACGGTGGTAAACTTGTTGTGAACCACCACATGGTGCATACCCCTACTCATGACCTTACCTTGTTCATGATTGCATTTTAAAGAGACTATTTGATGCACAATGATGCATGTGTATTGCCGGTGTCAAAACCGGCGGATCTCAGGTAGGGGGTCCCGAACTGTGCGTCTAGGCGGATGGTAACAAGAGACAAGGGACACGATGTTTTTACCCAGGTTTGGGCCCTCTCGATGGAGGTAATACCCTACTGCTGCTTGATTAATATTGATGATATGGGTAGTACAAGAGTAGATCTACCACGCGATCAAGGAGGCTAAACCCTAGAAGCTAGCCTATGGTATGATTGTTGTTCGTCCTATGGACTAAAACCCTCCGGTTTATATAGACACCGGATAGGTTAGGGTTACACAGAGTCGGTTACAAAGGTAGGAGATCTACATATCCGTATCGCCAAGCTTGCCTTCCACGCCAAGGAAAGTCCCTCCGGACATGGGACGAAGTCTTCAATCTCGTATCTTCATAGTCCAGGAGTCCGGCCAATGGTGATAGTTCGGCTATCCGGACACCCCCTAATCCGGGACTCCCTCAGTAGCCCCCGAACCAGGCTTCAATGTCGATGAGTCCGGCGCGTTGATTGTCTTCGACATTGCGAGGCGGGTTCTTCTCCAAATTCCATATACTTGTCGAATAGTGTCCGCTTCGATAAATCTTGTGCTCCTTGGCTTCTCGCCCAATAATGGCCATCTTCCACATGTTTGAATGAATCACGAAAAGCCGGGTATTTTTACACTTACCCCTAGCTGCGCAAATGAGCTGCCTATAAAGGGAGAGGATCTAGATCTGAGTCACACCATCCCCCTTCATGAGCTTTCATCGGGCGCCTCGACCAAAGCCCATTCCATCATGGACGGTCGTGACGCTGCTCCTCCTCTCGCTCCCAGCCCTTGGCACAGAAATTGGGAGAGATGCTCGATCCCGCATAGCGAGCTAGTTATACTCCAAACCAAGGATTTCTACCCCGGCCTTCATGGTTCCGGTCCGAGACGGACTTGCCACCTACAAGGGCGGAAAGCAAGCGGAGAGTGTCCCGATCCCTCTAAAGGAGGCGGGTATGCTTCATCTCTTATCTAGTAAGAGGACTCGGATTTCCAATCCATCCGTTTCTCCGGGGCTCTTGAGTTCTCGGCCTCCAGTTGCACCACCTTCGCCTGCCTCCATTTTGCACATCGCGGGCTTCGTGGCCCTTTGCGAACTGTTCTTGGCGTCGAGGCTCATTTCGCTATGGAAGAGATTATTACGCCTAGTACCCCGTTCTCACGAGGGTCAATATATCAAGTGGGCGGAGCCGAACTATGGCGCATCACGGGACCGGATATCTATGTGGAACCCGAAGAAGGCGTCGAAGACTGGCCTTGAAATGGTTTTACATGGAGGGCGTCCGCTGCGAATCGATTCGGATCGGCCTTCGGAGTTAGCAATGCTCCTCTGAAAGCGCCTAAGCTGGCGCCCATGAGCCCCCCAGGAGGGAAAATGACCGAGATGTCCTTTACTTGATGAGCGAATAAGATTAATGGCTCATGCGGATTGACCATGACTGAGTCATGGCAATCTGCATTATGAGGGGAGTGCAGCCGCTCAATATAGGGGCCACCCATGTGGGACTTCAGCGGGAGGACGATGCCACCCGTCATGGCCGCAAAGGGCAGGGTCGGTCACCGAACTGGTGAAGACCTTGTGCGCCATGTATAAAGGGAGGAGGAGGATTTCCTCGCGTCAATCCACTAAGGAGTTTTCTTCGAATAATCCTCGAAGTTGGGTAAGCAAACATCTTTGTGGCCTGTCCGATCCATGTTCCCATGGTTAAATATCTCATTTCATGGTTTCTGTGCAGAAACTGCGCCGGACTATGGAGAAGATACACAGCCCGCCCCCACAAACCGAGGACCCGGAACGGTCCCTCAATCCGGCCTCCGAAGAGGATCCGGATATAAAGGTGGAGTTGATCGACGGGGTGTTCTACCAACTTAGCATCGACAATGCTTTGGTTGCCATTATGGCCGATTACCTAGGAATACTTCCAGCCTCGCAGGTAACTGAGACCGAGGTCCCAATACTCTGATAATGACCCATCTGTGCTTATTTCTTGATCACCGTATACCAATGATGTTTCGTAGGGGGTACCTTCGAGGCAGGAAACCGAGCCCGCGGCGGCTAGCCAACAAGGGGCAGTACGGCCCCATAGGCTAAAAAGAAGTGCGGTCTGGATCGAAACTCCGCCACAACGGTATGGCGTGTCACCATATTCCCAGGATTGATTCCTGGAAGGCGTACTAACGCTGGTGCTCTTTTCAGGAAAAAGAGCGCTCGCCGGACTGAGTTCGGAGAGGTCGTCAATCGAACCTCCGCTAGCCAGGCTCCAAAGCCGGGTCCGAAAGCGGAGACGAGCACGAGGCGTGCGTCGGATGCTCCTCCGACAGAGGATGCCGGCAGATTGTCTGCCACCAACTCCGAGGTGGAGAGCGCCATGAATCACAGGCGCCGCCGGACGCATGCTTCTCCCAAGAGGCCTTGAATGCCTTCAATTCGGGAGATGCGCACCTCCGTGCCGCTCAAGATGGTCTATCCAGAGCCACGGGCAGTATGTAAGGACAAGCGAGTGAGGAAATTTGTGATTATATATGCGGTGGCCCCGAGACTTAAAATAGTTAAAATAACTGATTTAAGGATCATTTGTTATCTGAGATCTTACAAAAAGAGTACCCGACTGCCCAGGAGCTTGAAGAATGCAAGGCCCAACTTGAGGCCGCACTAGCTGCTCTGAGGGGAGCCACGAGACCCCTCTCGGTAATATATGCTTCAAAGATAAATAGTTTATGAAGTGCGGCGGGTGTGTAAATCGACATAAATATTGCGTATGGCACCGGACTAGATCTGGACAAGCAACAGCTCTGGCGCCAGCTAAAGGCCAGCGAGAGCGTGCTTACGAGGGTGCGGAAGGAGAAAAATAACCTCCAAGATGCCAACACCAAACTGGGTGAGAAACTAAAGGATGTTCTTGCCCGGTTATGCGACTCCGTAAGGAGAATCGGCGGCCGTCGCGGCATTCTCGATAAGTGCTTGGCGAACTTTGAAAGAGTTGGCGAGGAAGGCGACTAACATAAACATGTATGTAGGTTTGCTCACAGTGTCGTCTGAGGAGGAGATGCCCAGATTGTTCGGGTGATCTTCTTCCCGAACTACGCGTCGGCTACGAAACGAGTTGGCGGTGATGAAAGGCGTCGGCCAGGCCTTGTGGCCATCTATCTCCCCTGCCGAAGGCATTGGGGAGCTGGCAGAGCGGCTTCAAGGAGCACGGCGGACTTCCGACTATGGAAGATTTCAGCCTGCCGTCAAGTCGGCGAGGAGGCACAGGCCATGGTAAAGACGTGGTACGAAGGCTGACCCAAACCACATGGCGAGGTCGGACTGTGGGGCCCGATGGGAAGGAGATCCTGTAAGCAGTGTGCGGCCAAGTAGAATTGGCATAAGTATTCCCAACAAGATTGTAAATTAGATAGCCTATTAGATGGCATTGAGGAGGAATACAATGAGTCGAGTTGACTATGTAAAATATGACATGAAAAATGCCTTCTAGCGGATTGTAGATCGTTTGTCATCTTGGACCTTTTAAGCCGACCTCGGGACCCAATAGTCCGAGTGTGTCCGAATACCTTCGTGGTTATATAAGAACCGGGTATGCATGGAGACAAAGGCGTAGGGGTCATTATTGCTGTATCGAGACAAGTGCCCAACTAGTTATGTTATATTACATGGATAGTAAGAAACATATTGCAGGAGAATAGTTCCGTTAAGGGTTCCTTTCATCGGGATGCATGCCCTAAAGTGCATGTCAAAACTGCTAGGAAAGCGAGAAAATCATCACGGGGCAAATGGGTAAATAGTTAAAATCATCTTTCAGTTCAGCGACCGAATATTCCCTTAAGAATGCTAGCTTTCGGCTTCACCCGGTCGAGGTACACATCCGGCTGACCAGCGGTAACAATCGCAGAGGTGCTCCTTTACCACCTAGCCGAACAATCGGGAGCGTAGGGGTAAGCACGAGAGCGAGCAACCCAGCTTGGCCAAAACTTAAGTCATATCGATGCATATAATGGTGAATAAAAGGTACATGCGGAAGTTTGGCGCATGTGTTGGGCATGAGCCCGTATAAATAAGCTTACGGTAAAGAAGCCCCGAGTATAATGGCGTGTACAACAAGTCCAATATGTCGCGAACAAAGCGCAAGCGAGCCTCTAAAGGCTTGGGAAGGCGGAGGAGGAAGGAGAGAAATAAAAGTCAGCAAAAATAGAAAATGTGGGCGGAGGAAGGAAGCGAACTTGGAGTCCGGCACTTAGGCATAGAATCTTCGTGAGCGGGCTCCGTTCCATGGGTTCGGCTCGAGTCGGTTATCCGATCGTTTAGCAGACGGTATGCTCCGCCGTCGGGACCTGGTCGATGATGAAGGACCTTCCCATTTGGGCTTGAGTTTGTCCTTTTTCTTGTCCGGCGAGCGTAGAACTATTTCGCCAGCGTTATAAGCTTTGGCCCGTGCTTCCCTGCTTTGATATCTTGAGCCTGCTGTTGATAGAATGCGGAGCGAGCTTTTGCCACGTCGCTCCTCCTCCAATCGTCCAAACTGTCCCGCCGATCGAGCTCGGCTTCTCTTTCTTCATACATGCGCCGCGAGGTGAGTCATGTATTATGTCGCAGGGCAAGACTGCCTCTGCGCCGTACACCATAAAAAATGGTGTGAATCCGGTAGTACGATTTGGCGTGGTCCGCAGCCCCCAGAGTACAGAGTCGAGCTCTTCAACCCAGTGCATGTTAGATTCCTTGAGGGACCGCACTAGTATGGGTTTAATGCCGCTCATGATTAGACCGTTTGCTCGCTCGACTTGACCATTGGTTTGAGGGTGATAGACTGAGGCGTAATCGAGCTTGATGCCCATGTTTCTGCACCATAGTTTGACCTTATCGGTCGTGAAGTTGGTGCCTTTATCAGTGATGATACTGTGGGGGACACCGTAACGGTGCACTACCCCTGATATGAAGTCTATCACCGGTCCGGATTCGGCCGTTTTAACAGGCTTGGCCTCTATCCATTTGGTGAATTTATCCACCATGACCAATAGGTATTTTTGCTTGTGGGTTCCTCCCTTAAGGGGTCCAACCTTGTTAAGCCCCCAGACCACGAAAGGCCAGGTGATGGGTATAGTTTTGAGGGCGGTGGGTGGCATGTGGCTTTGGTTAGCAAAAAGCTAGCAACCGACGCATCGTTGGACTAAATCCTGCGCATCTACCCGGGCCGTCGGCCAATAAAATCCTGTACAGAAGGCCTTGCCTACAAGGGCCCGGGTTGCGGCGTGGTGCCCACCCAGTCCGGCATGAATTTCAGCCAGGAGGTTTCGCCCTTCCTCTTCGGAGATGCACCTTTGAAGGACTCCTGTAATGCTTTTCTTATAAGCTCTCCCTCGTGGACTTTATAGGCTTTAGATCGCCGTACTATGCAGCGAGCCTCATTTTGGTCTTCGGGGAGGTCCTGCCTAGTTAGGTAGGCTAGGAATGGTTCCGTCCACGGGGCGATAACCGCCATTATTTCGTGGGCGGAGGGTGTTATCTCGGTGGCACAGCCTCCGATTGTGTCAGAGTGTTTGGCGTCAGGCAGTGCGGTTGGGTCCGGATAGTTATTTCCGGACTCCCCTTCCCATAGTATGGATGGCTTGAACAGCCGTTCCAGGAAGATGTTGGGCGGGACGGCATCGCGTTTTGCACCGATGCGTGCCAATATGTCCGCCGCCTGGTTGTTATCCCGGGCTATATGATGATATTGAAGCCGTTCGAACCGTGCTGACATTTTTAGGACCGCATTGCGATATGCTGCCATTTTCGGATCTTTGGCATCAAAGTCTCCGTTTATTTGAGATATCGCGAGGTTCGAATCCCCGCGCACCTCTAGGCGTTTAATGCCCATGGAGACTGCCATCCAAAGGCCGTGCAGAAGGGCCTCGTATTCGGCTGCGTTGTGGGAGTCCGTATACATTATCTGAAGGACGTATTGATCTGTGTCCCCGGTTGGGGGCGTCGAGGAACGCCAACCCAGGCCGCCAACATTTTGGAGCCTTCAAAGTGCATGATCCAATTGGAGTATCGTCGTACTCTTTAGGGAGTTGACGGTCCATTCGACCCGCGAAGTCGGTTGTGACGCCTCGATTCAATCGTACACTAATCATGCGCATACGCGTATGCGATCAAGATCAAGGACTCACGGAAGATATCACAACACAACTCTACAATAAAATAAGTCATACAAGCATCATAATACAAGCCGGGGGCCTCGAGGGCTCGAATACAAGTGCTCGATCATGACGCGAGTCAGCGGAAGCAACAATATCTGATACGGACATAAGTTAATCAAGGTGCCATAAGATGGCTAGCACAAACCGGGATACTGAGATCGAAGGAGGGCAGGGCCTCTGCCTGGGATCCTCCTAGGTCACTCCACAGTGGTCGTCGGCCGGGCTGCTGCGTAGTAGTAGGCACCTCCGGAGTAGTAGTCGTCATAGGCGGTGGCGTCGACTCTGGGCTCCATCGTCGATTGCAGCAATCGAGTAGAGGTAGGGGAAAAGGGGAACAAGGCAACCGTGAGTACTCATCCAAAGTACTACAAAACAAGGAGCTACACTACATATGCATGGATATATGTGTAAAGGCCATATCAGTGGACTAAACTGCAGAATGCCAGAATAAAAGGGGGATAGCTAGTCTTAACGAAGACTACGTTTCTGGACACCGGTCTTGCAACAGGTAGGAGGGGACGATCTGAAGTCCTCCAAGTAACATCATATAGCAATAATCCTACCCGGCAATCCCCTACTCATAACCACGAGCGAGAAGCGACCACGGTTATATCGGCACTTGGAAGGTGTGTTTTATCAAGTATCCGGTTCTAGTTGTCATAAGCTCAAGCTACAACTCCAAGTCGTCCTGTTACCGAAGATCACGGCTATCCGAATAGATTAACTTCCTGCAGGGTGCACCATCTTACCCAACGGTTGATCCCATTTGGCGGACACACTTTCCGGGTCATGCCCGCCGCGTAAGATCAACACGTCGCAGCCCCACCTAGGCACAACAGAGAGGCCAGCACGCGGTCTAAACCTAAGCGCGAAGTGCAGGCCCATCGCCATACGAGCACACACACTTGCGTTCGCGGGCGGCGGAAGCAGACCCTAGCCAGCGAGCGTTCCAGTCCAATCCGGCGCGCCGCTCCGTCGTGGCGTCGAAGTGCTTGGTGATACCACGACGCCGGGATACCCATAACTACTCCCGCGTAGATGGTTAGTGCGTATAAGCTCGTAGCCAACCCAGATCAAATACCAAGACCTCGTTAAGCGTGTTAAGTAACCGCGAACGCCGAACAGGGCCAGGCCCACCTCTCTCCTAGGCGGTCTCAACCTGCCCTGTCGCTCCGCCTCAAAGATCCACTCGCGGGTGCTCCATCAGCCGACCCGACTTTAGTCTCACATGTATCATGTATAAGTATATAGTATATACCCGTGATCAACTCCCGAGTGATCACGGCCCGATAGTATAGCACGGCAGACGGACAAGAAAGTAGGGCCACAGATGAAAGTACTAGCATCCTATACTAAGCATATAGGATTGCAGGTAAGGTAACAACAGAAGTTACAAGGACAGGCTATGCAGCAGTATAGGAGTATCCGAAAACAGTAACATGCTATACTACTCTAATGCAAGCAGTGTAGATAAGAGTAGGCGATATCACGGTGATCGAGGGGGCTTGCCTGGTTGCTCTGGCAAGAGAGAGGGTCGCAACACCGTAGTCGAACCCAGCCACCGCAAGTCGGTCTCGTAGTCTACCGGAGAGAAGAGGGGAAGAAACAATGAATACAAAGTAAACAGATGCATATCGATGCATGACATGACAAGAAGCGATGCTAAGCGTGCCCTAACGTGGTATGAGGGGTCTTGGTTAGGGAGGAAAACATCAGGAAGTTTTCGGTTAGGACTGTGTCAAACAGATGATGAGGAGGAAAGTTCCATGTTCAGCATGCTAGGAGCATGTGACAGATGAGCGGACCACGTATTCGGATTCGTTGGATTTTTCTCGAGCAACTTTCATATAGAAAACATTTTCGCCAGATTCACGGTTTAAAAGATATGATTTTCTAAAGATTTAAATCATTTTCGATTTTAATTATATATTTAATTCCAACCTTATCCAAAACGATTGTGTCTTTGACATAGGCATGACATCGAGTGATGTCGGCAGGTCAACTGGTCGGTTGACCAGTCAAACCTGACATGGGGACCCACATCATAGGCAGTGGGTTAAGCAGTTTAAACTAACCTTAAATTAGTTAGAAATCTCTGGGCCCACATGCCGTGTCTAGTGAGGTTTTAATTAATTAAATTAATTAATTAGCAGTTTATATATTTATTTTTATTCGTTTATGACATGGGGCCCGCATGTCAGTGGCTATAATCGCCACGTTGGCGATGATCGTCAACCCACCCGGCCAGGCCTGTGGGGCCCGGCGGCGACCTGGGTGGCCCAGGCCAACCACGTAGGCGGCGGCCGGCGGCTCGACGCCGGCGACCCAAATATGCGGCGAAGGGCCCCGGGCCTCGCCGGAATTCGGCTCCGGGCAGCCGTTTGGGGCGCCGGACCCCGCGTTCGAAAGCCAGGACGGTGGCGCATCCGGCGATAAAGGCGGTAAGGCTGGGTTGGCGGATGGCGCTGCGGCGGAGGCGAGGTTGAGGGCGCAACGGAACGGCGTTGGGTGCGCGTTTTGGCGAACCAAGAGGTGGGGCGAGGTGTGCAGCGTTGCGGCTAAACCAGCAGACGCGAGCTTGTGACCATTTGGTCACCGTGTACCCGCCGGCGACGAGGCCAGCGGCGGCGTTAATTGGCGTGGAGCGGCGCTTCTGGCGAACAGAGGAGGCGGGAGGCGCATCCAGCGCGAAGGCTCACCGAGGGAGCGTGGGGTGCAGGCGAGCTCGGGGAGGACCGTGGCGTGAATCGGCGGCGATAGGCGCGGCGGCGTGGTCGAAGAAGACAGACGATCGGTCGAGGTGGGTGCTCCGAGCTTGAGTGGATCCGCGTAGGGCAGCGAGGGACCACGACGGAGCTGTAGGACTTGCCGGGGCGACGAGCAGACGGCGATAGCCATAGCTACGGCGACGGCGCGACGGGCTTCGGGCATCTCGAGCAGAGGCGAGAAGGGGCGAGAGGGGAATTGTGGGCGCTAGGGTTTGAAGTCGGGAGGCGGCCGGCGACCTAGTAAGCGCCGTGGCGGGCGGATGGCGACACGTGGCCATCAGCGGCCACGGTGGCTGCCGGTGTCCACCTCCCTCTGTGAGCAGAGGTGGAAGGAGAGGGACGAGTGGGGCTGGGCGGCCTGGTTGGTCTAAGGCTAAGCGGGCCTAGGCCCGTGGGGGCGCCCGGTGAGGAGAGGCTGGTGGGCCAGGGGGAAGTGAATGGGCGGGGGGAGGGAAAGGGCGGGGGTTTTCCCCCTCTCTTTATTTGTTTTTTCTTTTATTATTTTTCATTTTCTGTTTTTAGTTCATTTAAAATGCGAGCATTTTACAAAATTAGTGCACCCCACCATAATTAGGTTAGCTATTTTAGACAACCCCCGAACATTTTAGATTTTGTTTTTGAAACTTTTTATCGTTTGCTTTAGTTTTGATTTTTGTTTTAGAACGGGTTCGAATCCAAGAGAGGTTAGTTAACATAACCGGGGTGATTACTGTTCCCTAATCATCCGGGTGTTACATCGGCCAAAACCAGCGACTTGATAGCTCGTCGTGGCTTATAGGTTATGTCGAATGGAAGGAGCTCTATGGCCCATTTAGCAATCCGACCCGTCGCATCGCGGTTGTTTATAATGTCGTTAAGAGGTACTTCGGAGGCTACCGTTATCGAACACTCTTGAAAGTAGTGTCACAGCTTCCGGGATGCCATGAACACCGCGTATGCTATCTTTTGATAGTGTGGGTACCGGGACTTGCATGGAGTTAGGACAGTGGATACATAGTAAACCGGTTTTGAAGAGGGAACGGTGTCCGTCCGTTCTCGTTCGACGACGAGCACCGCTGACAACTTGATGTGTTGTGGCGATATATAATAGCATTAGGTGCATACGTTGGTATGGCTAGACCGGTTTGTTGCCAATATGGCTTTTATTTCTTCAAGTCGGGCTGTGGCGGCATCCGTCCACTTGAAGTGTTCGGTGCACCGGAGGAGGCGGTAAAGGGGTAACGCCTTTTCTCCCAAACAGGAAATAAAGCGGCTTAGAGCCGCTATGCATCCAGTCAATTTTTGTATTTTTTTAAGGTCTTTTGGAATAAACAGTTGTGACAGAGCTCGGATCTTGGCTGGGTTTGCTTCAATTCCTCTACCGGACACAATGAAGCGAGGAGCTTTCCGGTGGACGCATAAAGCGCATTTTCGGATTGAGCTTAATGTCATATTTTCGGAGATTGTCGAATGTGAGCCTCAAGTTGTCTACTAGAGTTTCGACATGCTTGGATTTGACGACAACGTCATCTACATATGCTTCCACTGTTTTGCCGATCTGGTTTGCGGACATGTACGAATCATGCGCTGATATGTTGCTTGGGCGTTTTGAGCCCGAACGGCATTGTGTTGAAGCAGAATGGGCCGTGGAGGAGTAGTGGCTGTTGCAGCTTGTTACGGCTCCACCATCTTGATTTGGTGGTAGCGAGTACTGCGTCGAGGAAGCACAATGAGTTGTGTCCTGCTGTAGCGTCGATGATTTGATCAATTCGAGGGAGGAAGGGATCCTTTGGGAAAGCCTTATTAAGGTCTTTGAAATCAACGCATAGGCGCCGAGTTTGTCCTTCTTTGGTACCATCACCGGGTTTGCTAGCCAGTCCGGATGTTTTATATCTCGATGAATCCGGCTTCCAAAAGTTTAGTTAGCTCCTCTCCCATGGCCTGTCTCTTGGGTTCGGAAAAGCGCCAAGAGCTGTTTGGTAGCTTGAATCCTTTTAGGATATTTAGGCTGTGCTCTTGCCGGTATCGTGGGATTCTGGCATGTCGAAGGTGCGAGCAAAGATGTCCCAGTTTTCTCGTAGAAATTCTCGTAGTCGGCCTCTACATCAGGGTTTAATTGTGCCCCAATGGAGCCGTCTTTGCGAGTCCGTTGGGTGGACTTGGAATTTGACTATTTCATCCGCTGGTTTAAAAGAGGTGGACTTGGATCTTATATCATGTATCACATCGTCCCTGTTCACCGTGGAGCGCAACGCGGTGAGTTCCTCGGCTGCTAGGGCTTTGATAGTGCCTCGAGGGCTAGTGTGGCTATCTTGTTTTCGGTGCGAGTGCTATGTTCGGATCACTAGCGAGTGATGATTCCGTTAGGTCCGGGCATTTTAAGCTTCATGTACCCATAGTGGGGTATAGCTTGAAAAATTGTGAATGCCTCTCGCCCTAATAAAGCGTGATATCGCTGCTGAGCAGGGCCACTTGAAATGTGACCTCCTCGGACCTGTAATTGTCCAATGAGCGAACACTCGTCTAGTGTACTTTTTCCTATGCAGCATGGTTCCGGCTAGGGATTATTCCTCTAAGGTTGTCTTTGCTTCGCTCAATGCGGTTCGATCTATTTCCATTTTTCGGAGGGTTTCCTCGTAGATGAGGTTTAGTCGCTGCCGCCATCCATGAGTACCTTAGTAAGGTGAAAGCCGTCGACTATCGGACCGAGGACCAATGCGGTGGTGCTCGGGCTGTTGAATTTAGGTTAAATCACTAGCATTAAAGGTAATAGCCGTGTCCTCCATGGATTTATTGTTGCTACTTGGTAGACTTGGCAAGGTTATGCGAGTGTTCGTTTTCATGTTATTTGATCTGAAAGTCTCGAAGACTATTGACACCGTACTTGTGCTGCTGGGCTGGGATTACGAAGCTAGAAGCTCTTCGCCACTTTTGGCCACCTGCCGTAGTATCCAACATGCTCGAAGGCTATGATTTGGAGTGGCGCCCTCTGTGCTATGAATTTTGCAGGGTTCGTTTAGCCAACCCTCCAGTACGGTTCCGTAACCTTTAGGGGGTTTTGGTTTTTTGGTGTTTAACCCAGGTGCTTGGTAATGATGCACCCTTTTATTTCGGACTAGGGATGTATTCGGGGCCGGATTATCCCAAAATTTACTTTCGGTTTTCCAGGCGCTCTCCATTGCACAGTACTTTTGTACTATTGTCACCAAGTCAACAAAGCGTGTAATTTCGCGACGACTTATGGTGTTTAGGATTCCCTTGTCCATGCAATTATTGCAGAAAAGTGGGATTGCGTCCTCCTCTCGGCAATCCTTTATCCTGTCCATAACCAAGAGGAATCTGGCCCAGTAATGATGTACTGTTTCAGCGGGCTCTTGCCGAATTCGGGACAGATCGCTAATGTTTGGGTGGGCGGGTGGAAATGGATCGGAACCCGTCAATTTAAGACTCGAGGGCTGGGAAGTTTCGAACTCGGAAGTTTGGATCTTTGAATGCTATCAATGAATCCATCCGTCTCGACTTTAAGTTCGAGGCTTGATCGACATCCGTCCCTCTGCGGGAATCGGCATGGAGGGATCGGGAATCGAACGTAGCTAGTCCTTAAGATAGAAGAAGAATCGCCGCATTGCTCCTCTATCACAGCAACATGATGGGTAGCACAGGAGAGTTGATCTCTCTCGGATCGGTTTAGGCCCAATCCGGTCGTGATACGTGGTGACTCCTCAGAGCGGCGATGCGATCCAAGAGCTCGTTTACGTGGGAGAGCTCGATTGGATCTAACTGTTCGGCAAGTTCAATTAACGTGAAGATTGGTTTCGATGACTCGAGAAGTCATCATCGGTATGATGGCGAATGGCGGTCATAAGAAAACCACCTAGCGAAGAGTCGACCGGTGGCCAAGGCTCCTTTGGCGATAGTATCGTCTTTAAAAGGCGGGATGAGGCATCCTTCCTGACGGCGACGGCACAAAGGAACTCTCAATGAAAGCACCAATGTCGGTGTCAAAACCGGCGGATCTCGGGTAGGGGGTCCCGAACTGTGCGTCTAGGCGGATGGTAACAGGAGACAAGACACATGATGTTTTTACCCAGGTTTGGGCCCTCTCGATGGAGGTAATACCCTACTCCTGCTTGATTAATATTGATGATATGAGTAGTACAAGAGTAGATCTACCACGAGATCAAGGAGGCTAAACCCTAGAAACTAGCCTATGTTATGATTGTTGTTCGTCCTACGGACTAAAACCCTCCGGTTTATTTAGACACCGGATAGGTTAGGGTTACATAGAGTCGGTTACAAAGGTAGGATATCTACATATCCGTATTGCCAAGCTTGCCTTCCACGCCAAGGAAAGTCCCTCCGGACACGGGTCGAAGTCTTCAATCTTGTATCTTCATAGTCCAGGAGTCCGGCCAACGGTGATAGTTTGGCTATCCGGACACCCCCTAATCTGGGACTCCCTCATGTACCATGAACTCTTCATGGTTACATTCTTTCGAAAACCCCATCTGGTGCCCCTAATGCCCTTGGGAGATGTTGATATAAGGTCACCACTTGAGGAAGAAGTGGTGTAACGGAGAGAGATTTTGGTGTGTGTGTGTAAAATGATGGATTAGATTTATGTGTGATTACCGTCCCAACCAAACATGTGCAACCACTCTACCCCTTTATGGGATGGGGCATTATTAATTACCTAGGCCGATACTAGCTTGGAGCCCGCATTACTAGTGACGGGGGAGAGTTGGTGCTCTCTCTCGGGACGGGGTCGTGCCAGGTAGGGCGGCCATGACTGTTTTCACAGGGCACCGGACACACCGTTGGTCCCTTCGTGTATGCGTAATAATGCGAAAAGGGCAGAGTCCCACGATCTTTTTCTTATACACGAGGGCCGCGTATCAATGAGTGGACTCCTTGTTAGTGTCTTCTAGGGAAAGATAATGATCGGGTGCTTCCCTCGAGTACTTGAGGTACTGCGGGATCATGGATGACACGAAAGCTTCCCGGATCTTGTGGGTAAAGTGCGCAACCTCTGCAGAGTGTCAAACTATTCGAATAGCCGAGTCAACGGTCATGGACAGTTGGGAGGTGCTACTTAAACTATGTCCAGAAATTTTACAAATCACGATGCATGTGTGTGTGGAAAGGAACTCTTTGTATCAAGGTGGAGACTTGACATGTTGAATTACATGACATTGATTCAACTCTATTTATGTTGATATCTGTAACCTGTTCTCGAGGTTACCCATGTTTTATTGATGCATATCTCACAAGTTGATAGGACATCTTAACTAGCTTGAAGCTAGGTTGCTTACTCATTGTACAATTGCATTGTTACTTTGAACCAAATCATGGGTTGCTTGCGAGTACATTCAAAGTACTCATTGGCTTGCCACTGGTTATTTTATTGGCCATGCTTGAAAGAACAAGATATATTGAAGAGTTCCTTGGTGACGATCGTGTGAGCTAGGACGCTTTCCCAGTCAGAATGCATGTAGGGTTAAGGCAGATGCCATGGGTCCAAGTTATTGACGAAGATTTCCGCTGCGATGATATACTCAAGGCTTGACCATAATGGTCCTACTTGTGTAAAACGGTGTGTATGGATGTAAGAATCTTGTTATTCAGCTTCTGTGTGTTCAGTGAGCATTGATCTCTGGGATCACTGTACACGTGCATTCGGTAATCACGACTTATGAGTCGGGGTCCCCACAGAGCTGGTATCAGAGCCATCCTGACTGTAGGGAGCCTTAGTTAGCATGGTCGTTAGATAGGGTAAAACTATTTCCAAAACTATTACTAGTTTTCAAAACTATATATACTTTTCTTCCCCTTCAAAACCTCTGGTCGCTAGAACCCTTATGCCCCTAACCACTGGATTCCTTGTAATCCTCGTGGATAATCTATAAGGAGGATGCCTTGTCAGACATTCACCCACATCTTCCGAGCACAAGATTGGTGACACCACAACAAGAAGATACCAACAGAAGATACATCCTCGAGGAATGAGGACATGAAGACCCAGGAGATGGTGACACCCTTGACACTGCCCCAAGATGATGCGACCTTAGCCTATGACGATCAGGGCATATGATATGCAAGATCATGATATACATCGCTAATAGGGTAACCCTGTCACTACCGTTGTTATATTGGCAACCACCAGTGGATGAGAACCTAGCCATTTGGTCCGCCTCACTATAGTGAGCAGGAAAACGGTTCTCTTCATCCCCCGCTCTCAGTGAAGATATTGTCAACAATGTGTCCGACGGATTGGACCTCTATTATGCCTTGTTAATGTCATTGCATTAAGGATGGCCACCTGGAACCACCAACACCATAAAAAGGCAAAAGCGATCATCATGATTAAGAGGACAAGAGAAGACCAAGTCAAAGACAGCCACGAGGAGCCACCATCACCCCATCACCTCATCAGGCGAGAAGTTGTCGAAGATTCTTCCGGCTCAACCCAGATCGTTTCATCAAACAATAGACGTAGCAACACCTGAGGAAAACTCAGGAGACTGCATGAGGCACAAGGCACAACTACTGAGTCCGAGAACCCCTAGGGTAGGATGAGTCATGTACCCCCTATGCGCAGTCGAGTCCGGATGATAGTTTGAATAGAACCATGACTGTGTGTTGCTTGTTTTTATTTGTTTGTGTTTTGATATCAGTCACCCTTTTTTCCCTAGGCAACAAGTACGTGACTATATCACCTTACTTATCTTAATGCATGTGTTTGGCCCTTTCGGCACCTGTTTGCTTGCACTTGCACTATAGAACCCCCTTTAGGCATTCCCCTCCTTTATGCTACATCTCCCTCTCATCTCTCTCCTCAACTGAAGGCTAGCAAGACAAGATACACCAAGGATTCTACTTTGGCAACCAACCAGCACTGAAGACTTTTGCTACAACCTCCTCGACCAAGTGCAACCCCGTAGAGTTATGTTTACCTCTCAAGACTGTAAACCCATCACTATACCCTTCAAGACTTCACGAAATACCCCAGCTCGAATCCTTAACCAAGTGCTTAACCCACAGAATTACAAGTGGACCAGTTAAGCCTCTGTAACCTCACATCGCACTGGGTTCATTATGGAACTAGTGGACATAGCGAACGAGCACCTTATCATCCTAAGATAGCACCAAAACTGATGATGCCGTAGGAGAGACCAATTTGGGGATATAGGAACGGAGGACAAATGACTTGATGAGTTTATATCAGAGACCCTGAGGAATTGACTGAGACTTTGGTAGATCATGAGGCTCTCATGTTGGTAGATGAACTTGGTGGGATCATGATTATAGAGTAGCATAGCTTTCATTACCCCTGAGTAAATTGGATTTAATAGGACAATTATGATCGCAAGCTGAAATTCTTGGAAGTATAAGGATTTGACTTAGCTAGGGGATATTGATAGGAGACAGTTGATATTACGATAATGACTTGGGGGAAAGTTTGGAAATTCTCGTTGGACACAAGATTTGGATTTAAATAGGTGATCCTAGTTGAGTATAGATGTTGAGTAAGTCTACATGGCTCAGAGTAAATTGGAATTAGAACATGGCTCAGAGTAAATTGGAATTAGACCGATAATCTTGATTGTGATACCATGTTTCTTCGTGGACAATAAACTAGGAGATTGGATTAATTGTCAAAGTTGATATAAACTTGACCTTGGAAGTTACTTGACCCCGATAATGGCAATTGGTGGACTGACTATAGTAAAGATAACCCTTTTCAAGTATTTGAGGATTATAAGGATTTGTAGAATTAATGGATTGTGTAGTGATTGATGGAAGTTAATGGGCTGCTGGAGTTGATTCATAGGAAGGAAACAAGATCTTGGAGTGGCTTACGACGTGTTTCCTTAGGATAGAGGTGCTTTATCTTAGACCTTGGAAGAATAGGCTGAGCACTTGGATTGTCATGTTCAAGCTTAGTAGCTTATATGTTCTACCCATGGATTTTTAGGGGTAGACATACATATGGGTTTGGGGATTGTAAACATATATGATTTTGTTAGACCTCCTCTCGAGAGTCAGAAGGATATGAATCACATGAGTGATGATTGGAGTTGACCTACACGAAATGATGCTATCAGTAATATGATGTGATTTGTTTAAAGGACTAGATAGCACAATTGGCATTTCAGGAATTGTGCTCAAGGATAAGATGATAAATGTTCACTCGCACATTCGAAACCTTGAAACCCTTAAGCCCTACCAAGCTACAACATGGTCATATCATGACCTTGGGTCTTGACTCTAGATCGAGAACACCTTGGACCATACTCAACTGTGATCACCACCAATACCCCACCCTACTTTATGTACCTCATGAACAATTCTTCATGGAGTTGGTTGTCATCTTTAGTGACATACTTATCTACCCGGAAACGGGAGAAGAGCCGTTCAGTTGGTTAGGGAACAGTTGAAGACCGCCACATCTAGGAGGAAGAACTACACCAACCACCGTCGTCAAGAAGTAAACCTCCGCGTCGAATACCAGGTGTATCTGCAAGCCACTCCTCTCTAAGGAACCAATCATTTCCATGACAAGGATACCCACACCAAGATTCATCGGCCCCCTTTGAGATCACTCCAAGATTTAACAATCCCCTCTGAGATCACTACGAGACGAAGAAGAAGATTCACCACCGGAATTGCCACAGAGTTACAGGTGCACTGGCGCTTTCCATGCATCACAACCCCGAAGTGTTTCCAACTTCCTAACTTGCCCGATCTCTAAGAGGGCAATGACCACCGAGCCATCGACCCTAGCCCAATCTAACGTGCATGAGCTACCCATTAGCAACCTGGACCAAGTAGAACATTATATACGAAGCCACACCATCACGTACTTCAAGGATCAAAGGAGCACCGCTCGGAAGCAGGAACAGTATGAGGACGTGAAGACCACCCCACATTAAAGTTTTTGTATCCCTTTCCGCGCCTAGTTTGGGAATCTGGGGACGAGATTCTTGTAAGGGGGGTAGGTCTGTCACACCCTGATTTTCATCGCACAACACTTAAGCTAATAAATCATGATAAATTGTGGTTTGACAAAAACTTTTGTGTGTTTTGGTCTTCGCTTGATTTGATTTGTGTCTACTGTTTGCAAGTGCTCTAAAAATCAAATAAATCCTCCAACTCTTATACTCCTTCTCCTTGATCCAAAACTTCTCCCCAATGATCATGCCATGTGTGTAGGACATAAAAATAATTTCTTGTAAAAATAGTTTGGCCAAAAATTATTTTCAAAATTTAGTTTTCCAAAAACCCCTGAATTGAGGTTTGCACTGCAAGTACTTGATTTGGGGTATGAAAAATATTTCAAAGAGTATATTTGAGACCTATTAGATAAAGGAATCCCATAAACCACAAAATATAATTTTAAAAGTTATTTTACTATTTTATTTAAAAGCTTTTTCTTAAGGCTAGAAATGGTCTTTAATAGGGAAAAATTATTTTATTGTTTTTAAAAATATTTGTGAAAATTCAGGGAAACTCAGTGGGCATATATTTCCCATATATAAGAGTTTCAACACATGGTCATGTTCAAAATATTGGTCAAATCCCTCAAATACCCTTTCTGAATATTTCAAGCTTTTGAAATATTTACAAAGGAAATATTCTCCAAAAATTCCAAGAAAATTCTAGCATGTCACATATGACATGTTTGATGATCTGGACAAGTAACATGTCATGGAGAATAGTATAGCCCCATGAAATCCCCTCAAAACCATTTCTGTCCATTTTGAAGTTTGAGCAACTTTACATTGCCAAACATGTCCAAATTCTCTCAAATCTTGTGTACATGCTCAACTGGTCTAATCATTCATCTAGACCAAATGGCACAAGTTGGAGAACAAGCTAACTTGATCAAAGTGCCCCAAAACCCTTCCTGTCCAGAACCAAATTTGAACAACTCTACATTGCCAAGTGTGTCCTTTTGATCTGAATTTTTGTGGACATGTTCAAATCCTCAAATGATGACACTACACCAAGTGGTGCATCAAGGAGAATAGATTTGCATGACTAAATCTTGGTAAAGCCATTTCTGCTGATTTCTCGGGTTTACCAAAGTTACATTGGCAACTTTCTTCAAATGGACTCAAACTTGGTGGTAAACCTCAATTATGTGTGACACTTGATCCTGTTAATTCTCATTTCAAGTGGAGTTCATCTTCTTGCCCAAACCACCATCAAACACCTTCTGGCAGAAATAAAAAATGTATGTTTTGTCCACTTCCACTAATCTCCTTGAGCTCTTCTTTTTACCATAGCCCCTCCTAGTCCCCCTCTACCTCTGGTGTGCTTCCCTGCCTGAGAGGCAATGATGAAGGGGGGCAGGGACCCATTTTTCTTCTCTGGACAACCATTTTTCTTCATTTCGCATAAGAGGGGTTAGGGTAAGCATATGAATAAGCAGAGAAATTCTTCGAGGACTTATGAACATAATGGTTTGAGGAATAATGCACATATTCATAGCCCTTAGCTCTACCCTGCGAAACAGAGTTGTTAGCACGATGATAATCATATGAGGACTTTGATCCTTTTGAGGAATTTGATCCACGTGAGGAATTTGCTCCGTATGAGGACTTGGATCCATATGAAGAATTTGGTCCATATGAAGAGTTTGATATGGAGTTCCTATTTTTCACAGGTGGTGTCATGAGGACATTCACCTGAAGACTTTCAAGGCACCTTTTGGGGACCCAGATTTTCTTCATAGGGGAACCGTTCCTGCAGTTAGTGCCAACATATCTAGCAAATACTTCACCATTCTGATTTTTGAACAGTTTATAGTTGGAGTCAAATGACTCACCAGAAGAATGAGGAGATTCACATGTAAAGCTAGATATGTTAGATGGATCAACTGGTGGTCCCTTTGTAGCAACCCATGAGGTTTTGGGGGACTGCACAGGCTTCTAGTATGTACCATCAGCATTGATTTTCCTCTCAAAGGCAATACCCTCTTTCCTAGGGTTTCTGTTGAGGATCTGCTTTTTAAGCACATCACAAAGAGTCTGATGCCCTTTGAGGCTTTTGTACATGCCTGTCATGTCCAATTCCTTCAGCCATGCATTGTTAGTGATACTAGCAATGTTATCAGATGAGGAATTAGTGATAGCAGAGGTAGGTGAAGAATCTGTAACAATTGAAGCATTTGAACATTCAGGTGAAGAATTAACAGATTCACGTTCAATGCACTTTAAGCATGGAGGAACAAATTCTTCCTGAGAAGCGCTGATTTGTTGAGAAAGTAATGAATCGCGCTCCTTCTGAAGATCTTCATAACTCACTCTTAGCTTCTCAAGATCTTGCTTCTTTTGAAGAAATTCATAAGAAAGCTTCTCATGATCAGATAAGAGAGCGTTATGATGACCTGGAAGGCTGTCAAACCTAGACTGAAGTCTCTAAAGATTTTCAGTCAAGGCTTTAGTGCAATCCATTTCTTCACCCAACATATCATCACTTTTTGTCTAGCATCTTTTGAACCTTTTCAAAAGCCCTTTGTTGTTTTACAGCAATCTTAGCAAGTTTAGAGTAGCTGGGCTTGAGGTTTTCATCAGATTCATTCTCACTAGATTCAGAGGAGGTATATTTGAGTACCTTGGCACCTTTTGCCATGAAGCAATAGGTGGGAGCATAGTCATCATTGTCTTCATCAGCCTTGTTGGTGAGGTCATTTTCTTCAGAGTTGAAGATAGACTTGCTGAAGAATGCAGTAGCAAGAGCCAGGCTCTCCACACCAGACTCGGAGTCCTCAGATGCCTCCTCTTCCTCATGTTCCTCAGATTCAGCCTTAGAGTCCATTTCTTTGCCAATGAATGCACGAGCCTTCTTGGAGCTGCCCTTCTTGAGAGATGAAGACTTCGAGGATTTTGAGGATGAAGATTTTGATGATTTCCTCTTCTTCTTAGCGTCATCAGAACTGTAATCCTTGTATTTCTTCTTCTTTAATTCCTTTTCCCACTGAGGACAATCTTGAATATAGTGACCAGGTTTCTTGCATTTATGGCATATCCTTCTCTTGTAGTCACTGGATAAGGAATCACTACTCCTTGAGGGTTTTCCAAAACGACCACGTCTTGATAACTTCTGGAACTTCTTCACGAGCAGTGCTAGCTCCTGGCTCAATTCTTCAGGTTCACCAAGGCTGCTACCAGAATCTTCACAATCAGATTCAGACACTGCCTTGGCCTTCAGGGCACGTGATCTGCCATAGCTCGAACCATAGATATCTCTCTTTTCAGCAAGCTGGAACTCATGAGTATTTAGCATCTCGAGGATATCAGCGGGATCAAGTGACTTGTAATCAGCACGTTCTTGTATCATCAATGCCATAGTATCAAATGAGAAATCAAGCGATCTCAACAATTTCTTCACGACCTCATGGTCGGTGATGTCAGTGGCACCAAAGGGTTGAAGCTCATTTGAGATGTCAGTGAGGCGATCGAAGGTTTGTTGAACATTTTCATTGTCGAGTCTTTTGAAGCGGTTGAAGAGATTGCGAAGAACATCAACCCGAGAGTCATGCTGAGTTAAGACTCCTTCATTTACTTTGGACAGCCTATCCCAGATAAGCTTAGCAGTTTCCAAAGCACCCACTCTTCCATACTGTCCTTTGCTTAGATGGCCACATATGATATTCCTCGCTTGAGAATCGAGCTGCTTGAATCTCTTCACATCCGTAGCGTTCAGTGAGGGTGATACAGAGGGAACACCATTTTCCACAACATACCAGAGATCGTTATCAATTGCCTCAAGATGCATTCGCATCTTATTCTTCCAGTAGGGGTAGTCTGTCCCATCGAAGGTAGGACAGCCAGCAGAGACCTTGATCATACCTGTGGTCGACATAACTAAAACTCCAGGTGGTTAAACCAAAATCACACAGAACAAGGGAGTACCTTGCTCTGATACCAATTGAAAGTGCGTTATATCGACTAGAGGGGGGTGAATAGGCATTTTTTATGAATTCTTCACTGAGGAATTTGCCGGTGAGGAAATTCCTTAGAGAAGAACTACTTGCAGCGGAATAAGTACTTAGAAGTAAGCATAACAGAATACAGGCATGGTCATCATGGTGAAATGAAGACAAGCACAGAGTACAGAAAGCGTAATCACAGGATGACACAAGATGAAGACAAACAGACTGAAGAAATTGAGCTGAGGAAATTGAGAAAGTCTTCAGTCAAAGTCTTCAAACACAGATATGAAGAAGCACTTAACACAGTAATGAGGAAATGAAAGAGTTGAGGAAACGGAACTAGTAAGCTTGGTGAATACAATGATTTGGTAGACCAGTTCCAACTGTTGTCTCAGTTGTACATCTGGTTGGAGCGGCTGAGTATTTAAACTCGAGGACACACAGTCCTGGACACCCAGTCCTGAGCATGCAGCTCGAGACACCAAGTCCTCACCGTATTCTCCTTGAACTAAGGTCACGCAGACCTCGTCCAATCACTCGTGGTAAGTATTTAGGCAACTTCCAAACCTTCACAAACTCGGTCACTCGGCAATCCACAATTCCTCTAGAATGCTCTAGACCATGACGCCTAACCGTTTGGAAGAAGCACAGTCTTCAAAGGTAACAAGCGTCGGATCCACACAGGATCAATATCTTCAGTGATGCTCAATCACTTTTGGGTTTGTAGATGTTTGGGTTTGGGTTTTCCTCACTTCCTGATTTTCACTCAAAGTCCTCGGAGGATGGGATGCTCTCAATTGAGAAGTGTCGGTTTCTCTCGGAGCAGCCAACCAGCTAGTGGTTGTAGGGGGCGACTATTTATAGCCTAGGGAGCAGCCCGACATGATAAGACATAAATGCCCTTCAATGATATGACCGTTAGGTGGATAAGATATTTTGGGACAGCTGGCGCGAAGCACAGCAACGGTCGGAAATTTCAGGTTCAAATTCCTCAGGGCTATCATGTTCCTCACTTTGTAGGCAATCCGCACTGGCGAATTCCTAACTCCTCAGTCAGAACAAATTCCTCAAAGGACTGAAGAACTGCGTCTCTCACATCAAGAAATTGATTGAACTGTATGAGATTTCAATGGCTTCACTCGAAGGGATTGGTAGGTGTAGGATTTTGAGTTGAGCATCACATGGAAATTTTTCCTTAGTATTTCCTCGACCCCTTTAACAAAGACGGTGTTTCCTATGACTCAAGAAAGACAAAACGAAACTACGAAAACAAAAGTCTTCACGGTTCATGTTCCTCAAATGAATACCAAGTCTTCAAGGTCACACCAATTTCTTCACTTTCAAAGTCTTCAGAAAGTCTTGAGAATACCAAAGTCTTCAGTCGAAGAACTTCATTTTTAGAGGTCGACTTTCTCTGTAAATATCAAACTCCTCATAGACTTATAGACCTGTGTACACTCATAAACGCATTAGTCCCTTAACCTATAAGTCTTCAATACACGAAAATCACTAAGGGGCACTAGATGCACTTACATGCCTCGGTTGACACACGGCGGTTGATTGGACATGGGCGTCTCCGCTTCCCCACGCTGCCTTTGAATCCGCCTGGCTATGCGGCCCACGCAGCTCACATAGTTATTCCTCCGTCATCTGCGCCTCGCTTCCCCAATCTCCCTGGTTCCTCGAGACTCTATTTCTCTTCTCCAATCTGACCTGCCCTCTGCCTGCTTCGTTGCCATGGCGCCAAAACAAGCAGATAAGGGAAAGAAGCCCTTGTCTCCGCTAATCGCTCCTCCAGCCGTCGAGCCGGCGCTAGGTCGATCCCGAGTGCTCAACGACGAGGCCATGGACAAGGTGCGTCTGATGCTTGCTTCTAGCTTCAACGAGTGGGGAGAGACGGTGGCTTGGCCTGCGTCTTGCACTCGCATGGCTCGGGCAGCCACTAAAGTCCCAATCTTCATAGATGCCTTCTGGGCTGGTCTGATTCCTCCCTTCTCCGCCTTCTTCAATGTGGTGCTCGAGCATTATCAAGTCCACATGCTGCATATTGACCCTCAATCGGTGAATCTTCTTGTTGTCTTCGCCTTCGTGTGCGAAGCCATGGTGGGTATCGCTCCTTTGGTGGCCCTCCTTCGTCATTTATTCTCACTGCATCTGATCGGCCCCCAGCAATACTCGGGGTGCATGAGCTTCCAGGTCGTGGCCGTGATGGCGGGCGCGGGGATCGACTTCGGGCTTCCTCCGTCCGCGAGAGAGTTTTGGACGCGGTGGGTGTTCATCGATGCCGGCATGCTCAGCCCTCTGCTTCATGCTCCGCCAGGGCCCACTGTTCCCAACTCCAGTTGGGGCCACAAGAAGCTCACGAGCCCCCGTCTTGTTCCCTTCTGGTTCAGATTAAGGAGGCTGAAGGACCGCGGCGTGACCGCGCCCATGGTGGTGAAGGAATTCGTCAAGCACCGGGTAGCCCCGCTTCAGCGCCATTCTCGCCCGATGTGGACCTTGCTCAGCAGTCAGGATCATATGAGGTTTCAGGAGTCCGGGCTCCCTCTCGAGATGCAGCAAATAGTTATTAAGGTCCTGACGGGTGTCCCTTTGCCGGATGAGTTGCCTGGGAAGAACTGCATGTTGTACCATTGCAAGAACAAGGGTGAATTCGCCGAGAGCATGCCCTCCTTTGATGAGTGGGGGCTGCGGCGATCGGCCTGGTGGGGCCCCGTGAGAACCCCGTTGGCGTGGTTCCCTTCCTTGCTGTCGGTGCTGAGCTCGCCCCAGGTGAGGGTGCAGGAGGGCGAGCCCCGGCGGAGGCTGGTGGCTCAAGTGCTGAGGAGCACATGCCATGTAGTGATCCTGGGACATCGTCCTTGGGAGCTTGCGTCCCCTCACCCGAGACGTTGGACGCTGCGGAGGCGCGGCATGCGGTTCCCGAGGCCAAGGCTCCGAGAGCCTCAGGAGGTTGTGGTGAGGCGGTGCCCGACTGTTCACCGCAGCCGGGCACCCCTGAAGTAGGCCTTCCGAGATCCTCCTCGGCCTCGCCCCGCGCAGGCCGCCACGCCCAGCGCTTCAGTCGGCTCTGCGTGGACTTCGAGGAGATCCGCAAGAGGAAAGCATCCTCGAGCGGCAACAACATCTTCGGGCCGCTGAAGCGGAGGAAGTACATCGCCGTCAACGTGTAAGTACCGTATCGCTGTGACTCCTTGTGTGCTACTTCCATTTCCTGACGTTAGTTTT
Organism: Aegilops longissima; assembly: GCA_021605205.1. Taxonomy (NCBI): domain Eukaryota; kingdom Viridiplantae; phylum Streptophyta; class Magnoliopsida; order Poales; family Poaceae; genus Aegilops; species Aegilops longissima. Next base: position 175,643,773 of record CM038679.1, read on the forward strand.
TCAGGGCTCCTTCCTTCAAGGCGGCTGCACCTTCTGAGAAACGACCTCCTCCTTCCTCGACTCCCCCGTCAGCCTTGAGTGCTCCGAGTCCGCTTGTTGCCCCTGGAGCAGGGTCGGTTGAAGGAGCACTCTTGCCTTCATGGCGCACTGAACCCGCGGCTTTATCGCCCCGCCCACCACGGTCTGGCGTGGAGCTTGGCGAGCGTGCCCAAGACCCGTCCTTTGGTCATGGACAGTAGCTGGTTGGCTTCGATCTTTGGTTCCTCTTCAAGCAGCGAGCCCCGATTGGCTTGTGCTCCTCGCGAGCACTGGTTGACGTCAGGTGCAGCGCCAGCCCCCAGCCCCCTGCCGAGAGGTAATGCGCCGCTCGATACCCCATTCGCGGCCCCCGAGGCGATGGACGAGGTGGGCCGTGCGTTCGAGTTCGAGCGCGGGCGGAGCATCGTTCGTCATGAGCTTTTCCAAGAGGCGATGGGCACGACGAGCCGGCTTGGTGAAGAGCTAGCAGGTGTCGACTCGCGCCTTGAGGCTGAAGGACTCCGGTTGGTGGAGGAACGGCGCAAGCTGAAGATGGCTATCAACCTTGGCCGCTACCAGCGTGATCTTGACAATGCGAAGGCCGAGGCGTCCCTCAAGGTTTCTAGCGAGGCTTGCTCCCGAGCCTTGGAGGAGGCTTGTGAGGCCGACCGCCTTCGCGAGGCCGCAGAGAAGCGCGCGTGGGAGCTCCACGCCTGGAGCGTGTCCCTAGAGCAGCAGGTGGAGGCGCGTAGAACCGCCCTTGCATCGCTAAGGGGGACGCCCACCGAGGAGGAAGAGGTCAGGAAGCGCGACGAGGCGTTGGCGCTGGAGGCCGTGGAATGCAGCCTCGAGCTTGAGCAATTGGAGACAAGGGAGCGTCAAGTTACCTAAGAAGAAGATGCCGTCGGGGTTCGCGAGGACAGGGTCTAGGAGGAGGTGGACCGCCAGGTGGCCGAGGTTCACGCAGACCTGGAGGGAAGGTATGACTTGAAGTTGAAGCTCACAGGTACGGAGGGTGCGGGCAGGGATGCTGCCCTCAGGCCCAGGTTGGACAAGGCCGAGAGGCATGCGGAGGCCACGGCTGCGGCCCTGGTCACGGTGCAGGTGGACTTGGCCTCCGCCCGCGTCAAGCTGCTTTCTCTTCGGGAGCGGGTCGATGATGCCAAGGCTGTCGCATGGCAAAACAGGGAGGAAGTGCTCCAACATCGGACGCTGGAGCGCGAGCATGCCCCTATGCTTCAGGATCTCCGGAAACAGGGCAAATACTGCCTTGGGCTACATCTGTGATGAGAATGAACCTGCCCCCCGCTCGAATGACTATGCCAGCCACCTGACCTTCTTCACCGACGTTTGACAGGGCTCGCTGGCTCGTGGAGGAGAGAAGTCGCGGCCTGCTTGGGCGCGTGTTCTCCCATGTCTTCAGCCACCTCAAGAACACCTTCCCCGACTTCGACTTTGATGCCGCCATTACCAGGGTGATCTGGCGCGGTGGGTGGAGGACAACATGGGCGCGCTGGTTAGAGCCTTTTCCTCTGACGACGACGCGGTGGTGATCGCCGCAAACGAAGGCGATGTGGTTGAAGACGGCGACGGAGGCGTCGCCTAAGGCGGCGCCGGCGCCGGCGAAGATGACGACGACGTGAGTGACGCGTCCGAGGGCGATGTAGCGAGTGACATATCTGGTTGATCCCATGTTCTCCTATCTATTTATCCTGGACGCAAAAACTCGGGCGTGGGCCTTGGAAAATTTGTAAGAGCATTTTGAGAGGGGGAGCCCCTCATGTAAGCAATCTGCAGTCTTTACTTTCCTATGCGGTATTGAATTTGTGCCCTCGCGGACTCATGAGTCCAGGGGCGAGTTTCCCGTTGTGGTTTACCTTAGTCAGCGCCAGCCTCGAGCTGGGTCACGAGGCTACGAGTTTTTGAGAATCCTGTGGAGCTTGTCGACCTGTCAGAAGGGGCCCCGCAAGAGGCAAGCGCCAGTTGCAGCGTTAGCGCCTTCATGCTGCAGCGTGCTACAGCGTAGTCCCGCTCGCGAGGAGCTCGTGAGGGGAAGGCGTTGGACATGAGTCCCAGACAAAACGAAATCCAGAAAGCAAGAAACTGCTCGAACGAGAAGAGGCACCCCCCGCATGCATCGACAAAAACTCAGCTTCAACTTAAATCCAGATCCAGAAAGCAAAGCTATAGAAAGAGAGATCCAAAGCAAATGGCCGCGTCCGGCACCTAGTCTAGTCTTCTGGTCTACAAGTCTTCTCACCAGCGTGGAGCTAAGTGCTGCCACTAGGCGTGGGAGGGAGCCCCAGGGCCTGAGGCCGGCACCCCAGAGACTCCAGGGCGTGTACAGCCTCAACTCATTATTATGTGAGAGTGCCACGGGCGGCGAGCTTCACAGGCACTGGGCCTTCTTCACAGGTACCGGCCTTGCTTCATATCGCCAGACAAGGGCCCAGCCTTGCGCCACCCTTGACCACCTTTGAGCCGACCGGCTACCAGGACGGCACAAAGTGGGAAAAGGGGACACCAGCGGTGGGGAGGGGCGTGGCTCCCGACCCCTCTCCTACAGCCCCCAACGCGATCCCCCTACTGTCAGGGAGGCCGCCGAGCTGGGACCGCTAGCCATTGTGTTGATTTGTTCCTCCTGCGACTCATGGTTAGCGTAAGTTTGCTCCTGTGGGATTAGGGGTACCCTGTAGTTGTCGTTGCAAACGCGGTCGTGGTGGTTCCCCGGCGGCTCCTGGAAGGCCTCAACTCCCAGCGCCTCTTCTTCCCAACCTTCTCCAATGAACGATCTAGGATCGTCCTCCTATGCGTAATCCTGGTCCATCATGCGGGGCACGTAGGCTTCCTGGGCCGTCACCCCGAACACCTCGCCGTAGTGCCCCACACTCCATGCCGCCCGGCCCAGCGTGGCATCCTGAGGATGATAGCGCCGCATCCCACTTGGGCCATGGGAGGCGACGCTTGTGCTCATGCTTGTCGCGAGTGGCATGGGGGCGGCAGAGCCCAGCGCCGCCCGGCCGTGTGTTGACGTGTTGGCGGCCTGGCGCTTTGATGGCGCGTGGTTGCGGTGGGGCCCATCGTGAGACCCTGTTGTGGCCTGAGGAGGAAGCTGATGACAGAAGGGCGGTGCTCCTGACACCGCCGCATCCAGCAGCTCGGCAACGCGTTCCAGCAGTGCATCTCGGCCGCTCTCCATCAGTCGGCACCGCAGCAGCTCTTGCCGCCCTTCTAGTGGCTCGCACTTGCTGCAGGGTGAGGGTGGACGACGCTTGGCCACGTTATCTGTGCACCGCAGTGTTGGACGGCGCTCGCGGTGCCTGGAGCGCGGGGTCGAGGTCTTTGTGGGCAGGTGGCGCCGCTGGCCGGCCAGGCTGCCCATCGGTCGGAGTCAGCCCTTGGGTCGCCGGACATCGTGGTCGCGAAGCATCGCCAGGTCGATTGGCAGAGAAGAAGCTCCGGCGCACCCCTACCTGGTGCACCAAGTGTCGGATGTGGGGTTCCGGCAAAACCCTTAAGGTTCGAACTCTGGGGTGCGCGCGAGGTCTTTCCCTCCTACCGATCCACGCCCTAGCTCACTAAGATCTCGCGGACGAACTCGACGAACTCACAACACAGAAAGACACGAGATTTATACTGGTTCGGGCCACCATTGTGGTGTAATACCCTACTCCAGTGTGGTGGTGGTGGATTGCCTCTTGGGCTGATGATGAACAGTACAAGGGGAAGAACAACCTTCGGAGGTTGAGGTGTTCTTGTGGCTAGGGTCGGCTCTCGATCAGATCAGATCAAGCTGAGATGCCCCTACTGCGGTGGCTGGTTCTACTTATATATTCCTGGTCCTCTCCCCAATTATTGAGCGGGAAGGGAGCCAACAACGGCGGGAAAATTTGAGGGGGGATAGCTATTACAAGCTATCCTGACAAAGGTGGTCTTCACCTGCGAAAGGCTCTGGTGGTGACGCCGTCTTGGGCTCCACGATGACCTCCGTCCTGTCGTCCTTCTTGTCTTGGTCTCGTTGCACCGATATGGCAACCTTTGCCTGATGCCTTGGTACTCCTCGCCTGCGCTTGCCTCCTTAGCATCAAAGAGGAAACAAGGACGCTGCGCGCGCTAGCGCCCGCCTGGTGCCGATCGTCATGGCTCACGTCATGAGAGCCTCGTGAGAGGTTTGCCCCGCCTTGATATCTCTGCTCCTCATGAGCCTGCCTGGCTAGGCCACTCCTGGGGAGGTCTTGCGTCGTTCGCCTCGCGCAGCTTGGCCCCTCGCGAGGGTCTTGGATGCCTTGTTGATGAAGATGGGTCGTACGGCCCGCTGACTTAGCAACGGCGTGGGCCGCAGGCAGGCAAGTCTGGGGACCCCCGTTCCCAGAACGCCGACAAGTCACCGCTAAACGTTTTCGTTCGTATATACAACCCACACAGTCAGTCACTGCTAAACATTTTCGTTCGTATATACATCCCACACAGTCGCTCCAAGGAAAATGTTTCTATTCACAGGTACATCACACACAATTTTTCCCATTAAATTGTCTATTATAGCGTTGCCATTGCACACGATATTAACAATTTTATCGTTTGTATTATTCAATGCATAACACATGGTCCGTAGAAGAAATTGTGTGGCAAAGCCTGTTCATCACACATAGTTTTTATGTGGTAAACATTTGCGCAAGGTGGCCTAACGCAAACAGTTTTCAAGAGAAAGTTTTGTGTGATTGTTCATTGATCGAACACGGTTTATTCCTAGGAATTGTGTGCATTGCCTGAGGTCATCGCCCACAGTATTTTTTCAATAACCTTTTGCAATAGAAAAACCCAATTAGCAGGCTAATTGCCCTATTCTTAATAATACATTTATTAATCTAATTGACATTCATAATAAGCACATAATATATTTCATTTCCATATTAAGGAAGCAGAATTTCATAATGGAATTACATCATACTACAACATGATATAGCTTCAGCACTCAGCTACCCCATTACACAACTGCACCAGCACCAAGTTTCACATGCAACATGTAGTACCTTTCGAAATTAGCATCATAGACGGTATATAGACAGATGCATCTCATTTGGAATACTGCTGAAGCGGAAGGCGAATATTGAGCCTTCATTCATGTTGAAGGTCTTTGCAACTTTAGGCTAGTGCCTGTGGATGATTGACCGTCTGTCCTTCGTCCTCTTCAGGAACACTTCTATATTGAACCGTGGGTGTTGGATGAAAAACTTCCTCGCCTCCTGACCATAGAGGTGTTTTGAGAGGTAATCATCAGTGAACTGGTTTGGAAAGGCCTGAAACCAAGGATGTGCATAAATATCTTCTCTATATTGGAAATGGGGCAAAGGAATAAAAACGGCAAGGTATAATAGTTAGTACCATCTTGTAGTGAACTGATGTCTTCTTCATTGTGCAGACAAAGATCTTGTTGTTTTTTGTCGCTAATTTCTTTATCCTAACAATCTTGCTGATTTTCTTGATTTGATTGATATTCATGGACAACTCATTTCCCCATATGTAAAAAGGGTCGAACGGTGGGTCAAAACCTCTGACAGCAGGACCTACATGTGCAAGACCAAATTGTTAAAAACCTAAATATTAGAATGGTTCCTGCAATTGCACAATAATGTGCTATTAGACAACGGACCATGCACGTGCTAACCTCGATTGTAAACCTTAGTGCTTCCCATTGTTTCCCTGCAACACATATAAGGTAGTTAGTCATTAGGTTAAGTAAGGTTTCACATGCTATCAGTAAAATATGTTGATGAAAAATAAGAACATTGCAAATTCATCAGATTAAATCAAGCCACATGGAAAACCCATTTATCCAAACCAAGCATGATTAAGAACTAAGAAATATAGCACTTGTATATGTTTCTCATGTATTAAGTGCAACCAAATTCGATTTATTCCTCACATGCACAACAATACAAAATTCTACCCACGACAATTGGACATCGCATTGCAGAATTGAATCAAGCAGTTAACTAAACACCAAAACAAATGAACCAAACATTAACTGAGCACCACATTGCACAATATAACATACTCCTAATAGAAGATCAGACATTTAACCAAACCAAGCATGCTTAAGAACTTGGAAATGTAGCAATTGTATTTGTTTCTCATGTATTTACTACAGCCAAATTTAATTTATTCCTCACATGGTATACAATAACAAAATGCACCCACAACTATTGAACACCGCATTGTAGAATTGAACCAAACAGTTAACTAAACACCAGAACACAAATGAACCAAACGTTAACTGAGCGCACATTGCACAATGTATAACCAAACCAAGCATGCTTGACAACTTGGAAATATAGCAATTGTATTCATTTCTCATGTATTTCGTAAAGTTAAATTCGATTTATTTCTCACATGGAAGACAATACAAAATTGCAGCCTGAAGAATTGAACATCACATTTGCAGAATTGAACCAAACAGTTAACTGAAGACGACAGTTAATTAACAAAACAAGTAATAAGTGAGCACCACACTGCACGGCATATAGAATATATACACTAGAGCAACAGATTGCATGGTAAAATTAGATAGCACAATTCACTAGAATTTGTGAAGGAAAGGAAGGAACAGCACACGCAACGGGTAAACCGAGCATGCTTAACCGGCGTAGCCAGCAAATGGCAATGTGCTCCTCCAAGATCTGGGGGTTAGCATGAATGGCAGCCATAGCGACCTAATCCGCACGTGCGGCCGCGATTTGCTTCTCTGCTACCAAATGCTCCTTGAGATCCTGGCTATACTGCGTGCACCATGGCTTAGGGCGGTGCTTATTTGGTGGAGGGGTTTGTGATTTGGGTGGAAGGTGTCGCGCTCGCGCTGGCGGTCGGGGCATGTGGGATGTGGAAGGAGGAGGATGGGGGTCGGGTGTAGATTACCTGCCTGGATAGACGAGTCCGAGCAGCGTGAAGGAGGGTCACTGGCAGGGGGCGGCGCTGCAAGCAAGGTGTGAAGGTTTCAACTTGGAAAGGAAGGAGGAAATAGGGCAAATGTGGCTTTTGGTACGGGGAGGGGCGGACAGGTAGACATTTCCGCGGAAGCCGAAAATTTGGAATCGCTTCAGCGAAAAAACTGGCGCGCAAAGCGTTATCAGACACAGTCCTTATTCGGAAATGTGCACGATATTTGAACATCACAAACGATTTAGATAGCTTAACCCGTGTGTGATGAGTTTGAACATCAAAAAATTTGGTTCGAATTTCCATGGTTACAGTGGTCATCCATGTCATTGCATAATTTGGGTACACAAAGGAGAATACAGCACTCCCACACTTAATCAAGCAAGTTCAGTAATTAAACAGAGCTAGCTGACCTAAACATTACCCTAACAAATAAAAGACCGGCGCTCTTAATTAAACAAAACAAAGAGTACTAGTACTACGGTTGGTGCTTGTCGATCTCCACCATCGCCTCCATGTCCAGCTCGCGCCCGACGATCTCACGAGGAAGGGGCTCCATGGCATCCATCGCACCATACACGACAAGCATCTTGCCATCCGCATCCACCATCTCTTTGGAAAAGGCCGCCACAAGCTGGACATGGGCGGCCACGATCTGGGCTTGGACGGGCTCCGTTGTCGAAAGGTATGCGGCGGAGGAACAGACGGCTTCTCGAACGCTCTCGGCGATTGCCAACTCTTCGGTCGTGGGTCGCCGACCGTTGTCAGAGAAGCTTCGTTCGATTTGTGTGGTGACCGCCACGAGCTGGGCGTGGGCGGCCTCGACTTGGTCGTGGGCGGCCTCCATCAGGGCTAAGGCCTCCGCTGCGGAATGGACAGCTGCCGTGCCGCTCTCACTAGTTGCTATCCCCGAGGCAGATGTTGCTGCAGCCACCTGAGAAGCAACAGTGGCCATTTGGGCTGCCTTGGCCGCCCGGTCACAGATTGCGGCCGCGCTCATGCACCTTGTTATCACGCGCATGGCGGCTGCGGCCGTGCTCTCGCCACAGTGGGCCACCGAAGTTGCCCTCACGACGCGAGTCCACATGCCCATCTTTCACCGGCGACGATTGAACAGTGAAATGATATTTGGGGAGTGAGCTAGTGTGCTTGAGAGGCCGGCTGTGTACTGTAGCCTCCGCACCTTCTCACGTAAGACATAGGAATACTATACACCGACGGTGCTCCAGGATATTTTGTGCTACATCTCACACGGTTGGTGATAATAAACTGTGTGCGATCTTCTTGATTTTTCATCTCGATTTGAATTACATAATGGGTTCACAGCGGCAATGGATGTTGTTTGAATTGCTAGACCTTTTATCTGCAATGGGTTCCAGCAGGACGGCAGGACGGAGGTCACCACAGAGCCCACGACGGCGTCACCACTGGAGCCTTTGGCAGGCGAAGACCACCTTTTATCAGGATAACTTGTACTAGTTGTCCCCCTTCAAATTGGCCTTTGTGGGATCCCTTCATGCCTGATATTTGGTAAGAGCACCAGGGCCTCTATAAATAGGACTGGCCACCACCGTGGGAGGCATCTCATCTTGGATTGGATCCATTCCACCAAGGCCACCATGCAAGCTCACCGAGCTCAAGAACTCCTCTCCTCAGGAGGCGGTTCATCCCTTGTACCAGTTCATCCTCAGCCTGCAAGGCAATCCACCACACCACACTAGAGTAGGGTATTAGACCACAACAGTGGCCCGAACAAATATAAACCCTAGTATCTCTTGTTTTTCGGGTTCGTCGAGCTAGGCCTTGAGATCGTTGCGAGAGCGAGCTAGGGTATTGAGAGATCTTCGTGCGCACCCCAGTGTTCGAACCTCAAGGGTTTGCCAGAACTCAAAATCCGAAATTTAGCCTGCCAGGTAGGGGTGCGCCGAAGTTCCACTCCTCCGCCGGCTCCGCCTCTCCGTTCGGTCTCCATGGTCGGCGCTGCTACTCTGACTGGATCGACGGGCAACCACGACGGCGCTAAGGGCTCAGGGCCTTCACTACCGCCTTGCGACAGGTGTAGTAGCCTCCCAAGTTCAGGCCGTAGATGCTGCCTCGCTATGATGGCGCGGCGGATCCATCGACCTTCCTGCTGGTTTACGAGGAGGCCGTCCTGGAGGCGGGAGGCGACGACAAGGTCATGGCCAATTAGTTCCCCATGGCCCTCGTTGGAGCGACGCACGCCTGGCTGCTCAACCTGCCAGGATCCTCTGTGGCTTCTTGGGAAGAGCTGCGCGTCCTTTTCGTCGCACACTTCGCGGCACCGGCACCTGTCACCGTTTTGGCCCTCCTCGGCGGCTCGCAAGTGCCACCCTCGGACCACCACATCAAGCAGTTCTTCCGCCAGATCGGCGCCGCCTCTGTGCAGCAGGGAGCCCCTCCAGGATGGGCGGCGCCCAAGGCCAACCTCACCTTTGACTTAGGGGATCACCCCGGTACCACTGCCGGCTCAGGCGCCCTCCTAATACTCTACACGCCCACCATCTGCCACGTCGCCATGACCAAGACACTCATCGATGGCGAAGCGGGCCTCAACATGCTCTCCGTGGAAGCTTTCGGCTTGCTTCACGTGTCGTATGGCCAGCTCCGCCCCACCAAGCCTTTCTCCGGGGTTGGCAGCGGGTCCACGAGCCCCCTGGGGCATATACACCTTCAGGTCACCTTCGGTACCCGGGACAACTACAACACCGAGCTGATCGACTTCGACATCGCCCGCATCGGCCTCCCGTACAATGTCATCCTAGGGTACCCTGCCTTAGCTCAGTTCATGGCAACGACCCATCCGGCCTACAACCTCATGAAGATGCCGGGCAGCAGCGGCGTCCTCACCGTGGCTGGAGACACCAAGGAGGCACTGGCGGCCCTGAAGCTCGCCTTTAGGGCCGCAGCAGCAGCGCACCCAGCCGACGATGCCGCCCCGGGGGCTAAGGAGGTCGCGCCGGCGCAGAAGAAGCAGCTGTTCACTCAAGATCGGGCTGAGACGAAGCAAGTCCCGGTCAAGGAAGACGGATCCTCGGGAGCCACCTTCACCATAGGCGCCAACCTCGACCCGGGCCAAGAGGAGGCATTGATAAAGTTCTTGTGCGCGAACAAGGATGTATTCGCCTTGGAGCCCAAGCAGCTGGTGGGGGTCCCCAGGGGGGTAATCAAGCATCACTTGAGGGTGTGCCCCAATGTGCGCCCCGTGAAGCAGAAGGCGCGGCGGCAATCCATGGAGAAGCAGTCCTTCATCGTCCAAGAAACTCGCAAGCTAGAAGAAGCGGGTGTCATTCGCGAGGTACGGTACCCGGAATGGTTGGCAAACCCCGTCTTCGTCCCCAAGATGGGTGGGATGGAACGCATGTGTGTCGACTTCACCTACCTCAACAAATCCTGCCCCAAGACCCGTTCCTGCTCCCTTGCATCGACCACATCGTTGACTCCACCGCCGAGTGTGACTTGCTGTACTTCCTGGACGCGTTCTCGGGCTACCACCAGATCAAGATGGGGGTAGAGGACGTGGAGAAGACGGCCTTCTTAACCCCCTGCAGGGTATACTACTACACTTGCATGCCGTTCGGTGCAACATAGGGGCGACCTTCCAGCGGTTGATGAACATCGCCCTGGGCCAGCAGCTAGGGAGGAACGCGGAAGCCTATGTCGACGACATCATGGTAAAATCTCCGGAAGCAAGAACCCTCATTCAGGACATGGATGAGACTTTCACCAACCTGCGCCAGGTGGACCTACGGCTCAACCCGGAGAAGTGTGTGTTTGGTGTCCCTTCCAACAAGCTGCTGGACTTCCTCGTGTCGCACCGGGGGATCGAGGCCAATCCGGAGAAGGTCAAAGCAATAGAAGACAAGAGCCCGCCGCAAACCCTAAAGGAAATGCAAAACCTTGCAGGCTGTGTGACCTCGTTGGGGCCCTCCGTCTCCAAGTTGGGGGAGCGCGCCTGGCCGTTCTTCAAGGTGATCAAGAAGAAGGGCCCATTCTAATGGACCCCAGAGGCCGACCTGGCATTTCAAGACCTCAAGAGATACTTGACCAGCCCACCGGTGATGGTAGCGCCTCATCCCCTTGAGCCCCTGGTGCTCTACCTGGCCGCAACGCCTCACTCAGCCAGCGCGGCGTTGGTGGCCGTCCGGCAGGAGCGCCAGGCCACAAGCGTGCCGCGTACTGCCACACCCTCACCCGAGACGACGCGACACCAAGGCGACGCTGCTAAAGCCACGACGACGCCCGCAGATGAACACGCCTTGCAAGACTGTGTTCCTGGGCCTGCGGAGGCCCCGACGTGTGACCAAGCTCCTGAGGATACCCCACCATGGGAGGCGCCACAACTCCCAGATGCCACAGGCTCCATCAACGCTCCCGCCCTCGTCGAACACCCTGTGTACTTCGTCAGCACGGTGTTGCGGGACGTGAGGGACGATACCCCATGCCATAGAAGCTTTTGCTCGCACTCCTGGTGGCCTCGCGCAAGCTGCGTCATTACTTTCAAGGCCACCCAATTAAGGTCGTCTCAGCCTACCCACTGGATAGGGTGCTCTGGAGCCCTAACACTATGGGAAGAGTTGCTGAGTGGAACATCAAATTGCAAGCATTTCAGCTGGAGTTCAGCACAACCAGGGTCATCAAGGGAGCCTCCCTCGCCGACTTCGTGGCAGAATGGAAGGACGCTCCGGGGCATGAAGGAAGCGAGAGCCGATCCCTCTTGCCAGGAAGCGAAGCGCCGGATGGCTGGGTCATGTACTTCGATGGCGCTTTCGCACGCCAAGGTGCGGGGGCCGGTGCTGTTGTCATCTCCCCCACTCAAGACAAGCTATACTACGCAGTGTAACTCTGCTTCTAGTGGGGCGAGAAGTTCTCAAACAACATCACGGAATACGAGGGTTTGATCGCCGGCCTCAAGGCCGCCGCGGCCTCGGGGGTGAAGCGTCTCACCATCAACGGTGACTCGCATCTCCTCGTCAGCTTCTCCCAGAAGGTGTACGAGCCGAGGGACGAGCACATGGAAGCATACATCGCAGTGGTGCGTAAGATGGAGAAGCAATTCTTGGGCCTGGAGCTACAACACGTGCCTCATGGCATGAACAAGGAAGCCGGTAACATCGCCAAAAGGGCATCCAAGCGCCTTCCCCCGGAGCCCGGCGTCTTTGAGGAGCGGCTTTTCAAGCCTTCAGCAGCACCCCCATCTGCGGGGCTGGAATCACCTCGGGAGGAGCTCCCCCAACCACCAGCCTCGGCAGCTCCAGCCTATGGACCTACCACAGGAGAATGCCTGCTCCTGGCGCTCGAGCCTCGGGAGGGGTGCTGGACCAAGGAGTACAAGGCGTACCTGATGGAGGGACGCTGCCGGAGGAAGAGCAGGATGCGGAACGCGTGGCCCGGCAGGCTACGACAAACTGCATGCAGGATGGTCAGCTATACAGAAAGCAACCAAATGATGTTTCCTTGCGATGCATCTCCAGGGAGCAGGGGAACGAGCTGCTAGCTGACATACATGGTGGAGACTGCATGCATCACTCGTCGTCACGTACCCTGGTCGGCAAGGCGTTCCCTACCGGGTTCTAACCGCATCATCACCGACAACGGCTCGCAGTTTGCTAGCAATCTCTTCAGGACCTATTGTGCTAACCTTGGAACTCAGATTTGCTATGCTTCGCTGGCGCACCCCATGAGCAATGGCCAAGTCAAGCGCGCCAACACCGAGGTCTTGAAAGGCCTCAAGACCAGGACCTTCAAGATGAAACTCGAAGCCTGCGGCAGGGGCTGGCACGACGAGCTCCAATCCATGCTGTGGTCCATCCGCACCACCGCCACCAAGCCAACAGGCGAGACCCCATTCTTCCTCGTCTACAGAGCAGAAGAGGTTCTCCCTCACGAGGTTAGGCATCGCTGCGCGCGGGTCCTGGCGTTTGATGAGATGCAGCAGGACGCCATGTGGGGGATGGACCTTGTGCTGGGGGAGGAATGCCGCCGTGAAGCCTCGCTCCGAGCGGCAAGTTACCAGCAGGCGCTGCGATGGTACCACTGTCGCAGCGTCCATTCCAGGACGGTCGAGGTGGGCGAGCTCGTCCTGAGGCGGGTGCTCTCCACGGAAGGGTTGCATAAGCTCTCGCCCATGTGGGAGGGCCCGTTTAGGATCTCCCGCATCTGCAGGCCTGGCACCGCGCGCCTTGAGACGCAGGACGGGATCCCCATCCAGAACGCCTAGATCATCCAGCACCTCCGGAAGTTCTACCCATGAAGCAAGGCCCATATCCTGTGAAGGTCTCTGTCAGTGTTCTAGGAACGGGGGTCCCCAGACTTTCCTGTCTGTGGCCCATGGTGTGGCTGTGCTAGCAGGCCTGTACGGCCCATCTTCGTCAACAAGGCATTCAAGACCCTCGCGAGGCGGGCGACACAAGACCTCCTCAGGAGCGGCCTCACCAGGTTGGCTCGTGAGGGGCGGAGAGATCAAGGCAAGGCAAACCTCGCGAGGTTCTCGTGACGTGAGCCATGACGATCAAGATCAGGCGGGCACTAGGCGGGCGCAAGAGCACGTGATACGTCTCCAACCTATCTATAATTTTTGATTGCTCCATGCTATATTATCTATTGTTTTGGACTATATTGGGCTTTATTTCCCACTTTTATATTACTTTTGGGACTAACCTATTAACCAGAGGCCCAGCCCAGAATTGCTGTTTTTTTTGCCTATTTTAGTGTTTCGAAGAAACGGAATATCAAACGGAGTCCAAACGGAATGAAATCTTCGGGAACGTGATTTTCTCATCGGATAAGACCCAGGAGACTTGGACCCTCCGTCAAGAAAGCCACGAGGCGGTCACAAGGGTGGAGGGCGCGCCCCCCTGCCTTGTGGGCCACTCGGAGCTCCACCGACGTACTTCTTCCTCCTATATATACCTACGTACCCCCATCAGATCAGATACGGAGCCAAAAACCTAATTCCACCGTCGCAACTTGCTGTATCCACGAGATCCCATCTTGGGGCCTGTTCCGGAGCTTTGCCGGAAGGAGATTCCACCATGGAGGGCTTCTACATCAACATCATAGCCTCTCCGATGAAGTGTGAGTAGTTTACCTCAGACCTTCGGGTCCATAGTTAGTAGCTAGATGGCTTTTTCTCTCTTTTTTGATCTCAGTACAATGTTCTCCCCCTCTCTCGTGGAGATCTATTCGATGTAATCTTCTTTTTGCAGTGTGTTCGTTGAGACCGATGAATTGTGGGTTTATGATCAAGATTATCTCTGAGCAATATTTGAATCTTTTCTGAATTCTTTTATGTATAGTTGAGTTATCTTTGCAAGTATCTTCGAATTATCTGTTTGGTTTGGCCAACTAGATTGGTAGTTCTTGCAATGGGAGAAGTGTTTAGCTTTGGGTTCAATCTTGCGGTGTCCTTACCCATTGACAGAAAGGGTTGGAAGGCACGTATTGTATTGTTGCCATCAAGGATAACAAGATGGGGTATTTATCATATTGCATGAATTTATTCCTCTACATCATGTCATCTTGCTTAAGGCGTTACTCTGTTTTCGTTAACTTAATACTCTAGATGCATGCTGGATAGCGGTCGATGAGTGGAGTAATAGTAGTAGATGCAGGCAAGAGTCGGTCTACTTGTCTCGGACGTGCTGCCTATATACATGATCGTACCTAGATATTCTCATAACTATGCTCAATTCTGTCAATTGCTCAAAAGTAATTCGTTCACCCACCGTAAAATACCTATGCTCTTGAGAGAAGCCACTAGTGCAATCTATGGCCCCCGGGTCTATTTTCATCATATTAATCTTCCTACGCTTTATTATTGCTTTGCTCTTTACTTTGCCTTTTAATTTTACTTTGCATCTTTATACCAAAAGTACCAAAAATATTATCTATCATCTCTATCAGATCTCACTCTCGTAAGTGACCGTGAAGGGATTGACAACCCCTATTCGCGTTGGTTGTGAGGAGCTATTTGTTTTGTGTAGGTACGAGGGACTCGCGCGTAGTCTCCTACTGGATTGATACCTTGGTTCTCAAAAACTAAGGGAAATACTTACACTACTCTGCTGCATCATCCTCTCCTCTTCGGGGAAAACCAACGCAATCTCAAGACGTAGCAAGAAGGATTTATGGCGCCGTTGCCGGGGAGTCTACGCAAAAGTCAACATACCAAGTACCCATCACAATCCCTTATCTCTCGCATTACATTATTTGCCATTTGCCTCTCGTTTTCCTCTCCCCCACTTCACCCTTGCCGTTTTATTCGCCCTCTCTTTCCCAATCTCCTCCTCTCTTTTCGCTTGCCTTTTTGCTCGTGTGTTGGATTGCTTGCTTGTCGTTATGTCTGAAGCTGGGGAAATTATTGCCGATATGGACAATAATAACATGGAAAATTCTGATGCTCCAGCTGAAGAATCCCCTACCTTGCATTGTAACATCCCAAATTTCCTAAGCTAAGCATCCTATGCATCCTATTTGAATTTGAATGTCATTTGAAGTTTCAGAGGAATTGGAGTTTTGAATTTGAATTCAAACTTTGGCAAGTGGGAGACATTTCAAAAAACTAAGCCTGATAAATACTTGATCAAAAGTATGAGAGGAGTAAACATGACACTCCAAAAATATCAGAGGAAAACATTGCCAAAAGTTTTGGATTCAAATCTGAATTTTATTTGAATTTGAAAAAATGGATTTTTATAAAGTTTGGATTTTGCCTTTGGAAAAATGTTCTAATGAAAGGAATATTCCCTGATCATTTTGGTATATATATACCCTATATAAAATATCTATATATATTAAGTTATATCTGTTTTTGTTTTATTAAAAAATAAATTTCAAAATAGAAACCCCCAGCGCCACCCGAACCCCTGCCCAGCCAGAAACCCCACCACTGGCCCGGCCAATGCCCACACAGCCAGCCGAGCTGCCCAATGACCGACCGCACCACCCCGCCCGAACTCCCTCCGCGCCGGCCGCCCGCTCGCTCCGCACCCCCTCTCTCTCTCACTGACAGCGGGACCCGCCCCATCGTCAACCCCCGCCCCACGCCACCTCGCCGCGTCGCCGCAGATCGCCGGATCCCGAAGGATCCGGGATCCCGATCCGCCCCCGATCGCCCCCCGAAGCAAAGACGAGGCCCCAGCCTATTTAAGCCGGGCCTCCGCACCCCATTCCCCCTAGCCCTCGCCGGACCCCCTCTCTCTCTCTCACGAGCTCACCGGAGCCCGAACCTTCCGCCGCCGCCATTCTCGTCGCCGTCGCCGCCCTAGACCACCCCGATCTCCCCCGACTCCACCAGACCCCTCCCCGACCTCGTCCGCACCCGCCCGGCTACTTCCCCGACCTCCCCGACGACCGGAGCCCTCGTCGCACTCGTCCCCGCCGCCGCCGCCGCCGCCGAGGTCCGGTAAGCCACCGGAGAACACCTCCCCCGTCCGATTCATCTTCGACGGCTAGGATTAGATCACCCCGAAGGGGTATCTCTTTTAAAATAAACCGGACCGGCCCGGTTTAGTTCACGGTTTATTTTCATTAGGGTTTATTTTTATTAGCCCGGCCCGTTTTAGTTTAACCCTAGGGCCCTTTTAGATTATATTACGCCCAGTGCACAGTTTAGGCCCATTAGGCCTTTTTCTTTTATTTTTGTTTTTCTGTTTTAACAGAATAGTTTCTGTTTTAAAAAAATTCATTTCTTTTATTCTGTTTATTATTTTTAGATGATTCTTTTTTTGTTGGTTTGCAAATTTTCTATAGTTTCTGTAGAATATATATTTAGCTATGTTAAAATTAATTAAAATGGCTTTATTTTTGTTTTAGTCAGAATAGTAAATCTGCTATAACTTGAGTTAGAAAAATTATTTTGGATGATTCTTTTGTCCCAACTTTATTTTGGCTTTGCCAAACCATAAAAATTAACTTGGGTATTTTAGGATTAATAAATAAATAGTTTTAAGTAGAATCTTGTTAATCCTAATTAATTAACTAGCTACTGTTTTCCTATTAATTTACTAAGTAAATAAATTTATTTTTAACATGTGATTGATTATTCTAGGATAGTTTCTGTCACTCTAATAGATGAACTTTTATTTATAATAAATAAAAGTTTTATTTTAATTTTCTTAATAGAAATTGGATTAGGCCTAATAGGAGTTTTATAATAGATTTTAAATTAATTCTTTTTGCTCCTAGTTGCTTAGTGAATCCTTTTCTGTTAAGTTAACCTAAAACCATGATTAGGTTATGTTAAGAAATTTTTACTATATAAAATTATTCTAGTTGTTGCTTGAAGTAGGAAAACTTGAGTTGGTTTTCTTTGAGTTTTCCCTTTGGATTTTGATTTGGTTGTTTTGGTGTGTTATGTTGCTATTGTTATGCTATTGTATTATGTGATCCTATGCTATATGCTTATTGTGGTTATTGTTTGTCTCGGTAGAGTTTCCTGAGTGAAGCTTGCTACTCTGAATCTTTAGCTTACGAGGATCATCGACAAGGCAAGTTTTGATCATGTTATTTCTATACCTATGTTTTGTGCATTAGAATTGTCACCACCCACCATGCATGCAGTAGTTGAAATTTTGAAGTTATTAATCTTGAGTAGTATCATGTGGTAGGATGAACCAAACCCCTTGTTACCATGACCCGGGATGAAGTAGTTTACTTTGCTATGCTCGTGAGCGGGTTTTGGTTGAGTGAAACTCATAAGCAAGATGTGAGAGTCAATGATGATGACAACCCCATGAACTACAATGATCAAGATGGACTTTTAAATTCACTCTTTGGGTGGAGGGCGGTTGTGGGCACCTGGAGCACCCAGGTGGTTGGCGGGATGCATGGAGAAGTGCCATGACATCTTGCGGAAAGCTTCACCCAGCCACGAAGAGAAGGATGGATGCCCCATGACCAGAAGCTTACCTGTGCAGCCGCAAGCCATTATGGGCTCTGGCTGGGTTAACCCTAGTAGTGACGCTGGCTGGACGGTACTACGAGATGTAGAAGAACGGTAGGATTGGATGGGTACGGCGGTAGCGAAGAACTCTTTGGAAGACCCTGTTTCATTTGTCCGTCTTCAAACACCATGAAGTGCGAAGACTTAAAAGGAGGGAATGATTCTTGCGGGGAAAGTGCGCAACCCTCTGCGGAGTTAAAGATCTAATCGATTAGCCGTGTCCCCGGTTACGGACAATTTGAGCCTCTGGAACTTGGAAGTATTCGGATATATCAACACTAAAACTAATGAATTAATTTGAGGGGTTTATGACTTAATAATTGGGAACGAGATTTTGGTTGGCGGAACCATCTCAATAACTACCAACAATTGTAGTAATTTGCAAGCAAGTCCACTGTAGTAGGGAAAAATTTGCTTTTCACAAAATGTTGAAACTTAGAGCTCCACAGCCAAATGCATATAGAGTTAGTAACTTTATTATTGTTATTCTTCATGACTTGCCAGCTTATTCAAAAAGCTGACCTACATGGCTGCAACGTCTTATGTTGCGGTATATTCGATCGAGGTGAGGCTACGCTCGCGCTTGGCGATTACCCTTTGAGTCGGATGGACTCACTTTACTTGACGCTTCCGCAGCATTAGTAGTTTATTTCTCATGAGTTGGCCTTGAGCGAATTTATTCCTTGTAATAAAGACTCTATATGAGAATCGTGTAATAATATTCAGGTGTGATTGAACTTTGATTACTTTATCGATGTCTTTGTGAGTACCGGCATGATCTTGGGATGAATATGCAACCACGGAGATTTGACCGATTTTGGGTCGGTCGCTCTGAGAGATGGTATCGAGCACACGCTGACCGTGGGATCGTAACCCCTAGGATCGGAAAGCCATAGGAAGAGACCATTTACTTTTATCCTTATCATTCCGTAATTCTCCCTGTTCATTTCTAACTCCTCTCCGATTTTCAACATTCTAGATGGCGTCGAGTTCACCCCAGTTTGCTACGGAGTTTTGCCAGCCCGATGAGGCGATGCCCTTGGCGAAAGCTGGTCGAGATGGTGAAGAAGCTGAAGATCGCTCTACCCTCGATCACCGGGAAGCCAACCAATGCACTTCCGATGGACAACCGCTACAGGATTGAAGTGCATATCCTAGGGAGAACCTTCGGAGGACACACGGAGCCAATAGACTTTGAGTTCACGAGTTCAAGCTGGATCATCGGAAGGGCGTGGCGATCTATCGAGCACTTGGACATCTCCGAGAGAGTACAGGGGCGAGCTCGATCCTCGAGACCTCGCCATGGTTTCACGCAGGCAAGGAATGGAGATATCATCCGTACCGTCGAGGCGACTCCACTCTCTCGTACATCCAGGACTTGGAGTGTCTTCTCGGAAGCAGGAGATTCAGACTCGCCGTAACTTCGAAGACACACGGAAGCTTTTGTTCGTGAACTGGGCGGAGGAGAAGGCAGCGCAGACTTCCTTAACCATGAGGAAGAAGTCGCGGACTTCATGGAGACGATCGGCGACCGAAGATGAAGCTTGCGCGATAGAGGAAAAGATGGACTTGGGAGAGGACCTTTTTACGAGTGGAGATGAAGGACCCCTCTGAGTAATGATCAGGACTATGAAGGAGTTCCACCAAGGAAGCCACAAGAGGAGGCGCCACAACGGAGGGCGCGAGGATTATTGATGAAGACTTTTAGTCGACCACCATGTTATTTTTTCCTTTTAAATCGATCGCTTAGGCCGATATTTTTCCTTGATTAGTCATGAGCTTTTGTAATCGAGTTTGAACCATGTTTGAGTGGAATGAATAAATGATTGGTGTGTTTATGTTTGTGCATTCATATGGGTAGTGTTATTTCTCATAGACCATTGTTCTATTCTAATTTTCTCATCCACTCCAAAACACGGATGCCTCAGAGGCGTGACCTTTGGTTTTCCGCCAGAGCTCACCCAGCTGCTCCAGCAGCAGAATGCCCTTATGCAGCTTCTCATTCAGAATCGAACAACAACACCAACAACCCACCGCCACCACCCACATGGACAACTTGACTCGATTTACGAGGCTGAATCCGCCATGTTCTCTAGCAGCACTTGGCGATTGTGGCTGATGATTGGCTCCATAAAGTCGGAGAGAGCTAATCACCGTGGGATGCACCGATCTCGAGAGAAGGTGCGCTTTGCGGCGCATCAACTTGATGGACCTGCAGCTTCTTGGTGGGAGAATTACACGCCACTTATCCCATTGGTGCCATCACATGGGATCAGTTCCAGCGAGCCTTCCGCACGCTCATGTCTCACCGGAGCCATGAGTGCGAAGAAGCGTGAGTTCCGCAACTTACGCCAGAGAACCGTCTTGTGGCACGATCGTGGATGAATCAGCAAGCTCGCTTCGCTATGCCCTAGATGATGTGGCCACAGATGCATAAGCGGGAGAAGTTCCTTGAGGGACTCAATGATGAACCGAGCATGCAGCTTATTGTGGCTACCTTCAACAACTACCGAGAGCTGGTAGACAAGGCCACCATACTTGAAGGCAAGCAGCAGTAGATCGAAAGCCGCAAGCGGAAGTACAGCCAAGGGAAGCACAACTCGGGAGCTCATCAGAAGCCCCGTTATGCACCATATTCAGGAGGGCACACCCATCATAACCATGGAGGTCATAACCATGGAGGAAATGGGAACAACCGCAGCCAGGACAACAAGTCAGGCCATGGCAATGGTAATGGTAATGGTAATGGTAATGGAAATCAGCATCGTTCTGCCCCGGCTCCGAAGGATCTGAGCCACATCACCTGCTTCAAGTGCCAGAAGACAGGGCACTACGCCACCGACTGCCCGGAGGCCAAGCAGAGGAATGGAAACGGCAATGGAGGCTCAGCGAAGAAGCCCAATCCGTTCCCTCATGCTCAGGTGAACCACATCGACGTGGAGGACGTCTATGATCAGCCAGACACGGTGGTTGGTAAGTTTTTATTGAATTCACGTTCAGTATTGGTACTCTTTGATTCTGGTGCAACACATTCATTCATATCAAGGGTAGTTGTGGAAAAGTGCGGTTGCCCACTAAAACCCTTAGAAGCCCCCTTGGCGTCGGTTCCGCAGGAGGAGAAATGATGGCAGGCCTAGGCTGTCATGCAACCCTCAACATCGGGAACCATAAATTTCCCACAGACCTCATAGTGTTGGAAACCCAGACCTTGGATGTAATCCTAGGCATGGATTGGTTGTCAAAGTTTGAAGGAACATAGATCGTGCCCATAAGTCTATTCTGCTCACCACCGGGCGAAGAGGATCAAGTATGTAGCCAGCACAGCCGGATGAAGAATCGGTGCATTCCCTCACGGGAGTTGTTCAGGAGGAAGTGCCGATGGTGCAAGATTTTCCGATGTGTTTCGGAGGAATTACAGAATGCCACGGACGGGGACATTGAGTTTCGATTGAGCTATTGCGGCATAGCCCCAATATCCAAGAGACCTTATCGGATGCCACCAAATGAGTTGAAAGAGATCAAGGATCAAATTAATGAGTTATTGGAGAAAGGATATATTCGTCCAAGCTCATCACCTTGGGGAGCCCCAGTTCTTTTGGTAGAGAAGAAGGATGGAAGCTTGAGGATGGTGGTAGATTATCGTGCGTTGAACGAAGTAACCATCAAGAACAAGTACCCTCTGCCGATGATTAATGACTTGTTTGATCAGTTAGTTGGAGCCAAGGTATTCTCTAAGATCGATCTTGATCGGGTATCATCAGTTGAAGATTCGTGAAAAGGATATACCCAAAACAGCATTCACTACTAGGTATGGTTTATATGAGTATACCGTCATGTCATTTGGATTGACTAATGCTCCTGCGTACTTCATGAATTTGATGAACAAGGTGTTTATGGAATATCTGGACAAGTTTGTCGTGGTGTTCATCGATGATATATTGATTTTCTCCAAGAGCGAGGAAGAGCATAAGGAACATTTGCGTCTAGTTACGGAGAAACTTGAGAACATCAGTTGTATGCCAAGTTCAGCAAATGTGACTTTTGGCTGAAGGAAGTTGGATTCCTCGGACATGTTATTTCAGGAGAAGGAATAGCAGTTGATCCCGCCAAGGTTGAATCAGTCACCGATTGGCAGTCACCCACCTCAGTCAAGGAGATCCGCAGTTTTCTCGGACTCGCAGGATATTATCGGAGGTTCATTGAGAACTTCTCGAAGATTGTCAAGCCCATGACTGAGCTGTTGAAGAAGGAAGCCAAGTATGTTTGGACCGAGGAATGTGAAGCCAGTTTTCAGGAATTGAAGAAACGGTTGGTTACAGCCCCAGTGCTAATTTTGCCGGACATACATAAGGAATACCAGGTATATTGTGACGCTTCTCGTCAAGGACTCAGAGGAGTACTAATGCAGGAAGGTAAGGTTGTAGCTTATGCCTCCAGACAGCTACGACCTCACGAGATGAATTATGCCACACATGATTTGGAGTTAGTAGCCGTAGTCCATGCACTCAAGACCTGGAGACATTTCCTCATCGGAAACCGTTGCGATGTTTACACAGATCACAAGAGCTTGAAGTATATTTTCACGCAGAAGGAATTGAACCTCGAGCGGAGGAGATGGCTAGAGTTGATAAGGACTATGACATGAGATTGCATTACCACCCGTAAAGCTAATGTTGTAGCAGATGCTTTGAGCCGTAAGAGTTATGTGAATACTCTTACGGCGGGAGGATTACCCAGGAGTTAGTCGATGACCTCGAGATCTCTGATTGGAGATAGTTCGAAAGGATTTGTTGCAACTCTGGAAGTTCAGTCCACTTTGGCCGAAAGGATTCGTGAAGCCCAGAAGTCGGACAAGGAAATTGATGAGATAAAGCAAAAGATGAATGAAGGAAAAGCTAAAGGATTCCGTAAGGATGAACACGGAACTATATGGTTCGAGGATCGTATTTATGTACCCAATGATCACGAACTCAGGAAGCTAATTCTTCAGGAGGCTCATGATTCACCGTACTCGATTCACCCCGGCAACACCAAGATGTACACGGATTTGAAGGAAAGTTTACGGTGGACGGTATGAAGAAGGATATTGCGGGTACATAGCGATATCGATGTTTGTCAACGTGTTAAGCGAGAACATCGAAGCCAGCAGGGTTACTTCAACCTTTGCCGATTCCGATTGGAAATGGGAGAAACTTGGTATGGACTACATCACGGGATTACCGGGACCCGTTCAGGTTATGATTCTATCTGGGTAGTGGTGGATCTTTTGACCAAGGTAGCTCACTTCATTCCGTGAAGACTACCTATACCAGTGCAAAGTTGGCCAAGATATACATGACCAGGATCGTATATCGCATGGAGTTCGAGGAAAATCGTGTCGATAGAGGCACGCAGTTTACCTCAAAGTTTTGGAAGCGATTGCATGAAACTTTGGAGTGCGAGGCTGGAATTGATACCACTTTTCATCCATGAGACAGATGGACGGACCGAGAGAGTCAATCAGATTACGGAGGACATGTTGAGAGCTTGTGTACTAGACTATGGATCTAGCTGGGATGATAATTTGCCTTCTGCAGAGTTCTCATACAACAACGATTATCAATCCGATCGAAGATGGCCCTTTTGAAGCTCTATCACGGAAGGAGGTGCAGGACACCATTCTTTGTGGGATAGTGTTGGAGATCGATCACTTTTCGGTTCCGATCTTATCAGGGATTCGAAGAAAGTCAAGCTGATTCGAGACAGGCTCAAGATAGCACAGTCAAGACGGAAGAGTTATGCCGACGATGGCGCAAGGAAGTGACTTACGAAGTGGGAGATCGAGCATACCTTCGTGTGTCTCCGCCGTGGAATCAAGAGGTTTGGTGTCAAGGAAAGTTAGCACCCGATTCATTGGCCCTACAAAATCCTCGAGCGTCGTGGAGAGGTTGCTTAAGTTGGAATTGCGGAAGGATTGTCCGGAGTTCATGATGTCTTCCATGTTTCTCGGTGAAGAAGTGTCATGCCGACATGGCGATGTTCCGTTGAGAGACACAGTGCCCCTAGAGGCCATACAGCAGCGGTGATCTGACTTACAAGGAGAAACCGTCCGAATTCTCGAGACTGCAAGCGAGTCACCCGCAGCAAGGTCATCAAATTTTGCAAGGTCTTTGTGGAGTCACCACACCGAGGAAGAAACCACACAGGAGCGCCAAGAAGATCTTCTTGAGACCACCCGCACCTATTGCTAGCCAACCCGAATCTCGAGGGAGATTCATCTTAAGGTGGGTAGGTTGGTAACATCCCAAATTTCCTATTTGGAATGTTTTACAATTATAGCTAAGCATCCTATGCATCCTGTTTGAATTTGAATGTCATTTGAAGTTTTAGAGGAATTGGAGTTTTGAATTTGAATTGAAACTTTGGCAAGTGGGAGACATTTCAAAAAACTAAGCCTGATAAATACTTGATCAAAAGTATGAGAGGAGTAAACATGACACTCCAAAAATATCTGAGGAAAACATTGCCAAAAGTTTTGGATTCAAATCTGAATTTTATTTGAATTTGAAAAAAATGGATTTTTATAAAGTTTGGATTTTGCCTTTGGAAAATGTTCAAATGAAAGGAATATTCCCTAATCATTTTGGTATATATATACCCTATATAAAATATCTATATATATTAAGTTATATCTGTTTTGTTTTATTAAAAAATAAATTTCAAAAATAGAAACCCCAGGCGCCGCCACCAACCCCTGCCCACCCAGCCTTGAACCCCCACCACCTGCTGGCCCGGCCAGCCCGACCAACCAGCCGAGCCGGCCCAGCGACCGACCGCACCACCCACGCGCCCGAACTCCCTCCGCACCGGCCGCCCGCTCGCTCCGCCGCCTCTCTCTCTCTCGACAGCGGACCCGCCCCTTCAACAACCCGCCCCACGCCACGCCGTCGCCGCCCGCGATCACGGATCGAAGGATCCGGATCCCGATCCGCCCGATCGCCCCGAAGCAAACGAGGCCCCAGCCTATTTAAGCGGGACTCCGCTTTTATTCCCCCTAGCCCTCGCGGACCCCTCTCTCTCTCTCGCACGAGCTCACCGGAGCCCGAACCTTCCGCCGCCGCCATTCTCGTCGTCGTCGCCGCCCTAGACCACCCCGATCTCCCCCGACTCCACCAGACCCCTCCCCGACCTCGTCCGCACCCGCCCGGCTACTTCCCCGACCTCCCCGACGACCGGAGCCCTCGCCGCACTCGTCGCCGCCGCCGCCGAGGTCCGGTAAGCCACCGGAGAACACCTCCCCCGTCCGATTCATCTTCGACGGCTAGGATTAGATCACCCCGAAGGGGTATCTCTTTTAAAATAAACCGGACCGGCCCGGTTTAGTTCACGGTTTATTTTCATTAGGGTTTATTTTTATTAGCCCGGCCCGTTTTAGTTTAACCCTAGGGCCCTTTTAGATTATATTACACCCAGTGCACAGTTTAGGCCCATTAGGCCTTTTTCTTTTATTTTTGTTTTTCTGTTTTAACAGAATAGTTTCTGTTTTGAAAAAATTCATATCTTTTATTCTGTTTATTATTTTTAGATGATTCTTTTTTTGTTGGTTTGCAAATTTTCTATAGTTTCTGTAGAATATATATTTAGCTATGTTAAAATTAATTAAAATGGCTTTATTTTTGTTTTAGTCAGAATAGTAAATCTGCTATAACTTGAGTTAGAAAAATTATTTTGGATGATTCTTTTTGTCCCAACTTTATTTTGGCTTTGCCAAACCATAAAAATTAACTTGGGTATTTTAGGATTAATAAATAAATAGTTTTAAGCAGAATCTTCTTAATCCTAATTAATTAACTAGCTACTGTTTTCCTATTAATTTACTAAGTAAACAAATTTATTTTTAACATGTGATTGATTATTCTAGGATAGTTTCTGTCACTCTAATAGATGAACTTTTATTTATAATAAATAAAAGTTTTATTTTAATTTTCTTAATAGAAATTGGATTAGGCCTAATAGGAGTTTTATAATAGATTTTAAATTAATTCTTTTTGCTCCTAGTTGCTTAGTGAATCCTTTTCTGTTAAGTTAACCTAAAACCATGATTAGGTTATGTTAAGAAATTTTACTATATAAAATTATTCTAGTTGTTGCTTGAAGTAGGAAAACTTGAGTTGGTTTTCTTTGAGTTTTCCTTTGGATTTTGATTTGGTTGTTTTGGTGTGTTATGTTGCTATTGTTATGCTATTGTATTATGTGATCCTATGCTATATGCTTATTGTGGTTATTGTTTGTCTCGGTAGAGTTTCCGGAGTGAAGCTTGCTACTCTGAATCTTTAGCTTCGAGGATCATCAGCAAGGCAAGTTTTGATCATGTTATTTCTATACCTATGTTTTTGTGCATTAGAATTGTCACCACCCACCATGCATGCAGTAGTTGAAATTTTGAAGTTATTAATCTTGAGTAGTATCATGTGGTAGGATGAACCAATCCCTTGTTACCATGACCCGGGACTAAGTAGTTTACTTTGCTATGCTCGTGAGCGGGTTTTGGTTGAGTGAAACTCATAAGCAAGATGTGAGAGTCAATGATGATGACAACCCCATGAACTACAATGATCAAGATGGACTTTGAAATTCACTCTTGGGTGGAGGATTTGTTGACGGGCACCTGGAGCACCCAGTGGTTGGCGGGATGCATGGAGAAGTGCCATGACATCTTGCGAAAGCTTCACCCAGCCACGAAGAGAAGGATGGATGCCCCATGACCAGAAGCTTACGTGCAGCCGCAAGCCATTATGGGCTCTGGCTGGGTTAACCCTAGTAGCGGCGCTGGCTGGGCGGTACTACGAGATGTAGAAGAACGGTAGGATTGGATGGGTACGGCGGTAGCGGAAGAACTCTTTGGAAGACCCTGTTTCATTCGTCCGTCTTCAAACACCATGAAGTCACGAAGACTTAAAAGGAGGAATGATTCTTGCGGGGAAAGTCGCAACCCTCTGCGAGTTAAAGATCTAATCGATTAGCCGTGTCCCGATTCACGGACAATTTGAGCCTCTGGAACTTGGAAGTATTCGGATATCTCAACACTAAAACTAATGAATTAATTTGAGGGGTTTATGACTTAATAATTGGGAACGAGATTTTGGTTGGCGGAACCATCTCAATAACTACCAACAATTGTAGTAATTTGCAAGCAAGTCCACTGTAGTAGGGAAAAATTTGCTTTTCGCAAAATGTTGAAACTTAGAGCTCCACAGCCAAATGCATATAGTGTTAGTAACTTTATTATTGTTATTCTTCATGACTTGCCAGCTTATTCAAAAAGCTGACCTACATGGCTGCAACGTCTTATGTTGCGGGTATATTCGATCGGGAGTGAGGCTACGCTCCGCGCTTGGCGATTGCCCTTTGAGTCGGATGGACTCACTTTACTTGACGCTTCCATGCATTAGTAGTTTATTTCTCATGAGTTGGCCTTGAGCCGAATTTATTCCCTTGTAATAAAGACTCTATATGAGAATCGTGTAATAATATTCAGGTGTGATTGAGCTTTGATTACTTTATCGATGTACTGTGAGTACCAGCATGATCTTGGGATGGTACAGACACAGAGATTTGACCGATTTTGGGCAGGTCGCTACATGCATACAAAAAGATTTCGAATTGGTAGTGGTAATATTATTGGAAAAGGAGTTATTCAAGATTTCTTTACTTGTGTCGGTGCTTTGCCTTCTATGGGCAGTTCTATTCTCCATAGAACTAGTAGTCTTGCGGACGCTATTGCCAAGCTTATCGTTGAACATGAAAGGAAATTTATGCATATGCATCCTTCCATACAAAGGATTTTCCTAGAATTTTTTAATATCGAGCATTCAGATTTATAATAAAAGAGGCCAAAGAAATTTTTGCGCATTATAGAGTGGACGCTGGCCGTCCTCCGATAGAATCTATCCTCTTTGATCAGGAAGAAATAATGCGTTTTCAATCTATTGACTATGTTGCTTTCAATGAAAACCTTAGAAAAAAGGTGCCTACCAATATTTTGATTGATAGAGTCTCTGAACTTAACGATGATTTGGCTATTCGAAATAATGAGCTAGGATACTCCCTTGAGTATAGGCTCACAAGGTTCTGTCAAAAGAATGCTTATAATGATGAATTGGTTGCGCAATACGAAGGGCGGAAAGAGGAACCTATACCTCCTAAAATTGATCTTGGGGATTTTTGCCCTATTAAATTTTGCCCTTTTGATTAATTTTGCTTGCCTCAAATAAAACTTGCTGCCGAACGTAGGGAGTATGAAATGAGTTTCACTGATCTATCTTATTATTACGGCACAACCTAGATCTATCCTTGCTTTTATGCCTAGCTAGAGGCGTTAAACGATAGCGCTTGTTGCGAGGCAACCCAATTTTATTTTTATTTTTTTATTTTTTTTTCTGTTTAGGAATAAATAATCCATCTACCTTCTGTTTAGATGTGGTTTATTATTTTAATTAGTGTTTGTGCCAAGTTAAACCTATAGGATTTTCTTGGATAATAGTTATTTGATCTTGGTGTAATTTCCAGAAACTTTTGGTTCACGAAAACAATTGTTAAAAATCACCAGGACGTGATAAAATAGTGATTCCAATATGTGCTGATCAATAAACAAATTTCCTAGATCGTCCTATTTTGGCTAAATTTTTGAAGTACCAGAAGTTGGCGTTAGTTACATATTACTACAGATTCTGTTTTTGACAGATTCTGTTTTTCGTGTGTTGTTTGCTTATTTTGATGAATCTACTAGATCATTGATGGCGCGCGTTGCCGCGCTCATCTATTTGCAATTTTCTTAAATATAGAATGCTTGAATCAGGAACCATAATTAAATTTGCACCTATGACCTATATATTCGTTAGCAACAGGAGAGAGATGAAATCTAATTGATTTGTAAGGAAGTATAGGGGTAGTATGTCTGGACATGGTTTTTTCTTTGGTCTAATTTTCTTCAGTTGTTGCGAGGACAGTCGAGAGGTGACGGGGTAGATAACTGAAATATTAAAAGGAAATTATGCTTCATTTTGGGATTGTAAATTAATTCATGATGGTTCGACTGTTACTTCAGACATTGTTCCCAACAGTAGAAGATAGTGTGGAAAATAATGGGACAACTTAGATGGGCCAACTATTAAAATTCATGAGCAAGAAAGTTTCAGATTTGTTTATTTTGCCTACATAGAAAGTGTTCACTCTTTGAGTAAAAGTTACTGAACATTGCTTTTATTTATGCCACATATACGAGAGCCATCCACCGAGTAAACTTGTGCAATTGGACAACTTAGATTATATAGTATATATGCTTTGCACTACCAAATTTCATAGAGGCGATTATAAGATGGTATGGATCCTTTGACATTATGCCAATTTCTTGTGCAGACAATGCTAAGATTTCCCAACAGAGATATGACGGCAACACAGATTCTGTCACACAAACACAATAAGAGAAATCTAGAAATTGTATTAATTCTATGGGCATACCTGCATTTTGGTTTCCATAAATTTTGCTTTTCATGAAACGCTCAACGATTGAAATCAGCTGAAATATTAGAGGCAAAAATAGAGTGCAAACCTTTTGGTTTCACTGCATTATCAGTAACGTAGGAAATCAAACTCATTCGAGAGAAAGTCAGCTTACCCTACTGTGCCATGGCAGACCGCAAAAAAAATGAAACAACAAGCATGGCACATTCAGAAATCATGATTTGATGGCCTAATCCAGATGCACCCTCACGACACTGTGCAATGCTTCATTCCTCTAAAGTAAGCTCCTTGTTCAACTACTCTGCAATGTATTACAGCTCAAACATCACCAATTTCACACTTACATGATGATTTAGTTTCGGAATTTAAAGAACATTCAGGCCTGACGAACAATTCTAGTTCTTCACCAAAGTAAGCTAATTACATATTAATCCATATCCGGCTTCACAGCGGATCCACCTGATTCCGTGGGTGCATTTTCGCTGTAGTTTGCATTATGTTCAGCAACCTGGCCCCTCGAAGGAGCGCCACCACAGACGATTCTGGAGCTAACTCTTCCCGACGGCTAACCACCTTTCTCGGTGCCATCCAGATTTGCTAGCGCATGTGGACCGCTTTCTGGAAGATAGACAATCTACCCATAGTGCCCACTGCCCACCGGAGATCAGCAAGGACCAAACAAAAAGGATTGAAAACGATCTACTGGGGATTACGGGCAGCTGCGTCTCACCTGAGCACCGGTATCACTGGAATCCCAATACATATGTGTTCTCCATGGACCTTATCACCGTCGCGGTCGAGGCACCTCCTTCTATTTTTCTCGTAGCAGCAGTCCACACCCGCTAGAACCATTAGAGACGACAAAGCGCCCATAATGAAGGGGAGGTCAAAAATAATCTGGACCCAGTGGTATGGGATCTTTGCCGCATGGGATCGGCGACGTCGATCCGGCGATGTGGAAGGTGGGTAGCGACGCAGCAGCAGGGGAGTCTATGGTCGCGGGGTACGGATTGAGAACGCCTGAAACGTCGTTGCCCACGGGAACCAGGCGAAGGCTCAGCAGCCATCGCTGTGCAATAGGATGTTCCCTTCCGCCGTTTTAATCTTGAACGCAGAGGTGTCCTTCCACATGGGGGTCAGCGAGGGGCAGCGAGCTAGAGAGGATCACGGTCGTTTTAATCCGCGCATCAACGCCCGTTCGTATCGCCCATTGAATCCCCCACTCGTCTGTTGGATCTCCTTATGCACCTCTCGATCCCCTCGCCTGACCGCGACAATTGGATCCTCTGTATCGAGCCCCCACCGAATTGTGGCGAGTGGGCGAGCCTTTTCTCAGCAAAGCCTGCGTCTCGATTGCGATAGTGATACAGCCCATTGGGCCGAATTAACACAAAACGTCCAAAAAAGCCACGGGAGTAGCGGCCCGAGAAGGTAAGCCCTCGTCAGGAAGACTGTACGCACGATTTAGGTGCTATTAAGAGCGAATCCGACGGCCAAAATCGACTAATAATGACGATCCAACGGTTAGAAATGTTGATGGCCTGAGAGAGCTTAGAGAGTGCTCAATTATAATGTATCTAAATGGCTAGTAAAATAGTTTATGATCCATAGACAAGTTGGAATACAGTAGGTTTAACACCAATATAAATAAAGAATGAGTTCATTACAGTACCTTGAAGTGGTCTTTTGTTTTGTTTCGCTAACAGAGCTTACGAGATTTCTGTTGAGTTTTGTGTTGTGAAGTTTTCAAGTTTTGGGTGAATTTTTTTGATGGTTTATGGAACATGGAGTGGCAAGAGCCTAAGCTTGGGGATGCGCATGGCACCCCCAAGATAATCCAAGGACACCAAAAAGTCGAAGCTTGGGGATGCCGGAAGGCATCCCTCTTTAAATCCACTTCCATCGGTAACTTTACTTGGAGCTATATTTTTATTCACCACATGATATGTGTTTTGCTTGGAGTGTCTTGTATTATTTGCGTCTTTGCTTGTTACTTTACCACAATCATCCTTGTTGTACACACCTTTTGAGAGAGCCATACATGAATTGGAATTTGTTAGAATACTGTATGTGCTTCACTTATATCTTTTGAGCTTGATAGTTTTTCTCTATGTGCTTCACTTATATCTTTTGAGCTTGATAGTTTTGCTCTAGTACTTCACTTATATCTTTTAGAGGACGGTGGCGGTTTGTTTTAAAGAAACTATTGATCTCTCATGCTTCACTTAGATTATTTTGAGAGTCTTAAATAGCATGGTAATTTGCTTAATAATAATATGCTTGGTATTCAAGATTTGTAAAACTTTCTTTTGAGTGCGTTGAATACTAAGAAAAGTTTGATGCTTGATAATTGTTTTGAGATATGGAGGTCATAATATCAAAGTCGTGCTAGTTGAGTAGTTGTGAATTTGAGAAATACTTGTGTTGAAGTTTGCAAGTCCGTAGCATGCATATGGTAAACATTATGTAACAAATTTGAAACATGAGGTGTTATTTGATTGTCCTCCTTATGAGTGGCGGTCGGGGACAGTGATGGTCTTTTCCTACCAATCTATCCCCTAGGAGCATCGGCGTAGTGCTTTGGTTTTTGATGGCTTGTAGATTTTTGCAATAAGTATGTGAGTTCTTTATGACTAATGTTGAGTCCATGGATTATCGCACTCTTACCCTTCCATCATTGCTAGCCTCTTGATTGCGTGCATTGCCCTTTCTCACATTGAGAGTTGGTGCAAACTTCCCCGGTGCATCCAAACCCCGTGATATGATACGATCTTTCACACATGAACCTCCTTATATCTTCCTCAAAACAGCCACCATACCTACCTATTATGGCATTTCCATAGCCATTCCGAGATATATTGCCATGCAACTTTCCACCATACCGTTCTTCATGGCACATTCATCATTGTCATATTGCTTAGCATGTTCATGTAGTTGACATAGTATTTGTGGCAAAACCACCATTCATAGTTCTTTCATACATGTCACTCTTGGTTCATTGCATATCCCGGTACACCGCCGGAGGCATTCATATAGAGTCATACTTTGTTCTAGTATCGAGTTGTAATCATTGAGTTGTAAATAAATAGAAGTGTGATGATCATCATTTTCTACAGCATTGTCCCAAAAAAAAGAAAGGCCAAAGAAAAAAATAAGGCCCAAAAAAAGGAAATAAAAAGGGGCAATGTTACTATCTCTTTTTCCACACTTGTGCTTCAAAGTAGCACAATGTTCTTCATATAGCGAGTCTCATATATTGTGCTTCAAAGTAGCACCATGTTCATATAGCGAGTCTCATATATTGTGCTTCAAAGTAGCACCATGTTTTTCATATAGAGAGTTCCATATGTTGTCACTTTCATATACTAGTGGGAATTTTTCATTATAGAAATTGGTTGTATATTCCAACGATGGGCTTCCTCAAATGCCCTAGGTCTTCGTGAGCAAGCAAGTTGGATGCACACCCACTTAGTTTCTTTTGTTGAGCTTTCATACATTTATAGCTCTAGTGCATCCGTTGCATGGCAATCCCTACTCCTTGCATTAACATCAATTGATGGGCATCTCCATAGGCCGTTGATTAGCCTCGTTGATGTGAGACCTTCTCCTTTTTTGTCTTCTCCACGTAACCCCCATCATTATATTCTATTCCACCCATAGTGATATGTCCATGGCTCACGCTCACGTATTGCGTGAAAGTTTATATGTTTGAGATTAATAAAGTATGAAACAATTGCTTTGCTTGTCATCGGGGTTGTGCATGATGAGAGCATTCTTGTGTGACGAAAATGGAGCATGACTAAACTATATGATTTTGTAGGGATAAACTTTCTTTGGCCATGTTATTTTGAGAGGACATAATTGCTTAGTTAGTATGCTCGAAGTATTATTATTTTTATGTCAATATGAACTTTTGTCTTGAATCTTTCGGATCTGAATATTCATACCACAATTAAGAAGAGTTACATTGAAATTATGCCAAGTAGCACTCCGCATCAAAATTCTCTTTTATCATTTACCTACTCGAGGACGAGCAGGAATTAAGCTTGGGGATGCGATCGTCTCCAACGTATCTATATTTTTGATTGCTCCATGCTATATTATCTATTGTTTTGGACTATATTGAGATTTATTTTCCAATTTTATATTACTTTTGGGACTAACCTATTAACGGAGGCCCAGCCCAGAATTGCTGTTTTTTGCCTATTTGAGTGTTTTGAAGAAGCGGAATATCAAGCGGAGTCCAAGCGGAATGAAATCTTGAGGCGTGATTTTGTCATCGGATAAGACCCAGGAGACTTGGACCCTCCGTCAAGAAAGCCACGAGGCGGTCACGAGGGTGGAGGGCGCCCCCCAGGGTGCGCCCCCCTGCCTCATGGGCCCCTTGGAGCTCCACCGACGTACTTCTTCCTCCTATATATACCTACGTACCCCTGTCAGATCAGATACGGAGCCAAAAACCTAATTCCACTGGCGCAACTTTCTGTATCCATGAGATCCCATCTTGGGGCCTGTTTCGGAGCTCCGACGGAAGGGGATTCCACCACAGAGGATTCTACATTAACATCATAGCCTCTCTGATGAAGTGTGAGTAGTTTACCTCAGACCGTCGGGTCCATATTTAGTAGCTAGATGGCCTTTCTCTCTTTTTGGATCTCAATACAATATTCTCCCCCTCTCTCGTGGAGATCTATTCAATGTAATCTTCTTTTTGCGGTGTGTTTGTTGAGATCGATGAATTGTGGGTTTATGATCAAGATTATCTATGAGCAATATTTGAATCTTTCTGAATTCTTTTATGTATGATTGAGTTATCTTTGCAAGTCTCTTCGAATTATCCGTTTGGTTTGGCCAACTAGATTGGTAGCTCTTGCAATGGGAGAAGTGTTTAGCTTTGGGTTCAATCTTGCGGTGTCCTTACCCGATGTGAAAGGGTTGCAAGGCACGTATTGTATTGTTGCCATCGAGGATAACAAGATGGGGTATTTATCATATTGCATGAATTTATTCCTCTACATCATGTCATCTTGCTTAAGGCGTTACTCTGTTTTCATTAACTTATCTGTAGATGCATCTTTGGATAGCGGTCGATGAGTGGAGTAATAGTAGTAGATGCAGGTAGGAGTCGGTCTACTTGTCTCGGACATGATGCCTATATACATGATCATACCTAGATATTCTCATAACTATGCTCAATTCTGTCAATTGCTCAACAGTAATTCGTTCACCCACCGTAAAATACCTATGCTCTTGAGAGAATCCACTAGTGAAATCTATGGCCCCCGGGTCTATTTTCATCATATTAATCTTCCTACGCTTTATTATTGCTTTGCTCTTTAGTTTTCCTTTTTATTTTACTTTGCATATTTATACCAAAAATACCAAAAATATTATCTATCATCTCTATCAGATCACACCCTCGTAAGTGACCGTGAAGGGATTGACAAGCCCTATTCGCGTTGGTTGCGAGGAGCTATTTGTTTTGTGTAGGTACGAGGGACTCGCGCGTGGCCTCCTACTGGATTGATACCTTGGTTCTCCAAAACTGAGGGAAATACTTATGCTACTCTGCTGCATCATCCTCTCCTCTTCGGGGAAAATCAACGCAAGCTCAAGACGTAGCAGCGCGCAATGTCCTTGTTTCCTCTTTGGTGCTAAGGAGGCAAGCGCAGGCGTAAAGTACCGAGGCATCAAGCAAAGGTTTCCATATCAGTGCAACGAGACCAAGACAACCAGGACGGCAAGACGGAGGTCACCATGGAGCCCAAGGCGGTGTCACCACCAGAGCCTTTTGGAGGCGAAGACTGCTTTTGTCAGGATAAGCTGTACTAGTTGTCCCCTTTCAAATTGGTCGTTGCTGGCTCCCTTCCTGCTCAATATTTGGGGCAGAGGAACATGGCCTATATCAGTAGAACTAGCCACCACCGTAGGGGGATCCAGCACCAACTCTTTCAGAGGCATCTCACCTGATCCTTAGCCACACACCGAGCACAAGAACACCTCAACCTCTGGAGGCTGTTCTTCCCCTTATACTGTTCATCATCAGCCCAAGAGGCAATCCACCACCCCAACATTGTAGTAGGGTTTTACAACACAACGGTGGCCCGAACTAGTATAAATCTTGTGTCTCTTGTGTTGTGAGTTCGTCGACGTCGTTCGCGAGATCTTAGCAAGCTAGGGCGTGGATCGGTAGGAGGGAAAGAACCTCGTGCACACCCCAGAGTTCGAACCTCAAGGGTTTTGCCGGAACCCATGATCCGACATTTGGCGCGCCAAGTACGGGTGCACCGTAGCCTTCCCTTCGCCAATCTACGCTCCGCCACCACCGCGCTCCACCGTCATGGAAGGCAGCTCGCTACCGGCTCCGACGGCTGGCGCTTACGACGGGGTCAGGGGGCTCCGAGCCCTGGCCCCCGCCTTACGGTGGATGCAGTGGCCACCCAAGTTCAAGCCGGAGATGCCGCTGCGCTACGACGGCGCAGCGGACCCGGCAGCTTTCCTGCTGGCATACGAGGAGGCCATCCTCGAGGCCGGGGGCGACAACAAGGTCGTGGCCAACTAGTTTCCCATGGCCCACATCAGCACGCCGCGTGACTGGCTACTCAACCTGCCCGGGTTCCAGGGTGGCATCTTGGGAGGAGCTGCGCGACCTCTTCACCGTGCGCTATGCGGCACTAGCTCACCACGCGGTCGCATCCCTGCTAGGCGGCTCTCAAGCGCCGCCTTCAAATCGCCATGTCAAGCCATTCCTTCGCCAGATTGGCGCCGTGTCCAAGCGCTCTGGGGCTCCGCCGGGCTGGGCTGCGCCAAACGCCGACCTCACCTTTGACTCGGAAGACCAGCCCGTTGAAGGAAATATGCCCTAGAGGCAATAATAAAGTTATTATTTATTTCCTCATATCATGATAAATGTTTATTATTCATGCTAGAATTGTATTAACCGGAAACATAATACATGTGTGAATACATAGACAAACATATAGTCACTAGTATGCCTCTACTTGACTTGCTCATTAATCAAAGATGGTTATGTTTCCTAACCATAGACATGTGTTGTTATTTGATTAATGGGATCACATCATTAGGAGAATGATGTGATTGACATGACCCATTCCGTTAGCCTAGCACTTGATCGTTTAGTATATTGCTATTGCTTTCTTCATGACTTATACATGTTCGGTAACTATGAGATTATGCAACTCCGTTTACGGAGGAACACTTTAGGTGCTACCAAGCGTCTGGCGTAACTGGGTGATTATAAAGGAGTACTACAGGTGTCTCCAAAGGTACATGTTGGGTTGGCGTATTTGAGATTAGGTTTTGTCACTCCGATTGTCGGAGAGGTATCTCTAGGCCTTCTCGGTAATGCACATCACATAAGCCTTGCAAGCATTGCAACTAATAAAGTTAGTTGTGAGATGATGTATTACGGAGCGAGTAAAGAGACTTGCGATAGCGAGATTGAACTAGGTATTGGATACCGACGATTGAATCTCGGGCAAGTAACATACCGATGACAAAGGAACAACGTTATGTCGTTATGCGGTTTGACCGATAAAGATCTTAAGTAGAATATGTAGGAACCAATATGGGCATCCAGGTTCCGCTATTGGTTATTGACTGAGAATAGTTCTAGGTCATGTCTACATAGTTCTCGAACCCGTAGGGTCCGCACGCTTAACGTTACGATGACAGTTTATTATGAGTTTATAAGTTTTGATGTACGAAGTTTGTTGAGTCCGGATGTGATCACGGACATGATGAGGAGTCTGAAATGGTCGAGACATAAAGATTGATATATTGGAAGCCTATATTTGGATATCGGAATGGTTCCGGGTGAAATCGAGTTTCACCGGAACACCGAGGTTACTGGAACCCTCGCGGAGGATAATGGGCCTTAGTGGGCGGGAGGGAGAAGAGGAGGGCGGCCAGGGCAGGCGCGCCCCTCCCCTAGTCCGAATAGGACAAGGAGAGGCGGCGCCCCTTCCTCTTTCCTCCCCCTTTCCTTCTCCAACAAGGCAGAGGGGGAGTCCTACTCCGGTGGGAGTAGGACTCCTCGGCGCACCCTTTGGGGCCGGCCGCACCTCCCCTCCCTACTTTATATCACGGGGCAGGGGCACCCCATAACACACAAGTTGATCTGCGTGATCGTTCCTTAGCCGTGTCGGTGCCCCCTCCACCATATTCCACCTCGGTCATATCGTCGCGAGTTTAGGCGAAGCCTGCGCGATGAAGCATCATCATCGTCCTGCGCCGTCGTCTTGTGGAACTCATCCCGACACTTTGCTGGATCGGTCCGGGATCGTCATCGAGCTGAGCGTGTGCTGAACTTCGGAGGTGCCGTCGTTCGGTGCTTGGATCGGTCGGATCGTGAAGGCGTCGACTACATCAACAGCGTTGTCATAGCGCTTCCGCTTCGGTCTCACGAGTGCGTGTGCAATACTCTCCCTCTCGTTGCTATGCCATCACCATGATCTTGCGTGTGCGTAGGAAATTTTTGAAATTACTATGTTCCCCAACAGTGGCACCCGAGCCTGGTTTTATGCGTAGATGTCATATGACGAGTAGAACACAAGTGAGTTGTTGGCGATACAAGTCATACTGCTTACCAGCATGTCATACTTTGGTTCAGCGGTATTGTGAGATGAAGCGGCCCGGACCGACATTACGCGTGCGCTTCTGCGAGACTGGTTTCACCGCTTGAGCACTCGTTGCTTAAAGGTGGTGGCGGGTGTCATCTCTCTCACTTTAGTTGAACCGGTGTGGCTCGCCCGGTCCTTGCGAAGGTTAAAACAGCACCAACTTGACAAACTATCGTTGTGGTTTTGATGCGTAGGTAAGAACAGTTCTTGCTCAGCCCGTAGCAGCCACGTAAAACTTGCAACAACAAAGTAGAGGGCGTCTAACTTGTTTTGCAGGGCATGTTGTGATGTGATATGGTCAAGGCGTGATGCTATATTTTATTGTATGAGATGATCATGTTTTGTAACGAGTTATCGGCAATGGCGAGAGCCATATGGTTGTCGCTTTATTGTATGAAATGCAAGCGCCATGTAATTGCTTTACTTTATCACTAAGCGGTAGCGATAGTCGTAGAAGCAATAGCTTGGCGAGGCGACAACGATGCTACGATGGAGATCAAGGTGTCGCGCGCCGGTGGCGATGGTGATCACGACGGTGCTTGGAGATGGAATCACAAGCACAAGATGATGATGGCCATATCATATCACTTATATTGATTGCATGTGATGTTTATCCTTTATGCATCTTATCTTGCTTTGATTGGCGGTAGCATTTTAAGATGATCTCTCACTAAAATTATCAAGGCGTGTTCTCCTGAGTATGCACCGTTGCCAAAGTTAAATCGTGCCCGGACACCACGTGATGATCGGGTGTGATAAGCTCTCGTCCATCTACAGCGGGTGCAAGCCAGTTTTGCACACGCGAATACTCAGGTTAAACTTGACAAGCCTAGCATATGCAGATATGGCCTCGGAACACGGAGACCGAAGGTCGGCGTGAATCATATAGTAGATATGATCAACATAGTGATGTTCACCATTGAAAACTACTCCATCTCACGTGATGATCGGTTATGGTTTAGTTGATTTGGATCACGTGATCACTTAGATGACTAGAGATGTGTCATCTAAGTGGGAGTTCTTGAGTAATATGATTAATTGAACTTAAATTTATCATGAACCTAGTACTGATAGTATTTTGCTTGTCTATGTTTCTTGTAGATAGATGGCTCGTCTTTGTTGTTCCGTTGAATTTTAATGCGTTCCTTGAGAAAGCAAAGTTGAAAGATGATGGTAGCAATTACGGACTGGGTCCGTAACGAGGATTATCCTCATTGCTGCACGAAGAATTAAATCCTGGAAGCACCGCTGGTGCGCGAACTGCTTTGCAGAACAACGCCGAAGTTGTGAGCGTATGGTAGAGCAAAGCTGATGACTACTCTATAGTTCGATGTGCCATGCTTTACGGCTTGGAACCGGGTCTTCAACGGCGTTTTGAATGTCATGGAGCATATGAGATGTTCCAAGAGTTGAAGTTAATATTTCAAGCAAATGCCGGATTGAGAGATATGAAGTCTCCAATAAGTTCTATAGCTGCAAGATGGAGGAGAATAGTTACATTAGTGAGCATATACTCAAAATGTCTAGGTATAATAATCACTTGATTCAACTGGGAGTTAATCTTCCGGATGATAGTGTCATTGACAAATTCTCCAATCACGCCACCAAGCTACAAGAGCTTCGTGATGAACTATAATATGCAAGGGATGACCAAGACAATTCCGAGCTCTTACAATGCTAAAAGCTGCGGAGGTAGAAATCAATAAAGAGCATCAAGTGTTGATGGTCAACAAGACCACTAGTTTCAAGAAAAGGGCAAAGGGAAGAAGAAGGGAACTTCAAAAGAACAGCAAGAAAGTTGCTGCTCAAGAGAAGAAACCCAAGTCTGGACCTAAGCCTGGCCCGAGTGTTTCTCTGCAAGCAAACTGGTCCTTTGAAGCGGAACTGCCCCAAGTATTTGGCGGATAAGAAGGATGGCAAGGTGAACAAAGGTATATGTGATATACATGTTATTGATGTGTACCTTACTAGAGCTCGTAGTAGCACTGGGCATTTGATCTGGTTACATTGTTAATATTTGCAACTCAAAAGCAGGGACTACGGAATAAGCGAGCAGCGCAAAGGGCGAGGTGACGATGCTTGTGGAAAGCGGTTCCAAAGTCGATGTGATCGCGATCGACACGCTACCTCTACATCTACCTTGGAAGTTTTAGACCTAAATAATTGTTATTTGGTGCCAGCGTTGAGCATGAACATTATATCTGGATCTTGTTTGATGCGAGGCGGTTATTCATTTAAATCGAGAGAATAATGGTTGTTCTATTTATATGAGTAATATCTTTTATGGTCATGCACCCTTGAAGAGTGGTCTATTTTATTAAATCTCGATAGTAGAAATACACATATTCATTATGTGAAGCCAAAAGATGCAGAGTTAATAATGATAGTGCAACTTATTTATGGCACTTTGCCGTTTAGGTCATATCGATTGTAAAGCGCATGAAGAAACTCCATCTTGATGGACTTTTGGAATCACTTGATTATGAATCACTTGGTACTTGCGAACCATGCCTCATAGGCAAGATGACTAAAACACCGTTCTCGGTTCTATGGAGAGAGCAACAGATTTGTTGGAAATCATACATACGATGTATGTGGTCCGATGAATGTTGAAGCTCGTGGCGGATATCGTTATTTTCTCACCTTCACAGATGATTTAAGCAGATATGGGTATATCTTCTTAATGAAGCATAAATCTGAAACATTTGAAAAGTTCAAAGAATTTCAGAGTGAAGTTGAAAATCATCGTAACAAGAAAATAAAATTTCTACGATCTGATCGTGTAGGAGAATATTTGAGTTCTGAGTTTGGTCTACATTTGAAAAATTGCGGAATAGTTTACGCAACTAACACCACAGGAACACCACAGCGTAATGGTGTGTCGAGCGTCGTGTCGTACTTTACTAGATATGGTGCGATCTATGATGTCTCTTACCAATTTACCGCTATCGTTGTGGGGTTATGCTTTAGAGACAGCCGCATTCACGTTAAATAGGGCACCATCAAAATCCGTTAAAACGACTCCTTATGAACTATGGTTTGGCAAGAAACCAAATTTGTCGTTTCTGAAAGTTTGGGGCTGCAATGCTTATGTGAAAAAACTTCAACCTGATAAGCTAGAACCCAAATCGGAAAAATGTGTCTTCATAGGATACCCAAAGGAAACAGTTGGGTACACCTTCTATCACAGATCCGAAGGCAAGACATTCGTTGCTAAGAATGGATCCTTTCTAGAGAAGGAGTTTCTCTCGAAAGAAGTGAGTGGGAGAAAAGTAGAACTTGATGAGGTAACAGTACCAGATCCCTTATTGGAAAATGGTTCATCATAGAAATCGGTTCTGTGACACCTACACCAATTAGTGAGGAAGTTAATGATGATGGTCATGAAACTTCCGATCAAGTTTCTCTTGAACTCGTGGGTCAACGAGTAAGATCCGCACAGTGAATGCGGTAATCCTATTACGGAAGTCATGTTACTTGACCATGGTGAACCTACAAACTATGAAGAAGCGATGGTGAGCCCACATTCCGCAAAATGGCTGGAAGCCATGAAATCTGAGATGGGATCCATGTATGAGAACAAAGTATGGACTTTGGTTGACTTGCCCGATGATCGGCAAGCCATTGAGAATAAATGGATCTTTAAAAAGAAGACTGACGCTGATGGTAATATAACTGTCTATAAAGCTCAACTTGTTGCAAAAGGTTTTCGACAAGTTCAAGGGGTTGACTACGATGAGACTTTCTCACCCGTAGAGATGCTCAAGTCTGTCCGAATCATGTTAGCAATTGCTGCATTTTATGATTATGAAATTTGGCAAATGGATGTAAAAACTGCATTCTTGAATGGATTTCTAGAAGAAGAGTTGTATATGATGCAACGAAGGTTTTGTTGATCCAAAGGTGCTAACAAAGTGTGCAAGCTCCAGCGATCAATTTATGGTGCAGTGCAAGCCTCTCGGAGTTGGAATAAGCGCTTTGATAGTGTGATCAAAGCATATGGTTTTATCTGAGACTTTTGGAGAAGCTTTGTATTTACAAGAAAGTGAGTGGGAGCTCTGTAGCATTTCGATATTATATGTGGACGACATATTATTAATTGGAAATGATATAGAATTTCTGGATAGCATAAAGGATACTTGAATAAAAGTTTTTCAATGAAAGACCTCGGTGAAGCTGCTTACATATTGGGCATCAAGATCTATAGAGATAGATCAAGGCGCTTAATTGGACTTTCACAAAGCACATACCTTGATAAAGTTTTGAAAAAGTTCAAAATGGATCGAGCAAAGAAAGGTTTTTACCTGTATTACAAGGTGTGAAATTGAGTCGACTCAATGCCCGACCACAGCAGAAGATAGAGAAAATGAAAGATGTTCCTATGCTTCAGCCATAGGCTCTATAATGTATGCAATGTTGTGTACCAGACTGGCGTATGCTTAGCAATAAGCTTGGCAGGAAGGTACCAAAGTAATCAGCGAGTGGATCATTTGGACAGCGGTCAAGAACATCTGAAATACGAAATGGACTAAGGATATGTTTCTCGTATATGGAGGTGACAAAGAGCTAGTCGTAAATGGTTACGTCGATGCAAGCTTTGACACCGATCCGACGATTCTAAATCGCAAACCGGATCGTGTTTTTATTAAGCGGTGGAGCTGTCGGTTGGTGGAGTTCTAAACAAAGCATCGTGGCGGGATCTACATGTGAAGCGGAGTACATAGCTGCTTGGAAGCAGCAAATGAAGGAGTCTGGATGAAAGAGTTCATTTCCGATCTAGGTGTCATACCTAGTGCATCGGGACCAATGAAGATCTTCTATGACAATCTTGGTGCAATTGCCTTGGCAAAGGAATCCAGATTTCACAAGAGGACCAAGCATATCAAGAGGCGCTTCAATTCCATTGGGACCAAGTCCAAGTGGGAGACATAGAGATTTGCAAGATACATACGGATCTGAATATTGCAGACCCGTTGACTAAGCCTCTTCCTCGAGCAAAACATGATCAGCACCAAGACTCCATGGGTGTTAGAATCATTCTTGTGTAATCTAGATTATTGACTCTAGTGCAAGTGGGAGGCTGAAGGAAATATGCCCTAGAGGCAATAATAAAGTTATTATTTATTTCCTCATATCATGATAAATGTTTATTATTCATGCTAGAATTGTATTAACGGAAACATAATACATGTGTGAATACATAGACAAACATATAGTCACTAGTATGCCTCTACTTGACTAGCTCATTAATCAAAGATGGTTATGTTTCCTAACCATAGACATGTGTTGTTATTTGATTATTGGGATCACATCATTAGGAGAATGATGTGATTGACATGACCCATTCCGTTAGCCTAGCACTTGATCGTTTAGTATATTGCTATTGCTTTCTTCATGACTTATACATGTTCGATAACTATGAGATTATGCAACTCCGTTTACGGAGGAACACTTTGGGTGCTACCAAGCGTCTGGCGTAATCGGGTGATTATAAAGGAGTACTACAGGTGTCTCCAAAGGAACATGTTGGGTTGGCGTATTTGAGATTAGGTTTTGTCACTCCGATTGTCGGAGAGGTATCTCTAGGCCTTCTCGGTAATGCACATCACATAAGCCTTGCAAGCATTGCAACTAATAAAGTTAGTTGCGAGATGATGTATTCTGAGCGAGTAAAGAGACTTGCGATAGCGAGATTGAACTAGGTATTGGATACTGACGATCGAATCTCGGGCAAGTAACATACCGATGACAAAGGGAACAACGTATGTCGTTATGCGGTTTGACCGATAAAGATCTTCTTAGAATATGTAGGAACCAATATGGGCATCCAGGTTCCGCTATTGGTTATTGACGAGAATAGTTCTAGGTCATGTCTACATAGTTCTCGAACCCGTAGGGTCCGCACGCTTAACGTTACGATGAAAGTTTATTATGAGTTTATAAGTTTTGATGTACGAAGTTTGTTGAGTCCGGATGTGATCACGGACATGACGAGGAGTCTCGAAATGGTCGAGACATAAAGATTGATATATTGGAAGCCTATATTTGGATATCGGAATGGTTCGGGTGAAATCGGGATTTCACGGAACACCGGGGTTCTTGGAACCCTCCGGAGGATAATGGGCCTTAGTGGGCCATGAGGGAGAAGAGGAGGGCCGGCCGGGGCAGGCGCGTGCCCCTCCCCTAGTCTGAATAGGACAAGGAGAGGGGGCGCCCCCTTCCTCTTTCCCTCCCCTTTCCTTCTCCAACAAGGCAAGAGGGAGTCCTACTCCGGTGGGAGTAGGACTCCTCGGCGCACCCCAGGGGCGGCCGCACCTCCCCTCCCTCCTTTATATCACGGGGAAGGGGCACCCCATAACACACAAGTTGATCTGCGTGATCGTTCCTCGGCCGTGTCGGTGCCCCCTCCACCATACTCCACCTCGGTCATATCGTCGCGAGTTTAGGCGAAGCCTGCGCCGATGAAACATCATCATCGTCCCACGCTGTCGTCTTGTGGAACTCATCCCGACACTTTGTTGGATCGGATTCGGGGATCGTCATCGAGCTGAGCGTGTGCTGAACTCGGAGGTGCCGTGCGTTCGGTGCTTGGATCGGTCGGATCGTGAAGGCGTCGACTACATCAACAGCGTTGTCATAGCGCTTCGCTTACGGTCTCACGAGTGCGTGGACAA
Organism: Aegilops longissima; assembly: GCA_021605205.1. Taxonomy (NCBI): domain Eukaryota; kingdom Viridiplantae; phylum Streptophyta; class Magnoliopsida; order Poales; family Poaceae; genus Aegilops; species Aegilops longissima. The sequence goes on from CM038679.1 coordinate 175,688,505, forward strand.
TATCTCCCTCTCGTTGCTATGCCATCACCATGATCTTGCGTGTGCGTAGGAATTTTTTTGAAATTACTACGTTCCCCAACACCCGTCACCACCGATGGCTCGGGTATGCTCCCGATGATCTGCGCCCACCATCTGCAATGTGGCCGTCATCAAGACCCTCATCGATGGCGGCGCCAGCGTCAACATCCTCTCTGTGGAGGCCTTCAGCCTTCTTCATGTGCCACTCGAGCGGCTCAGCCTCAACAAGCCTTTCTCAGGAGTTGGCGGCGGCACCGCCCACTCCTTGGGGCAGATCCGCCTTCCTCTCACCTTCGGCACGCATGACAACTACCGCACCGAACTGGTCGACTTTGACATCGCCCGCATCGGCCATCCGTACAACACCATCCTCGGGTACCTGGCACTGCCCCAGTTCATGGCAGCAACCCATCCGGCCTAAAACCTCATGAAGATGCCTGGAATCAAGGGCGTCCTCACCATGAAGGGGGATGCCAAGGAGGCCCTGGCAGCGCTCAAGCTTACCTTCAAGACCGTCGCGGCGGCGCAGCCCGCCAACACATGCACCCCTGAGCCCAAGGGAGCGGCACCAACCAAGAAGAATCAATTTTTCACCCAAGATAAGGGGGAAACCAAGCAGGTGCTGGTCGATGAAGACGGATCCTTGGGAGCCACCTTCACCATAGGTGTCGACCTCGACCTAGGCCAAGAGGAAGCGTTGGTGAAGTTCTTACGCGCAAACAAGGAGATATTCGCGTGGGAGCCCAAGCAGCTGGTGGGGTCCCGAGAGAAGTGATTCAACATCACTTGAGGTGTGCCCAATGTGCATACAATGAAGCAGCGGCGAGCGGCAGTCCACGAAGAAGCGAGGCCTTCATCATCCAAGAAACCCGCAAGTTGGGCGGCGGGCTGTCTGTGAGGTTCGGTACCCGAATGGCTGGCGAACCCCGTCGTAGTGCCGAAGAAAGGCGGGAAGGAGCGAATGTGCGTCGACTTCACCAACCTCAACAAGGCATGCCCCCAAGATCCGTTCCTACTCCCGTGCATTGACCAGATCGTTGACTCTACCGCCGAGTGCGACCTGCTGTTCTTCCTGGATGCGTTCTCAGGGTATCACCAGATAAAGATGGCGGTAGAATATGTAGAGAAGACAGCCTTCCTGACCCCGTGTGGGGTGTACTGCTACACCTGCATGCCCTTCGGACTGTGCAACGCGGGCGCGACCTTTCAGCGGTTGATGCACATCGCCTTAGGACGGCAGCTCGGTAGAAATACGGAGGCCTACGTCGACGACATTGTGGTGAAGTCTTGGGAGGCAAGAACCCTGATCCAAGACTTGGAGGAGACCTTCGCGAGTCTGCGGCAGGTTAAGCGACTTAATCCAGAAAAGTGCGTGTTCGGTGTCCCTTCCGGCAAGCTACTGGGATTCCTCGTGTCCCACCGAGGGATCGAGGCTAACCCGGAAAAGATCAAGGCCATTGAGGACATGAGCCCACAACAGACCCTCAAGGAAATGCAGAAGCTAGCTGGTCGGGTAACTCCGTTGGGACGCTTCATCTCCAAGCTGGGAGAGAGCGCCCTGCCCTTCTTCAAGATGATGAAGAAGAAGGGCCCATTTGAGTGGACCCCAGAAGTCGATCGAGCTTTTCAAGACCTCAAGAGATACCTGACCAGCCCTCCGGTGATGGTGGCGCTATGACCTCTCGAGCCTCTAGTACTCTATCTAGCCACCACCCCATACTCCGCCAGCACGGCACTGGTGGTGGTTCGGGAGGACCATCAAGCCAATGGCGCTCCGCGCCAAGCTACGCCGCCAACCGGGATGACGTAAGATGAGGAAGGCACAGCAAGAGCCGTAGCGGCATCAACAGAAGACCAAGCTCGGTAGGACGACGTCGCCGAGATTCCCGCAAGCGATCAGGCGTCAGGAGTTCCACCACCTCAGGAGACGTCCCAGCTTTCACAAGACACGAGACTCACCGATGCGCCAGCCCTCATCGAGCACCCATTGTGTTTCGTCAGCACGGTGTTGCGGGACGCAAGGGCACGATACCCCATGCCCCAAAATCTCCTTCTCAAGCTCTTGGTAGCCTCGCGCAAGTTGCGGGACTACTTCCAGGGCCACCCCATCAAGGTCGTCTCAGCCTACCCTTTGGAGAGGGTGCTCAGGAGCCCCAACTCTGCTGGAAGGGTCGCTGAGTGGAACATCAAGCTGCAGGCATTCCAGTTGAAGTTCAGCACTACCAGGGTCATCAAGGGAGCTGCACTTGCAGATTTCATGGCAGAATGGACAGATGCCCCGATGGTGGAAGTAGGAGAGGACTGGTCCACCTCGCTGGGAAGCGAGGTGGCCGACGGCTGGGTCATGTATTTCGACGGGGCCTTCGCGCACCAGGGCGCGGGGGCTGGAGCAGTACTCGTCTCGCCCACTCAAGACAAGCTCTACTACGCTGTACAGCTATGCTTCCAGCAGGGTGAGAAGGTCTCCAACAACATCGCAGAATATGAAGGCCTCATAGGTGGCTTCAAGGCCGCGGCAGCTCTGGGGGTGAAACGCCTCACCGTTAGGGGCGACTCAGAGCTCCTTGTCAACTTCTCCAACAAGATATACGAGCCGAAGGACGAGCACATGGAGGCATACCTCATGGAGGTGCGCAAGAGGGAGAAGCAGTTCCCTGGAGTTGCAGCACGTGCCCTGGGGCACCAACAAGGAAGCTGACGACATCGCCAAGAGGGCATCCAAGCGGCAGCGCTAAGAGCCCGGCGTCTTCGAGGAGCGGCTCTTCAAGCCATCAGCAAAGCCACCACTTTCGAGAACAGCTCAGCCTCGGGAGGAGCTGACACATCCCTAGTTCTGGTATGACCTAGACTAGCTAGTCAGGTGTGCATCATGTTTAAATTTCATTTAAATTTGACATTGGGATTTGTGAAACCCTCATAAATCATTTCTGGAAATAACCCAGATACAAATTGCTCCAAAAAGGTCCAAGAAAATGTTCATGTTACTCTCTGAAAATATTGGTCAGAGTTAAAATTCAAACCAATATTTTTAGGAGCTTATAGATATTTATTCTGGGAATTTGGAATTAATTCAATAACTATTTGAATTGGATTTATATTTATTATATATATAAATATATGTTCAATAATTCTGAAAATTATTGTGTGTCTTTGTATAAGTCCACTTAGTTGACACAATTATATTCATGAAGTTTAAAATTGATTTAGTATTTTACTGAATCAGAAACAAATGTCCGAAAATAGAAAATAGAAATAAAAGACAGAGGAGAGAGATACGGCTTACCTGGCTCTCACCTGACATGGCCCAGCACGGCCCAGCCCATTGCACAGCACTTTGTTAGCTAGCCACGAGCCCCACCGTCTTCAACCTCTGCCCGATGGGCGGGCGTGTCGGCAGCAGCTCAGGCTCCACCTCCTGCTTCCCCCTCGCCCTGTCTCCGCGCTACAGGAACTGCCTCGACCCCCTCTGCCTCTTCCTCGCTCTGGAGCTCTCTCCCTCTCCTCTAGCTCCCTCTCCGCAGCCCCACCGAACACGCCTTCACCGCTGCTCACCGTTATCGCGGCCACAGGCAATCACACGCCTCACTGATGGGTCTCCGAGCTTCTGCGTTTCGTCCTCGACCTCCTCGATGAGATACTCAACATCAGGCGCCCCCGAACGCTGTCGACGCCATCATCTTCAACCTCGGTCTGCCGAGATCGCCATCGCCGCCCCGCTCAGCTCTGGCCTTCCCCGAGCCCGCTTCGACGCCTGCTGCGATCGCCGTGAGCCCTGCTCCGTCCTCCCCCTCTTCGTTACCTCACTCATGCACCATATGCACCGCACCAAGCTCACCCGGACCCGCCGCCTCCTGTGCTCACCGTCGGCGTGACTCCGGCCATGCAACGGCCTGGCCGTCATGTCCACCTTGCTCGCCGCACCCCGTAGAGCCCGTAGGTGCTAAGCCCGCGCCTCCATGCTTGTTGTAGCGACGACCCTGAGCTCACCCGAGCTCCGGCAGCTGCCAACGTTGTTGCCGGCGACGATTCCAGCCCACCTCCGGACCAACCACCACCACCAATGGAAGCGGCGCACCTCCAGCTCCCCGTAGATGGCCTCCGCCGCCCATTTGGTTGCCGGAGCGCGAAACACGCCCCGCTCCGCCGCGTCTGCTGCTGCCGGCGGCTAAACGCCGGCGGGTTGACCGCCTTTGACCCGCAGGGTTTGACCCCGTCTGCCCAGGGGTTTGACCCCTCTCTCTCACTGACATGCGGGCCACGCTCTGCTAACTAACCTAGATTAGTGTTAACTAAACCTAGTTAGTTTAGTTTAGTTACTGACACATGGGACCCACTGGTCAGTTTGACCTGGGCCGCCCCGTTGACCTGCTGACGTCATAGTGACGTAGTGCTGACGCAGTAACTCTTTTTCTGGATTTATTCTTTTACAGGAAATTCCAAAAAATAGCCAAAACTTCTAAAAATCATAGAAAATCAACCGTAGCTCCAAATCACACAAATTATATATGAAAAATGATAAGAAAAATCCAATCTATCCATCTGTACTGGTTTCATGCATGTTAAAGCAACCTAACCTTGCTGTTTAGATGAAACACGATAATGCACTTATATGAGTTCATAGTTTAGGCTTGTATTTGAATCTTTGATTCAAATAAGCTCAAACCACCCTGGTTTTAGTTGCATTAACCCAACACATAGCATATTGACATGTCATGATCATGCATCATATTGTGCATTGCATTGATCGTGTTTCTTCTCTGTTTGCCGGTGTTGTTCCCCCTCGGTAGATGTTGTTCCGACGTTGTGATCGTTGACACTGATGAAGACTCAACGCTATCTTCAGAAGTGACAGGCAAGCAAAACCCCTTTGTTCATTCCGATACAATCCCACTATCTCGCTCCTGCTCTCTTTTACTGCATTAGGACAACACAGTTTCAACTGTTACATGTTGCAGTAGCTGAACCCCTTTCTCTGCATGACTGTCATTGCCACGGTAAATAGATGAAACCCACTAGCATGAGTAGGAGTTGTTTGAGCCCTGATGTGCCTACTCATTCATGCTTGTTTTTCATGCCTGCTACTGCTTAGAGTTGAGTCAGGTCTGGTTCATCGGGGATGAATTGGAATGTGGTGAACATGTCCTACTGTTGAGAGCTAAGTGTGTGAACATGATTTGGAAAAGGTAGCGGTGATAGGCCATGTAGGAGTACATGGTGGGTTGTCTCATTGCAGCCGTCCTCAGGAACTGAGTTCTGTGTTTGTGATCCATGAACAGTTACTACCACGCATTGGAATGCTTAAGTGCCCCTCTCGACTTATTAATCAACCCGATATCTCCGGGAGTTGCAACTAGTTTCTAGTGTTTATAGGTAGTGTTAGTAGTCTACCAAGTGGCACCCGATCTGGTGGGCTTGGGACAGACTAGGCACGATGTACGGTGTACCAAGTGGCACCGGATGGTGGGCTTGGGAACCATGCTCACATCGTTTGGGGCCGTGGCGAAACCCGGCGGATCTCCTTGCAGATGGAACCCGAATAGGCGATAAACTGGACTAGAGACTTGTGTAGTTAGTCGGTCGTGGCCGACTCCCTCGCCGAACTTCCGCTTGAAGGTTGCCGAGATACGATGTGTACATGGTGGTAAGTGGCGAGCGTGTGTGAAGAAGTACACACGCAAGGTTAACATCATCTATTGAATAGCCGTGTCATGGTAAAGGACTTCGGGTTGCTGTACAGTTCATAGACAAGTGAAAGTGGATACCTAAAATGCGCAAGATAAGCGTGAGTGCTATGGATGGCGTTCTTGTAGGGAGACGGGAGCGGGTCCATGGCGGTGTATTGATATAGTGAATATGTGGACTCGTGTGCGCCACCTCAAAAGAGTTACTTGCAGTCGTAGTTCAGGTTAGCCACTGAATTAAAGCTGGCTTGCTGCAGTTAAACTCCACCACCACCTTTATTGATACCGATGCATATGTAGATAGTTCTGATGTAAGTCTTGCTTGGTACATTTGTACTCATGTTTGCCTATTTTATGTTTTGCAGAGAGACGTCAGTCTCGCTAGTAGTTTCGTGTGGACTTCGACGTTTAGCTTGATACCTCAGCTACGATCTTGTGCCCTCGGTAGGATCTGGTAGATAGTCAGGCTTCTCGGCCTTTTTCATTTGTAGATGTCTGTACTCAGACATGTTAAGCTTCCGCATGTGCTTTGACTTGTATGCTCTGAATGTTGGGCCATGAGACCCATGTTTGTAATGTCTCGCTCCTCGGAGCCTAATGAATAAATACTTTGAGTCGTAGAGTTTTGTTGTGATGCCATGTTGTATTTACACATATCGAGCATATTGTGTGTATGATTGAAATGCTTGGTATGTGTGGGATCCGACAACCTATATGTTTATCCTTGGTAGCCTCTCTTATGGGGAAAGGTAGTCTTGTGCTTCCATGAGCCATAGTAGTCCGCTACAGCCCGGGTTCCCGGAGTCCTGTTAGCCCAGTGCTACAGCCCGGATTCACTTGCTGCTGACCGACATGCTCGATGTTGATTCATGTATGCCTGTTCCCGTAAGTTAGTGCCACTCTGGGTTCACGACTAGTCATGTCGGCCCAGGTTCTCTATCATATGGATGCTAGCCACACTATCATATACGTGAGCCAAAAGACGCAAACGGTCCCGGGCCTTGATAAGGCGACACCCGTGGGAATACCGTGCGTGAGTTCGCAAAGTGATATGAGGTGTTACAGGCTAGATCGGTGTGACTTAGAATCAGGGTCCTGACAGCTATGGTATCAGAGCCTGACTGCCTGTAGGATTACCAAGCCAAACTGGTTGAAGTTGAGTCTAGAAATGCTTTAGTTATATAAGGGAATTGATTGTGGAAGGGAATGTAAGGCTCTTTTTACTCCTTTACCTTATGCCTTCTAATATGAGTCAACCTCTTCTCTTCTACGGGGATGAAGAACTAGGCTTTCTCTTCTTTCTATCAGGATCACGTGTTACTAATCGGTAGAGTCATAAGTTTGTTGGTTTCAAGCCCCAGTTCAGTTCCTACTACTTCTGTGTGTTCATAGCTGGCCTCAGAACCTTGATATGGTGATCCTGAGTGGTCATGCCACTATTTTGCAGGATGTCTCAAATCTTTTGAGCATTTACAGCCGTTATGCTGTCTGAGTCATCCCAGGTTTCCAAACAATCTGATGCATTTGCAAAATCCTTTCCCTCCGGTTTTGTTGTTCTTTTAGGCCAGGTTAATCACACTAATTGCTGAGTTGAGGTATTCTATTGCCTCGAAATATATGTTGGAGTTTATTATTATGACCCTAGGTGTTTTAGGGAGTCACCTAGTAATCTAGCCATGTTTTGTGTTCCCAGTGTGATGATTCTTGCCACCATTCTCGAAAGCGTCCCGTGATGCCATTTAGTAGTAGGTATTCTATTCCTGGGTTCTTGAACCCGAGATTCACCCTACTTACTTCATGTTGATATATTTTGCTAGTTCCTTTAGGATATTAGTGACCTTGTGATAGTCCTCGAGGTCCGTGGTATATCATTCTTCCTAATACCATGAACCATCCTTGGCAGAAGTTCGTTGAACCAAAATATCACAATAAGAGTGCTCTTGACGAGTTCTCGATTCTATGATGTGACTCTGCCAGTTCTACCTTCTTTGCATGGGTTATCTGGAAGAAATATGTTGAACTTGGTTCAACATACTAATTTATGCATCCACAACTCAGAAATTTAGATGTTCCGTTGAGTTGTCCCTCTCTTTAGTTGTATCATGATCTCCGTCTATCATTTGATAGTTAAGAGCATGTCTTGCATTCATGCTCATCGATACCTCTTATTCTTGTGGTCTATAAAGCCATTCTATTCTGGAATGACTAGGAGAAACAAACTCCAGTACCTCATCCATATTTAGGATTGGGTCAAAGCAGTTGTATTCCGCAGGTCAAAATGTCAATCCAGCTTTTGATTATGTTCTACCCTGAAGTATTGCCCTCTTGATGTCAGGAATGTCATGAGAATTGCGCCAACTATTATGAATTCTTGATGAAGTGATACTTCTCGCCATCATCATTCGTTCCTCGGTTCCATGTTGTTGCAACCGGAATGCCGACAAGTGAACCGTGATGCGTGAAATCAATACTCCTAGCAACCCCGTTGCTTGGTGGTTAATGGACGATAATCTCCTTCCTGGTGTGTTGATTATGGAATCATCATTCTAAGATTGATCGTGCTACCTAGTCCATTTTCTTGGTGCACTTTTCGATCAAGAGTTGGGATTATGTCTATCTTTGCTTATTTGATCATATCATCCTGCCTAAAGAGAAAGATTGATCTCGAGGTTAATAACATGTCGGTGGTTCGTGATTTTACGAATATCTTCTCGGAAGTATTTCCAGGTTGTCCCTTGACCGCTATGTTAAGCTCGTGATCAAGTTGGTTTCTTGTAACCAACCCTTCTCCAGGAATGTGTGTTGCATACCTTTGAGCTAGTTGGTTAAGCTAGACAACAACTTGGAGAGTTGGAAGATAAAAGCTTATCCAACCTAGCTCATCCTTAAGGGATATCGTGTATCTGTGTTGAAGAAAGATGGTATTTTCATCGATTGATCCTCATTATCAGTTAATGGACCTATCATCCTATCCAAACTTTGATTTGAGGGTGGGCTATCGTCAGATCAAATCAGAACGAACGATATTCGTAATGTTGTCTTACTCATGGTTGTTTCCTCGAGCATACACCATTATATCTTTTGGGTCTGACCAATGCTATCGCTTTGTTCACATAGTTGTGGAATTCCATCTTCATGGAAATCTAGATGACCTATTGTTGAGCCCATCAGCAATATTTTCATCTTATCCATGATTCATGTTGGACATCTATATTAGTGTTGGAAACTTTTATAAGCATTATCTTTATGTCCCGTCCATGAAGCATATGTTGGATGAAAGAAGTGACTTCCTCTAATTCATGTGCACTTGATGCAAGTTGACGCCATGAACTCGAGAAAGTTTGTTTTTGCCTCCTATGGAACCATCCCAAGTTAGTCATGCACGTGCAAAGTGCTCTATGGTTTGATAGGTTGGCCGCCTCCACTCCATATGTGTTCCTAGCACACCAAGCCACTGACTGGTTTGTTCGAGGAAAAGGAGTTGCTGTGCGAATACTAGTTCATGCACAAGATTCCAATATCCTCGAAGATGGTTCCCCACCTGAACTCGGTAGTGGTTTGTTGTAAGACTACTATGTGGTCATGCTTGTCTGGGACATCATGTTCACATGCATGTAGCATAACCAGCTCGTGTTTTGGAGCTTGCTATCATAGTTCATATCCTGAGAATCTCGCAACGCCATCTCGTCGGTTTGTGTTGCAAACTTTCTTTCCAGACATGTTGTCTGAAATATCCCGTTACCAACCAAATCTGAATCTCAGGCAGATATGATGGTTGGGTCATTCCAAATATTTGCATTTTGTTCCCAGCTTGCACCCGTCATTGTGTCAGTCTGCCATGGGTCCCTTACATTTCCGATGATAAGCAGAAATCATCCATTGGGTTGTCTTCAACAAGGTAGTCCACAACATCCATTCGAACTCCGCCAAACGATCGATTGTGATTGCCTTAGGATGGTATAAAGAGTTTCAATGATCTATATATCAAAAGTAATTCTTTTTGCCACTTAAGGGAATAATTCTATGAGTCACCTTCCCTAAGGTGTTCTGTTATGGAATCATGGCAATTATCTCCTCGCTACTTCGAAACCATGCACCATCATACTCAAGCATGGAGTTGTTGCTTACCAAATTGAACCTCCGTCATTAGCTCCTTACCATCACCCCTGATGTGTGTCTTGTGTCCCAGCTCAAGAGACGTTCTTTCGTCTCACTCCATGAGTTGATCTTGAGTTTCTCGATCCTTGAGAAGATCGATTCCTGTAGAGTTTCTTTCTGTCATCATCGTGTTGGATGAAGTTCCCGAAGGCAAAGATGTCAAGATCAATATGATGCGATGAATCAACATCTCCGAGAAGGGCACTTGGATCATGAAGGTTGTGTAGTTTGTGTCCCCTCTGTCTTCTTACCTCACGCTAGAATCTTGGGACGAGATTCTTGTTTAGTGGGGGTGAGTTGTCACATCCCTAGTTCTGGTATGACCTAGACTAGCTAGTCAGGTGTGCATCATGTTTAAATTTCATTTAAATTTGAAATGGGGATTTGTGAAACCCTCAGAAATCATTTCTGGAAATAACCCAGATAAAAATTGCTCCAAAAAGGTCCAAGAAAATGTTCATGTTACTATCTGAAAATATTGGTCAGAGTTAAAGTTCAAACCAATATTTTTAGGAGCTCATAGATATTTATTCTGGGAATTTGGAATTAATTCAATAACTATTTGAATTGGATTTATATGTATTATATATATAAATATATGTTCAATAATTCTGAAAATTATTGTGTGTCTTTGTATAAGTCCACTTAGTTGACACAATTATTTTCATGAAGTTTAAAATTGATTTAGTATTTTCTTGAATCGAAACAAATGTCGAAAAATAGAAAATAGAAATAAAAGACGGAGGAGAATCTGACTTACAGGCGCTCACGACACGCCCAGCCCACTGGCCTGGCACTATTGGCCAGCCCACCAGGAGCCCCACCGTCTTCAACCTCTGCCAGTAGGCAGAGGCGTGTCGACGCGCCCGCGCCCGAGCTCCACCTCCTGCTTCCACCTCGCCCTGTGTCCGCGCCACACGAACAGCCTCGACCCCCTCTACATCTTCCTCACTATGGAGCTCTCTCCCTCTCCTCTAGCTCCCTCTCCGCAGCCCCACCGAACACGCCGTCGCCGCCGCTCAGCGTTACCGCGGCCACCGGCAATCACACGCCTCACAGACAGGTCTCCGAGCTTCTGCGTGTCGTCCTCCACCTCCTCGTTGAGATACTCAACGTCGGGCGCCCCCGAACGCTGTCGACACCGTCGTCTTCAACCTCGGTCCGCCGAGATCGCCATCGCCACCCCGCTCAGCTCCGGCCCTCCCTGAGCCCGCTTCGACGCCTGCTGCGATCGCTGTGAGCCCTGCTCCGTCCTCCCCCTCTTTGTTACCTCTCTCATGCATCGTATGCACCGCACCGAGCTCACCCACACCCACCGCTGCCTGTGCTCACCGCCGGCGTGACTCCGGCCATGCAACGTCTTGGCCGTCATGTCCACCTTGCTCGCCGCACCACGTAGAGCACGTAGGTGCTAACCCCACGCATCCACGCTCGTTGTAGCGACGACCCCGAGCTCACCCGAGCTCCAGTAGCCGCCAACGTCGTCGCCGGCGACTATTCCGGCCACCTCTGGACCAACCACCACCACCAATGGAAGCGGCGCACCTCCAACACCCCGTAGATGGCCTCCGCCGCCCATTTGGTCACCGGAGCGCGAAACCCGTGCCGCTCCGCCGCGTCTGCTGCTGCCGGCGGCTAAATGCTGGCGGGTTGACCGCCTTTGACCCTGATGTTTGACCACATGCGCCTGGGGTTGACCCTCTCTCTCATAGACATGCGGGCCACGCCACCTAACTAACCTAGATTAGTGTTAACTAAACCTAGTTAGTTTAGTTTAATTCTTGACACATGGGACCCAGGTCGGTTTGACTGGCCGCCCGTTGATCTGCGACATCACGGTGGCGTAGTCTTGTGCGATAACTCTTTTTGGATTTATTCTTTTACAGGAAATTCCAGAAAATAGCCAAAACTTCTAAAAATCTTAGAAAATCAATCGTAGCTCCAAATCAAACAAATTATATATGAAAAATGATCAGAAAAATCCAAAAATACAATCTATCCACGTGTGCTGGTTTCATGCATGTTAGAGCAACCTAACCTTGCTGTTTAGATGAAACACGATAATGCACTTATATGAGTTCATAGTTTAGGCTTGTATTTGAATCTTTGATTCAAATAAGCTCAAACCACCCTGGTTTTAGTTGCATTAACCCAACACACAGCATACTAACATGTCATGATCATGCATCATATTGTGCATTTTATTGATTGTGTTTCTTCTCTGTTTGTCGGTGTTGTTCCCCCTCGGTAGACGTTGTTCCGAGGTTGTGATCGTTGACACTTATGGAGACTCAATGCTATCTTCAGAAGTGCCAGGCAAGCAAAAACCCTTTGTTCATTCTGATACAATCCCACTCTCTCGCTCCTGCTCTCTTTTACTGCATTAGGACAACACCGTTTCAACTGTTACATGTTGCGGTAGCTGAACCCCTTTCCTCTGCATGACCTGTCATTTCCACAGTAAATAGATGAAACCCACTAGCATGAGTAGGAGTTGTTTGAGCCCTGATGTGCCTACTCATTCATGCTTGTTTTCATGCACTGCTACTGCTTAGAGTTGAGTCAGTGCGATTCATCGAGGATGAATTGGAATGTGGTGAACATGTCCTACTATCGAGAGCTAAGTGTGTGAACACGATTTACGTAAAGAGTAGAGGTGAGAGGCCATGTAGGAGTACATGGTGGGTTGTCTCATTACAGCCGTCCTCGGGAACTGAGTTACGTGTTTGTGATCCATGAGCAGTTACTACCACGCATTGGAATGCTTAAGTGCCCTTCTCGACTTATTAATCAACCTGATCTCTCCGGGAGTTGCAACTAATTTCTGGTGTTTGTAGGTAGTGTTAGTAGTCTACCAAGTGGCACCGATGCAGGTGGGCTTAGGACGGACTAGGCACGATGTACGGTGTACCAAGTGGCACCGGATGGTGAGCTTGGGAACCCTGCTCACATCGTTTGGAGCCATGGCGACACCCGGCGGATCTCCTTGCGGATGGAACCGAATAGGCGATAAACACGGACTAGAGACTTGTGTGGTTAGTAAGGTCGTGGCCGACTCCTCGCCAGGCTTCGCTTGAAGCTTGCCGAGATACATGATGTGTACATGGTGGTAAGTGGCGAGGCGTGTGTGAAGAAGTACACCCTGCAAGGTTAACATCATCTATTGAATAGCCGTGTCATGGTAAAGGACTTCGGGTTGCTTATGCAGTTCATAGGCAAGTGAAAGTGGATACTCTAAAATGCGCAAGATATGCGTGAGTGCTATCGATGGCGTTCTCGTAGGGAGACGGGAGCGGGTCCATAGTGGTGTATTGATATGGTGAATATGTGGACTCGTGTGCGCAACCTCAAAAGAGTTACTTGCAGTCGTAGTTCAGGTTAGCCACTGAGTCAAAGCTGGCTTGCTGCAGTTAAACTCCACCACTCCCTTTATTGATACCGTTGCATATGTAGATAGTTCTGATGTATGTCTTGTTGGGTACATTTGTACTCACATTTGCCTATTTAACGTTTTGGAGAGAGACGTCAGTCTCGCTAGTAGTTCCATGTGGACTTCGATGTTTAGCTTGATACCTCAGCTACTATCTTGTGCCCTCAGCAGGATCTGGTAGATAGTCAGGCTTCTCAGCCTTTTTCATTTGTAGATGTCTGTACTCAGACATGTTAAGCTTCCGCATGTGCTTTGACTTGTATGCTCTGAATGTTGGGTCATGAGACCCATGTTTGTAATGTCTCGCTCCTCGAAGCCTAATGAATAAATACTTTGAGTCGTAGAGTTTTGTTGTGATGCCATGTTGTATTTACATATATCGAGGATATTGTGTGTATGATTGAAATGCTTGGTATGTGTGGGATCTGACAACCTAGTTGTTTATCCTTGGTAGCCTCTCTTATGGGGAAATGTAGTCTTGTGCTTCCATGAGCCATAGTAGTCCTTCTGGCCAGTTCACGGAGTCCTCCTAACCCAGGACTCTTGCTCGAGAACACTTGGTGGCGGCATGTGATTCACTTCGTTCTGTGTGTGTCCTTTTGGGGAAGCGTCCTTGCTGTGACATCTGAGTCTGCACGGCCTGCTACAGCCGGGTTCCCGGAGTCTTGTTAGCCAGTGCTACAGCCGGATTCGCCTGCTGCTGACCGACATGCTCGATGTTGATTCATGTATATACATTCCGTAAGTTAGTGCCACTCTGGGTTCACGACTAGTCATGTCGGCCTGGGTTCTCTGTTATATGGATGCTAGCGACACTACATATATGTGAGCCAAAAGATGCAAACGGTCGCGGGCCATGGAAAGGCGACACCCGTGGGAATACCGTGCGTGAGGCCGCAAAGTGATATGAGGTGTTACAGGCTAGATCGGTGTGACTTAGAATCGGGGTCCTGACTGGATCTCCCACAGCCGCCTGCCACAGGAGCCCCAGCCTGTGGCCCGACTTCGGGAGCACGCCTACTCGTGGCTCTCGCGCCCCAGGAGGGATGTAGGACCAAGGAATTTAGGGAATATCTGATGCAAGGGGCACAACCGGAGAAGGAGGAGGACCTAGAGCGCATGGCCTGGCAAGCCACGGCATATTCCATCCAGGATGGTGAGTTATACAGGAAGCGACCAAATGATGTTTCACTGCGTTGCATCTCCAGAGACCAGGGAAAGGAGTTACTATCTGACATACACGGTGGGGACTGCGGGAACCACTCATCGTCACGGACCCTCGTCGGCAAGGTATTCCGCAGCAGATTCTACTGGCCCACGGCGCTCAACGACGCAGCCGAGCTGGTGAAGTCCTATGAAGCCTGCCTATTTCGCGCCAAGCAGATCCATCAGCCAACTTAGGGCCTCCAGACCAGCCCACTCACATGGCCGTTCAAGGTCTGCGGGCTGGATATCTTGGGCCCGTTCCCTTGGGCGCCCGGGGGCTATCGCTACCTCTACGTAGCCATGGACAAGTTCACCAAGTCGGCGGAAGTGGAAGTCGTCTGCACCATCCCTGCTAGTTCCATGGTCAAATTCATCAAGGGTCTCATGAGCCGCTTCGGGTTCCCAACCGCATCATCACCGACAACGGCTCGTAGTTCACTAGTAACCTCCTTAAAACATACTGTGCTATCCCTGGAACGCAGATCTGCTATGCTTCGGTTGCGCACCCCAGGAGCAATGGTCAGGCCGAATGCGCCAACGCAGAGGTCCTGAGGGGCCTTAAGACTAGGACCTTCAAGAAGAAGCTCGAGGCCTACGGCAGGGGCTAGCACGACGAGCTCCAGTCCGTGTTGTGGTCCATTCGCACCACCGCCACCAAGCCGATGGGTCAGACCCCGTTCTTCCTCATGTACGGAGACGAAGCGGTCCTCCCTCACGAAGTCAAGCATCGCTCCGCACGGGTCCTGGTGTTTGATGAAGCATGGCAGGGCGCCCGCGAGATGGACCTCATCTTTGGGGAGGAGCGTCGCTCTGGCTTCTGCTTGAGCGGCAAGGTACCAGCGCGCTGCTGCGGCAATACCCTGCCGCAACATACACTCCAGGGCCTTCGGGCGGGCGACCTTGTCTGGCGGGTCCTCTCGGGGAAGGGCTGCACAAGCCCTCACCTATGTGGGAGGCTCGTTCAAGGTAAATCCATGTCTCCAAGCTGGCGCCCAGCGCGCTGGGGACATAATGAGGTACCCATCGAGCGCTGGAACATCCAGCACCTCCGGAAGTTCTACCGATGAAGCAAGGCCCATTGCCTGTGAAGAAAGGCCCAGTGCCTGTGAAGAATCGCCGCCCGTGACACTCTCACGTAATAATGAGTGGGGCTGTACACGCCCCGGAGTCTCAGGAGTGTCGCCCTCGGGCCTCGGGGGCTCCCTCCCACGCCTAGTGGCAGCACTTAGCTCCGCGCTGGTGAGAAGACTTGAAGACTAGACTAGGCGCCGGACGCGGCTTTTCATTTGCTTTCCGTAGTTGGCTCGCCTTATTTTAATCGAAGTTTGCTTCTTGTGTTCCTTGCTAATTTGGTTCCGTCGCCTTTTGCCGCTGTTTCCGACTTCAGTTCACTTGCGTTCTCTCTCTCGCACACCTCGCGAGGAGGCTAGGCAGGTGCCCTCGCGAGCGCTTTTCCTTCTCTCTGCCTTTCGTCTGATTTCTCGCGAGGCACCCTTGTTCGACTCCACAATCTGGTGCATCTCTCCTAATCCGTGCCCCTCGGGTACCGTGATATGAAGCGCTGGATCTAGGCTTGGGTGAACGATAAGTAGCCTAACGAGCTTCCTAACGAATTTTCTGCAGTTCCTGAGCGACCACTAAGTCAAGACGGGTGTCAGTGTCTAAACCGGCGGATCTCGGGTAGGGGGTCCCAAACTGTGCGTCTAAGGCGGATGGTAACAGGAGGCAGAGGACACGATGTTTACCCAGGTTCAGGCCCTCTCGATGGAGGTAATACCCTACTTCACCTTGATTGATCTTGATGATATGAGTATTACAAGAGTTGATCAACCACGAGATCATAGAGGCTAAACCCTAGAAGCTAGCCTATAGTATGATTGTTGTTGTCCTACGAACTAAACCCTCCGGTTTATATAGACACTGGAGGGGTCTAGTGTCGATTAATACAAAAAATAGGGGCACGTTTTGTACCCCTTTACCGATCTGTGAGGCAGTCAGTCGCGTCCACGGCCACACCAAGCAGAACAAGGGAGGTGAGCCAAGGTAAGACCAAAGCCCAAGACGATTAAAGAAATGCCAAGGCCAAGACCACGAAGAGCAGAGGGACGAAGCAGGTTCCCCAGCAAGACCCTTGTCGGGCAGCCTCAGCGGCCCCGACAAGACCCTTGCCGGGACAGCTCGCCCCACACCAACAG
Source organism: Aegilops longissima (assembly GCA_021605205.1). Lineage (NCBI taxonomy): Eukaryota > Viridiplantae > Streptophyta > Magnoliopsida > Poales > Poaceae > Aegilops > Aegilops longissima. Next base: position 175,705,193 of record CM038679.1, read on the forward strand.
ACCCTTGCCGGGACAGCTCACCCCCGTCCCCAATAAGATCAGAGCACCTAAGCTACGCATTGAATGCGTCTTGTCTATGTCTGACGATAAGATCGAGCATCTTTCGCCTTTCCACCTCCCGTGTGCCACTGTGGCAGCCCCTTCCAACTATAGAAGGACTCCCATGGCATACTGGAGAGGGATTCGGCTCTTTCGAACCGTGCACTGACCACAGCTATTTCGAGAGCTCAAGAATTCTCAGAAATACACCCACCAAAGAAGGACTATGGTTTTACGCATCCTCGCGGCCCGAACCTGGGTAAACGATGCTTGTGCTGTCTACTGGCCCTACTCTCCTCGCAACCCTGCGCTCCGGCAACCGTAGTAGGGATTCTTGTGATCCCATAGGTGTCGTTCCACACCGACATCTTTGGCGCACCAGGTAGGGGGCGCAATTGTGAGAATCTTGTCTGGTAGTTAGCCTAACAGTTCTTCCTCGCCATGTCCCCTAAGAAGAAAATGGCCACTGCGATCGGCTTGTTGGGAGCCGAACGGCCCGTAACGGTGCGGACGAGCAGCGGACCGGCCGCAGATAGGACCCGGGCCACGGCCCACGAGAACCAGCATCGCCCAGGCAGTCAGAGCCTGGCGAGCAGCGTCCTTCGTGCGCCAGACGACCGGCTACACGTCGCCAGATCCAAAGACAGAGTTGGGCCCCCCGCAGGCGGCGCGGGGCCCTCCATGACGCGTACACCGGCGACCACTGCGCGTTCTTCCCATGGTGTGCGCGCCGAACAGCGTCACCACGTTGGTGACCCTGGGCACTGCCGTGGGAAGAGCCCTGTGCGTCGTCAGCAAGATGAAGGGGTTCAACACGCTCGTCGAAGCACTAGAAAAAATGGCACACAGCCGCAGGGTTGTGACGGAGCTCCTTCTAACATAGTTAGAAGTCGAAGCGTGCAGCAATCCACGCAGCTGTCGCCGCCGCCCACGCCAGCGGAAGCTTTGGCGTGTGCACAACTGCTCCTCGATTTCTCTCCTGCCGCGGAGAAGCTCGACGAGTGGAGGGCCACCATCCGGAGCCTCGTCGCCGTCGCCAACAAAGACGATCTGTGACCAGCGGGGCCCTCGGGTCGGCGCCCCACCGAGCCACCACGTTCTGGCGCTGCGAGGACCGAGGGAGCTGTAGCCACGGTCCACTCTCCTCCTCCTCGCCAGCCGCCACGGGCGTCGGCCCGTCGTGATGACGCTTGTGATAACATCTCCATAGCGTCGTCCGACCCGCGACCCTCCGCGACCAGCACCAGGTCCTTCGGGAATGAGCTCACGAAGACGCTCGAACCACCATCGAGCGTCGGCGCGAAATGCGCCACCAGTCGGACAAGCGGGCAGGACCCGCTATGGACCACCCGGCACTGGAGGCTCCGGCAGCCTACCTTACGAGGTGGGCTGCCCGGCCTTTACCCGTGAGCTGCGGCAGTTCTAGTGGCTGTCCCACCGCACGTTCAAGCCCGACGTCAGCGAGAAGTACACTGGCAAAACCCATCCGTCCGAGTTCCTCAGCATCTACACCATCGCGATGCAGGCTGCTGGGGCTCATGATGACAAGGTGCTTGCCAACTATTTCCCACTGGCGCTCAATCCCAATGTGATGTCTTGGTTGATGCACTTGCCGGTGGATTCCATTTCTTCTTGGTGGGATATGTGCCATTAGTTCGTTGGCGCCTTCACAGGAGGCCACCAAGCTCATGGCCAGGCCAGTGATCTGCACATCATTCCCCAGAAGGAAGGGGAGACCCTGCACAAGTACATCCAAAGATTCAGCCGGGTGCAGTATAACATCCCCGACGTTCATCCTGCCGCTGTGATTAGCGCGTTCCACCAGAACATGCGCAATCACAAGATCTTGTGAAAGCTGGCGATGACCAAGGTTAAGGGCGTGGTGAGCTCTACGTTACGGCGATAGAGTGCGCCCGGGCTGAAGAGGGAAGGAAGTACCTCAGGAAGATGCCGGTGCGGAAACCGACTCTACCGATGAAGACGCAACTACCCTGATGAGGAAGGGCGGCGTCATAGCAGGAAAGCGCAAGAGAGCAAGGCTGTGCTTGCCGTTGAAGTCTGACGACACCGATGCGGCAGGAAGGTCAAAGAAGATGCCCCCGGCAAGGAGATTGCCGGGTGCGCCTCTTGCCGAGCCTTGGCGGCAACCGACAAGCCAGGGAGCTCTGGCAAGCAATACTGCAAAGTCCACCGCACCAAGGGCCATGACCTCTAGAACTGCCGGCAAGTCGAGCTGCTTGTTGAGAAGCAAAAGGCTGAGTATGAGAGGAGGGACAAGGAGAAGGACCAGGATAGTGCGGAGGGGTCCGACAAGAAGCGTGGCTGCCAAGGAGGCCGCCCCGGCAAGGACAGCCAACAAGAGAGGCCCGCCCGGGGCCGCGACAAGAAACAGGAAGACGACGATCACGACGAGGACGACGAGTCTGGTGAGCAAGGGTCATAAAAGGCTACGGAGGCCACGTGCGTCAATGGCGGTGCCTCGCTACATACCTCTCACCGCTAGCTCAAGCAGTGGGCGCATGAGATTACACCAGCAGAGCCGTCGTTCGATGCTCAGAAGCCGCTGAAGTGGTCCAGCACGCCCCTCATCTTTGACGTCGAGGATCACCCTGACCACACTACCGTGGTCGGGTGCTTGCAATTGTTGGTCTCACCAACGATACGCAACCTTAGAGTGAACAAGATGTTGGTTGACGTCGGGGCCGGCCTGAACCTGATCTCGCCTGTCATGATCAAAAAGTTGCAAATCCCTGATGGAGACCTCGAGGAAACGGGCACGTTTCAAGGGGTCAATCCGGGGAGGAGCCAGCCGAAGGGAAAGATCACACTGCCTGTGACATTTGGAGGAGAGTTTAACTATAGGACGGAGAGGATTGTCTTCGACGTAGCCGAGATCCCTTTGCCCTACAACGGGATCCTTGGCCGCCCGGCACTAGCCAAGTTCATGGCGGCGTCACACTACGCCTACAACATGCTGAAGATGCCCGGGCCATTGAGCATCATCTCCGTCCCCTCCGATAAGAAGGACGCACTGATCTGCGCCGACCAGCTCTCTTTGGGAAGCGATTGCACGGCTGCCGCCAAGGCTGCTGCTCTTCTTTGAAGCCTGGAGGAAGAAGAAGCCCGGCAAGACCTCTTGAACCCACTCCGGCAAGCGCACCTCCTTGGAGTATTGTGCTACCGTCGAGGACGTGCGAGAGAGCTCTACCGACAAGAGCAAGAGATCCAGGGCCGAGCCGCCGCAGACCAAGCAGGTGCCCGTCAGGGAGGATGGCACGGGAGGGGCCTTCACCATAGGCTCCACCCTCGGCAGCAAATAGGAAGGCACGCTCGTCACCTTCCTGCGGGCGAATGTCGACGTGTTTTCATGGCAAGCATCCGACATCCCCGGTGTTCCCAGGGAAGTGATTGAGCACCAACTAGCTGTCTGCCCCCACGCGCGACCCTTCAAGAAGAAGGTCAGAAAGCAGGCTCTGGAGAGGCAAGAGTTCATCACAGAGGATATCAGGAAGTTGGAAGTGGCGGGTTTGGTGAGAGGAGTGCTCCACCCGACGTGGTTGGCCAATCCGGTAGTGGTGCGCAAGGCGAATGGGAAGTGGAGACTGTGTGTTGATTACACAGATATCGACAAGGCTTGCCCTAAGGATCCCTTCCCGTTGCCACGCATCGACCAGATTGTTGACTCCACGGGCGGGTGTGACCTGTTATCTTTCCTCGACGCCTACTCAGGCTACCACCAGATCTTCATGACGAGAGAAGATGAAGAGAAGACAACATTCATCACCCCATGTGGTACATATTGCTTTTTACGGATGCCTTTCGGGTTGAAGAGTGCTGGCTCAATGTTCGCAAGAGCAGTCCAAATTGGTTTTGAACCTCAGCTCCATAGTTATATGGAGGCCTACATGGATGACATAGTGGTCAAAACCAAGGACGGGCCAACTCTTGTGCAAGATCTGGAAGAGACATTTGCTAACCTGCACAAGATAAACCTCAAGCTGAACCCTGAGAAGTGTGTCTTCGGTGTTCCGTCCGGCAAGCTTCTCGGGTTCTTTGTGTCACAGCGCGGGATCGAGGAAGAACCCAGACAATAACAAGGCTATTGAACAGATCGAAGCGCCCAGGCAGATCAAGGATGTGCGTCGGCTCACCGGCTGCGTTGCCGCCATGAGCCAATTCATCTCCAAGTTCGCCGAGCGCGCCCTTCCCTTCTTCAAAAATCTTGAAGAAGGCAGGCCCAATAGTGTGGACCCCAGAAGCCGAGGCAGCACTTCAGGATCTGAAGAAATACCTTTCCTCCACGCCAATACTAGTTGCGCCTAAACCACAAGAGCCATTGTTGTTGTATCTGGCGGCGACGAATCAAGTGGTCAGTGTCGCATTGGTGGCACAGAGGGAGATCGACGAGGAGGCAGTGACGGCGGCAGAACCAGTGGATGGCAACCCAAAGATTCCCCCGGCAGGGCCTAGCATCAACAAGACACGACCCCCGACAGAGTCTGATGCCACCATGGCAGTGCCCGCGCAGTCGAGTGAGGTGGTGCCAAAGAAGAAAATGATGCAGCACCCAGTTTACTTTGTCAGCTCCCTCTTGTAGGGGGCTAGGTCAAAGTATTCCGGCGTGCAAAAATTGCTCTTGGGCCTCCTTATGGCCTCGAGGAAGCGACATCACTACTTCCAAGCCCACGAGATCACTGTTGTCACCGCCTCCCGTTACAGCGGATCTTTGCATAACCAGGCCTTAGCCGGAAGGATTGTGGAATGGGACTTGGAGTTGTCAAGTTTCGGTTTGAAGTTTGAAAGTACCTCGACAATTGAGAGCAGAGTCTTGACGGAGTTCATCGTAGAATGGACCTCGACGCCTGACGAAGAAATCCAGGAGACCACTCTCCCCGGCAAGGAAGCAGACCACGACTGGATCATGTACTTTGATGGGGCTTTCTCGCTGCAAGGCGCCAGTGACGGCATGCTACTCGTCGCACCCACAGGAGAACACCTCAAGTACGTGATTCAGTTGCACTTCCCCAGGGAGATGTCCACCAACAACACTGCCGAGTACGAGGGATTGCTTGCCGGTCTCAGGATCGTGGCAGACCTCGGGCTTAAGAGGCTCATTGTCAGGGGTGACTCGCAGCTCGTTGTCAGGCAGGTCAACAAGGATTATCAGAGACCATTGATGGAAGCTTACGTAGATGAGGTGAGGAAGCTAGAGGAGCGCTTTGATGGTATCCAGGCGGAGCACGTCCCCCGTGCGGAGAACGACATCGCCGATTACCTGTCAAAGCATGCCGCATTCAAGCTAGCTGTGGAACCAGGTACCTTTTTGCTCCAGCTAACTCAACCATCCGTCAAACCATCAGTAGGGTAGAACAAGCAGAGGAAATCAGGTCCCGGCAAGTACTTTCCTACCGAGCCCCCTGGGCTGCCGGCAAGGGTGCTGCCGCGGACGCCGAGCCAGCCCAAGAGCAACTGGCTCCTACTGGGTGTCAAGCCCTAGCCGTACAGACAGCCGCTCCCACGGCGGAAGAAATGCCTTTGGTCCTTCCCGTCGAGCCCCAGGCTCCGGCATGGGCGCAGCATACCATCCACTTCCTCCAAACAGGGGAGCTTCCTGAGGAGCAGGAAGAAGCAGAGAAAGTAGCTCGTCGGTCCGCCCTGTACCAGTTCGTTAATGACGTCCTGTACTGGAGGAGGCCAAACGGTGTGAAACTCAAGTGCGTCCCCCGGGAGGAAGGACTGGAGCTGTTGGCGGAGATACATGGAGGCATATGTGGTTCCCACATAGGGTCAAGGGACCTTGCCGGGAAGGCGTTCCGGCAAGGTTTCTTCTGGCCCACCGCCCTCCAGGATGCGACGGCACTAGTAACCAATTGTGAAGTGTGCCAGTTCCATTCAAACAAGCTTCATCAACTAGCTCAAGCCCTTCAAACAATCCCTCTCTCCTAGCCATTCTCGGTTTGGGGGCTCGATATACTGGGCCCTTTCCCCCGCGCTGTCGGGGGCTTTGAGTACTTGTACATTGCAATCGACAAGTTCACAAAGTGGTCGGAAGTGGAAGCAGTGAGGAAGGTGACTGCTCAGTCAGCCGTCAAGTTCTTCAAAGGACTGGTCTGCCGTTTTGGTGTGCCAAACAGAGTCATCACCCACACCGGCACGCAGTTCACAAGCCACACCTTCATGCAGTACATCCAAGACCTCGGCAGCAAGGTCTATTTTGCTTCTGTGGCACATCCACGGAGCAATGGCCAAGCTGAGAGAGCAAATGCAGAAGTTTTGCAAGGCCTGAGAATGAAGAACTTTGACAAGCTGCACAAGAGTGGAAGGCGCTGGATTGATGAGTTGCCGGCAGTTCTTTGGTCGTCGGGGCGGCCAAATCGAGCCACCGGCGGACACCTTTGCCCTCGTGTCTGGGCGAAGCGATTCTCCCCAAAGGAACTCATATCTGGCTCACCTCGAGTGCCCGCTTATGATGAGCTTGAGCAACGGTCGTTGCGCCAAGATGTGTGACGCTCCTTGAGAAAGATCGTCTTGAGGCGGCTGTGAGCGGCGCTACCGGCAAGCCTTGCGCCGCTACCATAACCGCAAGGTTCATGCCCGAATCTTTGAGAAAGGTGACCTTGTTCTTGACGCGTTCGGTCGCCAAGAATTCCAACAAGTTGATGCCGAAGTGGGAATGCCCTTATCGGGTAATACGAGTCACCAGGCCTGGCACAGTCCGCCTGGATACCGAAGATGCCATCCTAGTGAGCAACTCCTGGAACATCGAGCATCTTCAAATGTTTTACCAATAAGGCGCGGCTTGCCGGGCCTCCCAGCAAGCCACCTTTTGTACAAGCTTTGCTGGGAAGGCATGTGACCCTTTGTACAAAGCTAGGCGCAGACCCTGAGCATAAGTAAAGAAGCGCTGGCGCCCTAGGTCATAGCATGCATGCTAGGTTGAGTCTCTTCCTCGGTTAGGCCTGATAGTGCTCAGCAGTGACTAACCCATAGCTTAGAGGTCGAGTGCGCGTCTATCTGTTCCTCTTCTGTCCTTTTTTGGTTCGAAGGGCACATGAGCACTTCTGCTGAGCTACTTGGAAGAAAGGAAACGGACTGGCGTCCCGACCCCGGCAAACAAGAGTTGCCGGGGGCTACAATTTCGAGGATCCAACCGCGGCAAGATAAGACTGCCAAGGGCAGCAGATCTAGATAAGTCTTTTTATCCCCTGCCATGCGTTTCGAAACAGGACTCGGGCATGTGAAGCCTCGTTTTTATCTCTAGGCTGCTGTGCTCCCTTTTCCCCCATACCTAAGCATTATTTCCCGGGTCCGGATTTGGTTGTAGCCGCGACAGCAAGGAGGTAGAATGAGGAGCCTGAAGCCCACTTCTTCAGTGCCTCCGCCAAGAGCACCAGAACGGTCGCATGGAGTGGGGGAACGGCAAGGCCTGTTGCCGGGCGAAAAACATTTATCTTAAACAAATAACAGGGATTCACTCCTTGTCACGGGATTTACCCACGAACGAAAAGCCCGGCAAGCATCCCTTTTTCATTAAAAACATCCCATACAGGTACAGTTCGTACGAAATGAAAAACATGAACAAAGGGGATTACTGTCGGAGTAATGGGCCACGGGTAGGCTGACCCGAGGCCCAAAACCTTTCAAGACATCGGGGCTGACTGCGCCCCTCAAGACGATGAGATGAAGAGCTTCCTTCTGGAGGCCGACTGCAGGAGTAGCCGACCTCCATAAGCGGCCGAGTCCAGGAGACAAGGCCGAGTCAAGTCGACTCCGGCGGCGTACCAGAGAAGTCGGCCCACGGTCGGCTGCTCCCCTGCAGAGCCGTGCCCTCGCCCGGGCGGGCCGAGGCGAGAGTGGCTCTTGTAGCCCATCCCCTCCTCCAGGTCGAACAAGCATGGCCACGATGCACCGTACCGGCGGAGATCTCGCGCCCGGCAGCTGCTGTTGCCAGCTTCTGACATCACCCGCGTCGTGAGTCCTATTCCATGGCTGTCTGTATGGCCCAGGGCGATGGGCCCCAGCGATCGGCGAGAGTCGAGGCGGCGAGAGCCCTACGGTCGGACCGAGGGAAGTCGGCCCCTAAAGTCGGCCGCCACTTCCTCGGGACCCGCGTCATTAACCCGGACGAGATAGGGAGTGCCTATAGTAATCACCGCCCGGTGGCGAAGCTGTATGTATGACCTCTCGACCAAGCCTGCGTCATTAGAGCGAATCTGTGATCGACGCCCGGCAAGCTTTGGGAGCAGATACGGCCTATCGGCCCGTACACCACGGTCGGCGAGCCCCAAAGAATGGTCGGAGAAGCCGACAACGAGAAGGCCAGCGGCGGGCCCCTACACCCGGCGGATTACCAATGTACCCATGGGGGTAGGCCTATATAAACTCCCAGGGGCACCCATGCAAGGGTTAGGACACGAGATAGTTAGACCAGATCATAGAGGAAAGGGAAGAGCTAGCCTTGCCTTCTCCTACCTCTAGCACACAGCTCAAGGAGCACTTGTGTATTCACTTGAGCCTTAGTGATCATGCGGAGACCCCGGAGGCGGGACTAGGGTGTTATCTCCTAGGAGAGCCCGAACACAGGTAAAATCATGGCGTTCATGTCTCGCCTCATCCTGCTTCGGGCACCGGCGGCGCTCTCGCTCCCACCATGATAAGCCATTCTTTGGCATATCGCACCAACCCCGACATTTGGCGCCCACCGTGGGGCGAGTGCCGTCGTCCGGAGACCTGTTACGGGCAGGACCCTTTTCCTCCCGGCGCGGCGCAGCCAGCCCGCACGCCAGACGGCGTCTGCGCCTAACAGCTGCATGGCACGGAAGTGGCCTGCGCGGCAAGCTGCCTCGCTGATCTCGTTGGTGGAGTCCGCCTCTCCGACGAGCCCGCATCCGACGCGGGCACCGACGGCCCCGAGAGCCTCCTCGCGGGCGTCCTCGATCAGCTCCACGTCACCAGCGAGCCAGCTGTGGACCTGGAGTCTGTAGGCTCCACCGACCCGATGCTGGTTGACTCCGACACCGCGTATCTCAACGTGTTCGCCACCAACGTGATGGTCTATGACGAGCCGCTCCCTCGCGCGGAGAGCGGCGGAAGCACCATCACGGATGCGCTGGTCATCGGGCATGGCGACCACTCCGGCGGAGGTGCTCGCGACCCGCTCGACGTGGCGCTGCATGACCTGTCAGCGCCCATTCCTGTAGACCCCGACGCCGAGACGTTGGAGGCATGCGGCCTCCAGCTCGTCGAAGACGCCAAGAAGCTGGCCGGCATGAGACGCCTATAGGAAGCCTTCCAGCGCGAAATGGACCACGTTGTGGGCGTCACACCGGCTCCTGCTCTGCCCAGCCGCCTTGGCACGGTCCAGCAGCGCGGCGTGGCCATCGCCAACCTGTTTGGGGCAGATCGCCCCGTCTACGCGACACCTGCGGAAAACATCCGAGCCGCCCGGCGGCAGCGAAAAACTGGACAAGTTCAAAAGCGAGGCGTCGCCGAGATGGCGGAGGCGTCAGCGTCTCTCGGCGCACGCCGAGCAGCAGCACGGCCGGCTGCCGCGCGCGAGCGTGCCCGTACCAACAAGCAACGATCTGCCTCCTTCCGAGATCAAAGCGCGACCTCTCGGACACCGGGTGGCGTCCGTGCAAGAAGAGACAAGGGCGGCTGCCAGCCGCGGTCGGACTCGGCTCACCATAAGCCGCGACCAAGGCGGCTGCCCAAGAAGCGGTGGAGCGGCGGGATGACTATCGCCTCCTCCCCCTCGCGAGGGAAAAGCGCGTTTCCCGCTGCTGTTGATCACCCATCACTTTCGGCGACCGCCTTGGCGCCGAAGGGAATCGGAGAAAAGCGATGCCGCCACGGATCGACCGCCTCAACCCGATCCCTGGTGCTAGAAGAAGTAGATGAGTTAGGTCCGCCTTGTTTGACCCCGCGCTCTGAGGCGAGCCCTTCCCCAAAGGTTCACGCTCCAGAGACACACCCAAATACACGGCTCGTGAAGCCGGAGGGGCTAACTGATCGACTACTCCACGGCCGTCGGCATAATAAGCGACAACAAAGCGAGTTGCCCGTGAAATCGTTCCTCTCATGCTCCAAGGCACAGCTGGACATGGCTGAACAACCTGAAGCCCGAAGCATCAATAGTTGGGTGACTTCACGGCGCCTTCGTCTCGCAACTTCACCGGCCATACAAGCGGCGGCCAAGCCACTCGCCAGCTCTCCTTGTGCGTACAAGGCTAGCAGTCGACTCGCGACTACCTCACGTCTTGGGCGAGCTCCGCAACTCTTGCGGCGTACGAGTGCGATCCATCGAGTACTTCACCGTCGGATGCCGAGAGGGCACTCTCCTCAAGCACAAGCTTCTCTACGACGAGCCGGGAACCCTCGACGAGCTGCTGATTATAGCAGACAAACACGCCACGGCCGACTCCTCCATGAAGGCGGAGATCCAAGTAAATGTATCTGGAAAAGTGGCCCCTCAGGCTCCTAGAACTCCGGCTGGAGACGCCAGTCGTCGTCAACAGCAGAGCGAACACAAGCACAAGGCCCCGCAGCCGGCTTCCACCAGCCGTCAGGTGGCGACAGTCAAAGACCAGCGGCCAGAAGGGCAGGCTACTTCCAAACGGCAGAAGGGCGGCAAGTCCAATTGGATGCACCATGCAAATTCCATAGCGGCGCGAAGCCGTCAAATCACACCACTCGGAAGTGTCATTGGCTCACCAGGATCGCCAAGGGAGACGGCCTCCTGCCTCGCACGCCTACTTGGCAGCAGCCTCCTCCTCCGCCCAAGCGGCGCCCGAACCGGTCGAACCATACGGGGCGAGTATCCGAAGAAGCGGGGAGCATCGTCGTATTCACCGCGTGGCCAATGACCGGCGCAGCAGGCGGCGAGAAAAGTGAACACGGTAGCAAATGGATCCCAGAGTTCATGCATTGGTCGGAGAAACCCATCCGGTGGAAGCGAGCCGATCACCCGAGTGATGCCCAAACCCGACTCCGATGCTACGGTTTTGGATGCCACCTTTGCCACGGACAAGCGAGCTGCTTTCGTTTCTCCCGAGTTCGATAAGCGGCGGCAAGACATCAACATCTGTAAAGGACACTATGGAGAGTTAGGAATCAAGCAAAACAGCTTCAGTCCAGCCGGATTGTCTTCCACAACATAGTTCCTGGTCTTTCCTGCTCACAAATCGGCAAGATCCGGATAGGCGTCCTCTTGGGGACAAAGATCACTTCCGCCTAGAGAGGTCTGGTTTGAGGTGGTGGACCTTGAAAGCCCATACCATCGCTGCTTGGCGGCCTGCTCGGCCAAGTTCATGGATCCCCCCTCGCCTACCTCAAGATGAAGATGCCGAGTTCAAGGGATTCCGACCATAGCGGTGACTACAAGAAGTCCTCTGCACATCTTTGCGAGAAGCGGTCTGATGCTTGAGTCCCTCGTGATCGCAGCTGAGAAGCGGCTCCTTGACCAGGTTGTGGCGATGGCATTTGGAGGCGGGCGGAGATGTCGCTGACCCAAAGGTCGGAAGCTGAGGGCTCGTTCAAGACGGCCAAAGAGACAAAGAAGATACCCTTGGACCCAGAGCACCGGAGAGAGTGCAGCTATCGTAGAGTCACGGGCCTCGACAGCAAATAGGAAGCCGAGCTCGTCGATTTACTCCATGAGAATCGGGACATCTTTGCATGGTCCCCCAAAGACATGCCAGTGTCTCGTGGATTCGCCGAGCACAAGTTACGTCCGGCGATGCCAAGCCCGTCGGGCAACCCTTGCGCCGCTTTGTCATAAGAAGGAAGAGTAGTTGGAGAAGAGATAGCCGCTGTTGGCAGCGGCTTCATCATGGAAGTGTTCTTTCGAGTGGCTGGCCAACCCAGTCCTCGTCTTGAAGAGAAACAAGCGATGGCGTATGTATTGATTACACTAGCCTCAACAAAGCATGCCGAAGGACCGTTTGCTTGCCAGAATTGACCAAGTGATAGACTCCACAGCGGATGCGAGCTGTTGAGCTTTTTGGATGCATATTAAGGATATCACCAAATCAAAATTTGAACCGGTGACGGTGAAGACGCCTTCATCACACCATTTGGAGCCTTCTGCTACCTGACCATGACGTTTGGCTTGAGGAATGCCGACGCCACCTTTCAACGCTTCATGCAGAAGTGCCTCCTCAAGCAACTCGACAGGAACACCCACGTTTACATGGATGATGTGGTGGTGAAGTCGGAGAAGCAAGGAACGCTGCTAGAGGACCTCAAAGAGACCTTTGAGAACCTACGCCAATTTCAAATCAAGCTCAACCCAGAGAAATGCGTGTTTGGAGTACAAGCCGGCCAGCTTCTTGGATTCCTAGTCTCTGGACGCGGCATAGAGTGCAACCCTATGAAGATCAAGGCCATCGAGAGGATGGAAGTAACCCGCCGACTGATGGATGTGCAGAAGTTCACCGGCTGTTTGGCGTCCATCAGCCGTTTTATTAGTCGGCTGGGAGAGAAGGCTCTTACTCTGTACCAGCTCATGAAGAAAACCACCTTTTTCGAGTGGAACGATAAGGCGGATGAAGCTTTCCTCCAGCTCAAGAAGATGTTGACTACTCCACCTATCTTGGCGGCCCCGACTCCTAAAGAGCCCATGCTCCTTTACATCGCCGCCACCAGCCGAGTGGTCGCTGCAGTCATCGTGGTGGAGCGCAAAGAGGAAGGCAAGGCACTACCGAGTCCGAGACCGATGTATTACAGGTGAAGTATTGTCGACCTCCAAGCAGAACTACCCCCACTACGGAAAGATGTGTTCTGGCGTACGCCGCCGCCAAAAAAGCTGAAACCGTATTTCAAGAGCACCCTATCCTTTGTAGTGCGCACAGATCCATTGGCCGATATCATTGGAAGCCGAGATGCCTCGGGCCGAGTCGCCAAGTAGGCCATAGATTTGGCCCCCTATGCCATCTACTACAAGCCCCGCACCGCCATCAAGTCACAAGCACTGGCCGACTTCCTCGTCGACAGGGCCGAGACCCAGTACCTGCCAGCAGTTCCCGACTCCACTCATTGGTGGATTCGCTTTGATGGTTCCAAGATGCGCACCGGTTTGGGAGCTGGCATCGTCCTTACCTCTCCCAAAGGTGACAAGCTCAAATATGTGTTTCAAATCCATTTGCCGCCTCCAACAACGTCGCCAATCTGAGGCACTCATTCATGAGGTCCGGCTCACCAAAGAGCTCGGCATCCGCGGATCTGTGTTATGGTGACTCGACTTGGTGGTCCAACAATCATCGAGAGGCTGCGGCGCCAAAGATGCAAACATGGCGAGCTACCATTCCCTAGTTCAGCTACTCGGTGGATATTTTGAAGGTGCGAGTTTCTCAGCGTACCAAAAGCGACAACGGTTTGCGCCTTGGCAAGAATCGGCTCCACTCGTCAAGCAATAACAGCCAGGCGTCACCCTTGGCGCCTCCTCAAGCCGTCTGTCAAGCCCTCATCGAAATCAGATTCCATCTTCGTGCAGCTCCTCCTGAAGCGGTCGGATCCGACTTGAGTTCAACAGGTAGCGTGGCAGGGAGTTACGGCGGCGGGGGAGCCATGCGATCGTGCCTGGCTTGGGACTTGAACCCGGCCTAACGACTCGGCTGACTAGCCCGTGAGCTTGAGCTTGACACGGGGACTGCACCAATCGGCTGAGGACTTCATCGACCCGACCAGCGACTCTGACTCAACCGCCGCCTCCCAGCCCGGCGCCCTGGTCAAGTCGCAATCCTTGCGGTTGAGGAAATCGCAACACCTTCATGGGCCCAGCCATCCTCAACTTCCTAGTGAACAAGGAGCTGCCGTCTGATGAGATCTCGGACCGACAAGTGAAACACCGAGCCGCAGCCTACACCATTGTCAACAGAGAGCTGGTCAGGCGCAGTGTCACTGGTGTTTACCAACGCTGCGTCGAACCAGAGCAAGGCCAAGCAATTCTCAAAGATATCCACCAAAGGCGAGTGTGGCCACCACAGCGGCTTCAAAACACTATCGCCAAAGCTTTCCGCCATGGTTTTTTACGGCCCGATTGCTCTAGAAGGCGCCAGGACTTGGTCGAGAAATGCAAAGGGTGTCGAAGTTCCATTCCAAGCGGATCAATAGGCTTCTACCTCAAGACTATCCCCATCGCTTTGGCCCTTTGCCGTGCAGGGCACAGAGATGGTTGAGTCATCAAAGCAGTGAGGGTGGCATGACTCATCACTTGTCACAGTGGACAAGTTCACCAAGTGGATAGAAGCCAAACCAATCAAGAAATTGAATGGTCCATTCTTTGTGGCGTTCATCTCCGACATCACCATCGGTATGGCTGCTTTGCCAGCATCATCACCGACAATGGCACAAACTTCTCCAAAGGCGCCTTGGCCCGTTTCTGCGTGACCACAGGGCATCCATTGGACTTAGCGTCCGTTGCCCACCATGATCAAGCGGCCAAGTCGGAGGCTGGTCGAGCCTACGGAGGCGTTCGGCGACTATTGGCTCGACGAGCTGCCGGCCGTCCTCTGGAGCCTGCGCACAACTCCAAACAAGTCAACCGGCTTCACACCTTTCTTCCTCATCTACGGTGCCGAAGACGTCATCCCAACGGACATAGAGTTCGACTCCCCTCGAATCACCATGTACACCAAGGGGGAAGCAGAAGAAGCACGACAAGACCACGTCAACTTGTTGGAAGAGGGCCGGCTATTGGCACTCAGCAGGTCCAACATATACCAGCAGAACCTACGCCGATACTTCAACCGGAAGGTCAAGCCGAGATCTTTCCAAGAAGGAGACCTTGTGCTCCAGCTGATCCAGCGAACAGCCGGCCAGCACAAGCTCTCAGCACCTTGGGAAGGCCCCTTCATCATCAACAAAGTATTGGGCAACGACTCCTACTACCTGATCGACACTAAGAAGCCTCGAGCACGCAAGAGGGACAACTCCGACAAGGAGACGGAGGGGCCATGGAATGCAAATGTCCTCCGAAGATTTTACAGTTAATGCAGTATGTACCATGCTACCTTTTGTATTAAAGTACGAAGACTCCGGGTCCCCCGAGAAGAGCTCGGGGACTGCCCTCTTTTATATGTATGATAAAGGTTATGCCTACAAGTATGTCACCTTTTCGTGATGCCGCTTGGCACCTGGTTCGACCAGTCGGCCCGGGACTTGCCACCTGGAACTATGAAATGCTTCCTGCAGCCGGACAAGTAATGTGTGGCACTTAAGCCGTCTCCTTCCAGAAGCCTCAGCTCGTGAAGCATTGTTTAGCGAGCAGGAGCAAAGGTAGAAAAAGAAGCGCCCACGAAAAATGGCTATGGACTCAAAGCATTGCATAGTTTAAGCGGTTTCGGCCTTTTACAACCGGTGATTCAGCGATCGGTATTTTTCCTATTCAACTTGCTAAAACTCTAAAACGGCTAAGTACTTGCCTTCCTATGGTATCCAGGAACTTGACCCAGCAACAGACTGCAGAGCGGCCGTTTGGCTGACAAGGCGGCAACCAAGGGAAGGCAGAAAAGGAAAAAGCCAAAGAGCGATAAGCAAGAAGAATCAGAACTCGGGGAAATATTTACACAATAAGGGCCCTTGGCCGATCTTCAACGAAGTTTACATACACCCCGTGGGTGGAATTGTGCGAAATTAACATGTTCATTTGAGACTAATAGACAGGCAAAATAAAAGATATAGTGGCAGCCTAGGAAGCGGCAGAAAGGTTCGGAGGATCGGAGGTCGGCGGTGCGATCGCCGGGCGGTGGCTGGTCGTTCTGGCCTTGATCGCCTCCGTGATGGTAGCTCGATCGAGACGGCTCGTTCTTTGGAGGCCGCAGTCGGTGAGGCTGGCCATCCGCCCGACCTCTGGCGCCTCTCCTTCACCTCCCTCCTCCACTTCGCCTTCCTCCTCGCTTGTTGGAGTCGATCACCTCCACGAATCCTCGCCATCGGCTGGTTCCAGCCGAACCATTCGGCGGCGCCTCGTCACCGTTTTCAGCCGCTCAGGGCGAAAGGCGCTAGTGTCGGTGTACTCGGCGTCGGCCCGCCGCAGCTTGACAAGATCGTCCTCCACGGCGCCAACTCTTCACGAGCCTCTGGCGGAGCGTGGCTAGCTGGGCTAGAATTCAGCCAGGTACCCGCCTGTGACGAACTCCAAGGCCAGTGCGCCCAGCCGGGCGATGTGGGAACCCGACTCATAAGTCGAGATCACCGAATGCTGCGTGTAGAGTGATCCAGAGATCAATGCTCCTTGAACACACATAAGCTGAATAACAAAGTCTTACATCCATACATACCATTTTACACAAGTAGGACCATTATGGTCAAGTCTTGAGTGTATCATCGCATGTGAAATCTTCAATAACAACGGACCCATGCCATACGCCTTAACCCTACGGGCATTACATTTGGGAAGCGTCCTAGCTTCGCATGTTAAATCACCAAGGTACTCTTCATTATATCATGTTCTTTCATGCCTGGCCAATAAAATAACCAGTGGCAAGCCAATGAGTACTTTGAATGTACTCGCAAGCAACCCATGTTTTGGTTCAAGATACAACAATGCTTAACATAGGTAAATTTTTGCAAAAAGCTAGTTTTGAGTACAATGACATGTTCAACAACTTGTAAGACATGCATCAGGAGAATTCAAGTAACCATGAGGACAGGTTACAGATATCAACATAAATAGAGTTGAATCGATGTCATGTCATTCAACATGTCAAGTCTCCACCTTGACACAAATAGTTCCTTTCCACACACACATGCATCGTGATTTGTAAAATTTCTGGACATAGTTTAAGTAGCACCTCCCAACTGTCCATGACCGTGGACACGGCTATTCGAATAGTTTGACACTCTGTAGAGGTTGCACACTTTACCCACAAGATCCGGGAAGCTTTCGTGTCATCCACGACCCATGATACCTCAAGCACTCGGGGAAGCACCGATCATTACCTTTCCCTAGGCGACACTCACATAGGGTCCACTTTCGTTGATACGGCCCTCGTGTATAAGCAAAAGATTGTGGGACTCTGCCCTTTTCACATTGTTTCGCATACGAAGGGACCAGCGGTGTGTCCGGTGCCACAAAACAGTCATGACCGCCTATCCAAGAACGACCCGTCCCAAGTGACCTCAAGTCACCCCGTCACTAATAATGTGGGCACCATGCTAGTATCAGCCTAAGTAATCAATAATGCCCCGTCCCATAAGGGGTAGGGTGGTTGCACATGTTTGGTTGGGACGGTAATCACACATAAATCTAATGCATCATTTTACACACACACCAAATGCTCTCTTTGGTACACCACTTCTTCCTCAAGTGGTGACCTTAGTTCAACATCTCCCAACAGCATTAGGGGCACCCGATGGGGTTTTCGAAAGAACGTAACCATGAAGAGTTCATGGTACACATGCTTCTTTATGCATCAACTAGTCTCTTGAAAATGCAATCATGAACAAGGTAAAGTCATGAGTAGGGGTATGCATCATGTGGTGGTTCACAACAAGTTTACCACCGTCATATTTCATCATCATGCAATCGGATAAAGGGTACCGATGGTTAAAGGGCTGCTTGCCTTGTTTGGCTTGGTCTTCCAGTTCTTCAAATCCTTCTCCTTCTTCTTCTTCTTCAGCACTTACGTCTGTCTGGGATCTAATAAATGCGCAAAAATAACGAGAAAATAAGGTAATAGTAAAAGCAGAAAAACCAAAGTG